>VWZY01001378.1:36259-57394 GCA_013399075.1 Chloroceryle aenea
CTCCATCTTTCTGACAGGCCCTTTAAGTACTGAAAGGCGGCAGTAAGGTCTCTCTAGACCGTGTCTCTAAGCACCATACCCAATCTTTCCTCAAACACCTCGAGGGATGACGACTCCACCACCCTCCCTGGGCAGTCCATTGGAGCAGGTCTGTGTAATGAAGCTGTGACAATAGGCTCCCCATTTCCGTAGCTGAAGTCCCTCATTGTACGGATGCCTGACAGAAGTTAAATTTGAATAGATCACTTTCAGCACCTCCTGAAAATTAAGCGCTTCAGTAGAGAACAAAAAAGCAGCACCCAAATGAGNAACTGGTATGCACATTTACCTCCCAGTCGCAGTACTCCTCACTTACTGTTTGTATATCACAGAATCACAGAATGNGTGTGACAAAAGCATGGCATATATAACTGTTTGGGCTAGAAAATCTCATTACATATTGCCTATGTTTATGTTTGCCCATGTCTACATTTAGATCTTTCGTACAACCTGGCTGCATCAACACATCTGGACAGGCACAAATCCTGCTGTTATGCTGCACTACTGCTTTTATTAAAAACTGTGTATTATTGCTCTAAGTTTAGTCTGGCTTTAAGTAGAACTGTTCATGGTAACTATTCTGTGTTCTAAATGAGTATTTTAGTGAGATTTAGTCCCAGGCTTAAATTCAAGCACATATTTAAGTGTTTGAATGACTTGGATTAAAAATATTATCTTCCTAAATCAAGGCTAATACTGCAGTATGATCTATTGGTACGATAACCATTCTGACTTGCTCAAAACTTAGCCAGCCTGCCTGGATTTGCTTGGTTTGACTTTGTGACTGGTGGTACATGAAAAAGAAATAGAACATCCACCCCATTTCCAGCATGGTGACCATGACTGAGTGCAATATGAGTCACACACATAGAGCAGGGCCCAAGCTTGCACCTCTGAACTGGCTGAGAGCCATCTTTCCCCCTTGCTTGCTTCACCTCATCCTGCAATCGATGCTGTGTGGGTGCTGCTAGCCCAGTGTGGTCACAGCATGCACCAGCCGGGTCTCCACCACAAGCTCTCCCAGCAATTCCCATCTTTGCTTTCACTGGGAAATGTCCTACTGTATTTGTCAGTTCATTTCTAATTACAGTAGAGTATTTGCAAGTGAACAGAGGCAGATGTTTCTGCTCTGGGTGCACAAAAACTATAGAAAGATTAAACTGTACAACAGGAAGGGAAATCCAGGTGCTATCATGGAGGACATTCCAAGTGCCAGCAAAGATACTTGGGTGAGAGAAAATGATTATGGGGTTTGCTTGAGATTTTCCCTTTGTTTCTTGTAACTATCTTTTATTTACTCCTTCGAATTACTAGGTTGTTGAAAGCAAAGCTTGAGTAATGTCCCTTTCTGTCATACTCAGTCAAACAGTAGGAAAAGACATCACATTTCTAACATAAAAAATAACCACAGCAGCTCCTAAAGGCTGGTGTCAGGTTAGTAAGTGAACCACATGTTAAAAGCTCTGCTGCACTGCTAAAAGACAAATCTCTTCCATTCTCTGGTATGTCTCTTACACACGAGCCAGAGTGCAAATTCACTACTCATATGTACTGACAGTTGAGAACCAGGCTGGCATTTGCATAAGATGAAGCAAATATGGAAATTCTCAGTATGAACTCACAGAACATGCTAAAACTAAATGCCCAGTCACCCATTGCAGTGAAAATGTAGATGGTCGAGGTGTCCCTGGCCCTAGTGTTGCTAAAGCCATGTTTAAGCATGTCAAGGATTAGTTCTACCCCTCCTTTTCCACCCCACATTTCTGTCCCCAGCTTCAAGTGGGAAATGTCACCAGCAGCTCAAAGTATGAAAAAAATCCCTGTGTTTCTACTGCTGGCAGTTTCCTTAGTCTGCACAGACGGGGTACTTCTCTCTGAAAAATAATGCCATAAATTGCACAGACAGCTGTTGTGATCCTGTCCTTGCTGCCCGTTTCCCCACTCTTTCTCTGCTGGAGCAGATTCCCCTTTTCTAAAGCAATGTGAAGAAACAGTTTCTACTAGAAATAAGAAAGAGTAAGTTCTGTAACTCTCTTTTATGGCTAGTTAACAACCTCGTTTAGCCAATGTCTGCTGAATAGCACTGCTGTCTTGGCCACATCCAATCATTCAAACCTTTGGAAAGAGGCTGTTTCAGGAAATCTGTTCTACTGCAGAGGAAGCTACGTGTTCAGCATCCCGTGAGGAATTACAAGCCCCAAAGACACCTGCCTCATCCCAGAACATGGCTGTCAGTTGAGTGTTTGCTCGTGAATAGCACGTGCATGTACAGAGCTGTGCTCTAAAACTCTTCAAGGGCTGAGGTTTTTCCACTATAGATTAAAACCTCCCCAAGGTTTATGTGTCATTTGTTTCTCTTGGCATGGGTGAGGTATTGTCTAAGACACTGGACTGACAATAAGAGGAAAGGAGTGATCTTTGCCTAACTGTTCATAATTGACTAAGGTTTCTGGTGAGGGAAGGAATGGATCTGTGGCTCCTGGGAGGGACCATGGCCTGGAAACAGCTGGAGCCCATGTGGGTGGAGGCAGGAGTTCCCTTCTGTGGGTGCAAACATAACTGCTCTTTGAGAGTACTCCAAAGGATCTCAGAGGCAGCAGGGCATGTGCCTGGCCTTTCTGAACACAAGCTTAGGATTGATGAATTTTTGTTTCACTCCAATCTGGTGCTAGAGGCTTTGCTTTCTGCTTCATTCTTTCAGTTGTACTAACTACAGAGATTCAAATAAGAATTTCTAGATTATTTTTCTTCTAATCATGCATATTACATAATTATGCTTCTACTTCTGTGACCTTTCTATGCCTTGTTACATATACAATTTTTGTTATCTCTCTTTGTTTGCTAGGTTCCCAGGTTGACAAATTGTCTTTTTCAGAGCTGTGTTCAAATGATGTGTGCAACACAAAAGGTCTTCTGTAGTTTGGAAAAGAGATTCCATGCAAGAAATAAGTAAATGCTACAATTTCCTTGTCTTTCAAAATCCAATTGGAAATTTGTATGAAAATCATTCCTTGCTCACACTTGGAAGCTCCCAACAAAGTAGTTTCATTTTCATGTTGATGAATTTTGGGAATAATACTGTGACCAAACTTTAACAGAGATACCCTGGGTTAAAGTTAGTTGCCAATGTACTTTTTCCTTTCCCTTCCACATGACAGCAGCTCTACAGCAAAGACAATTGCAGATAGTTAGCTTGTAGTTGAGCTAAAATAAAGGCAGAATAGAAAAAAAAGAAAAAGATTCCTAAAGAATCTCCTCTGGATTTTAACCGAATGAGAGCCTGTTTTATCATTGTTTTGTTTTGATAATAGGTGATTTCAAAGAAGGGATAGGAGTTCCACGTAGAAAATCCAGGCAAAATAGATGTAGCTAATGAAGTTACTGAGTCTTTGCAATTTTTTAAGATGCTAATAATCCAAGATTCATCGCTTACAAGTTTTTAAATTATTTCTGTCTAATGTTTGTGTTTTCTGATGGATTGATGTTTGGTAAAAGGGATTTGTGAAAGTGGTTATGGTTATTCATCCAAAAACCTGAACATTCTCTTCATTTCTTTTTAAACTGCTACAAACGTGCTAATCTGTAAAAGTCCATTGGTCCTGAAAATTCCTATGTTAAATTCTGAAGACTAGAACTTTTCAGAATATTTCATTTAAGTTTCATGTCTCTACTGAAAATAAAAGTCAGATGTGCATAATATGCTTATAGATTTCATAGTAAATGGCTTGCACAGCTCTGTTCTCAAACTTGGAGGGTTTAGAATATATGCTTTTCAATTTGGCATGGGTGTTCTTTAATCTGGTGCTAAGGTGAAATATCATGCAGGAGCATTAATATTACAATTTACTGGAGCCTATTAAAATAAAATCATAATCATATATATTTCTATTGCAAATTAAGTGTCTAGTTTTCTTTATAGCTCAATTTTCAAGCATCTTGAAGTACTGACAAAGCTAAAAACTACTTGCATACTTTAAATATAGAAACTTTCCAAACTTTAAATATATTTTTTAATTTATTTTCATGATTACTTTGCCTTAATTGAGGATTCAGCTTTAAAATGAGGCCAGAAAAGAAGTGATCTTAAGACAATAATAAAGTCTTTGGGTCAGTTCTTTATGTGGCACAAAGAAACTTTCACTGGCTATTTGTTAGTCTATGGTTTTTAGCTTACTCCTTCAGGTTTGTCCATGAGAAAATTCCAGCAAAGTAAATTAAATAATCTGTGTGAAACTACAAAGGTAATGGGAAGTGCTTTATCCACTTTCATTTGCCATGATTAAGTTTAAATTCAAATAAGATACAAGCTGTGAAATGGATATGCAAGATTAGAGATTTTTTTTTAATATACTTTTGTTGCATTTATTTATAGTAAAAGCATTTACATGCATTGCAAACCTCTTAATACAAAGTCTGCAAAGGTGACCGTTTAAGTCAGATCATCATCTGTCCTCCTCATGTCATCTTAAAATATGGGGTCAAAAGAGGAACAGTGAGGAAGGAACACACGGTACAGCTAAGAGATCAGTGTAGGAATTGACATCCATGGTTTGGAACAGTCAGAGAGGTTCATCACTGGAGGCAATTTCTTTGCTGAACATTTATATATGTTGATAATAGGAGTAATTGGAGGACTTACATTGTTACATGTAAAAAGAAAAGTAAAAAGTAAATGAAAAATAACACCAAATTTATGTTTTTTTCTTCCCAGAGAATGATAATACTTCTTTGTGTGGTTCTAAGGTAAAAATGCTTTTTATCGAATGATTGTTTTCTCTTGTGACTCACAAAGAGAAAGTATAGGGGTTGTTATGGAAAAGCTGCAGGTCTATTAAATTTACATTCATACCAACATTAGCATTAAAGACTTTGGGACTCATTTCTCATTTGCTACAATGCAAATGTATACCATATTTTACAAACACTTCAAGGCTGTTTTCTACTGCCTGAACTGTGAAAAGTGCCCAGAGGGTAAACAAGAATCAACCATTAGCCTGTAGCAAAAGCCTCCAGCCTCCAGCCTGGACTAGGACCGTTGAGGAAATGTCTGTAACAGTGGGATCCTTAAGATCACAGTCTTTTCAATGTATTATTCAAAACTTGTGTTTCTATCAAATTGACAGAATGGCTGTTTGAGGGGTAGATACAAAAGTGCCAGAGCTTGTATCTCCTTTTCTGTATTTGTAGGTAACTTTCTGTATTATTCAAAGAGTCCTAACAGACTTTCTCATATTCTGTTTCATGATACACTGTACTTTTGCTGGTGGCCTGTACAAATGACCAATAAATCGTTCAAGCCAGAACTGGGGGTTTGTGCCAGCAGGTTCTGACATTACCCGTAACTGCTGCAACTGAAGACAGCGTGCTTGGGTAAGAAAAACCCGGGGAATTCTAAGTTTAATAATGACGTGGGTCTAGATCAACAAGATATATATTCTCCATGCAACATAGACCCTCCATTACTGTTGGATAGGGTTTTAATCATTTGAACTCTCCTAGTTTAGCAGAGTTCTCGAGTCTGGTTTTCCTATGTGTCATCTGGCTGTGTCCATCCATGATATCTGCAAGTCAGAATGAGCATAAAGAGCTATTATCATGTGCTCTGCTTCCCTTCCTGAGAGAATTATAAAGAAAAAAGACAGATACTGACTTGCCAAACAATTTGCTCTTGATTCTGTACCCTACCCAAACAGCCTTTCCCTGGGGTTATCCAATTTATTTTTTTGTTTAGGGTTTCCTGATTATTTTAGTAGATTGATATTGAAAAATTAAAGGTGTTAAAGAAAACAAAAAATCAGGGCTAAGACATGCAGGTCTTACTTTCAGCAAGAGCCTGAAGAGAACAAAACAGTATCCCGGCACAAAAAGTACATGTTCATTTTGCAGTCAGTCCTCCTGAATTATAAAAGTCATAAAACTTGACCAGATTATGTCAGTGAGATATTCTGTAAATTGTCTCGTTCCTACAAAGACCTGAATATTGTGGAATGAAGTAGCAGAAAATGGAGGACGTGTCTGAGCCTTCCACATCTCAGAACAAACTCAGTTCCCACATTCTCTCCTACTCATTTCATCTTTCCCATGTGAGGGACAGAAGTCCCATCAGATGAGAATTGAACCATGAATTAGTGTGTGAGGGAGCAAATAAGGAAAAGGAACTACTTTCCTGTCATTTTCTGCTGCTATGAACCTGCTCGTCAAGACTGTATCAGATGTGATGCAGAATATACCAGATAGGGCCCTTGTGAGAATAAAGGAATTGGATATTGCAAAGTGGTGCGATGGGAGCCATATATAAATACTAAGATAAATACAGATTTGATAAATTACTAGCAAAGGCACTGGAGGGAACAATCCAGGATGATGCAGTCAGGTTTTTTTCATATCTAGCTCTCATGACTCTTAGAGAAGACATGGCTTTCCAGAACTCTGCACCCAAGGCAAGGTATTTTAGTCATTTTATGAATAATTATCCCTTGAGACCTCTCTGATTCTAGGTTAATAAAATGTAGCTGTAGGTCTTCAAGGGTGCTGATATACAGGTGTCCATTTCAGAACGCAAAAAGACAAAATAGGACCACATTTCTTAGCTCTGATTGCCAGTGCTAATGTGTATACATGTACTGGGAAAGCATGGTATGTGTACAAACTTCATGGCTGCACTCGTGCCCAGCACTGCAAGGGTTTACGCCTAAGGCTTCCAGCTTGACGGAAGGAGAGACATGCAGCTCTGCCAGATTTACACTGAGGACAGCTCCTATACAGCTGAGGATTTGTCCCAGCTGCCTGTGCTGCGCAACCATTTACTTTAGCTCTATGTACACCAGCACCTAAAAGCTAATTTAAATTAAGAGATTTCAAGCAACTAGTAAAAGGACAATGGTCATTTTTGCTCCTGACATCCTTGTTTCTCAGGGCTGTTAAGCAAAGGGATAATTTGTTGCAGAGGAAGGATGGTAAACAGAATATACTTTTATTAAGGAATTCGTCTATGAGGATGCATAAATGCATGCACTCTCTGAGAAAGTGTCATTTTATACGAGTTCTCACAATGGCTCATATTCACATCTTGTTACTTAGCGCCTTCTTAAAGGGTTTTTTTTTTGTATCTTCTACAAGATGTTTTGTCTTGCATCACTTTGCCTGACAGAAATATTACTTACACTAAAATCCTTAATGTGAGATGCCCTATAAAGAAGTTGTTTCATTTAATAACATTCATTGTATTAGTTCCCCCTAAAGTAATCACTTTGATGAGAACACACTCTGTGTTCCTTTATTTGATCTGGGAGTAAAATTATCTTATCTTTACTTCAGTATGTCCTCCTTATTTTTTCTAGAATAAATAAACATGAAGCTGTCACTGCAGAGCAGACACCTATTATAAACCTTTTGATTTCTGCATTGAGAGAATTTACCTGCACAATAATCCTTTTAGAATATGCTTGAAGCACTGTATTTTTCCTATTTTCTTGTTTCCCATGTAGATACATGAATAATGACAGAAATTTCCTGCTGTCCCAGTAGATTGCATGTCCTATCAAGTCTTCCATCCTCATAGAACTGATCCGATTATCGTGAAGAAATTATTTCATAAATTAGATACCAATTTTACTGTAATTGGTATTATAGCAGCCAAAGCCACCAGTTGTGAGACTTGAGCCCTTTTATAGCAGTAAAACAGGCTGCAGTCCTCTGTTCCACGCGGTCTTACTGCAAGTGCTTGACTTATGCACTCTTCACCTACGTGGCCTCTCTAGCTGCTAAGCCCTTGTTGTCCAGCCAGGCCTTCAGAGTTGCCTCCTGCACTCCGGTGAGCCTCATCTTCAGCTCTTTCATAAGTCTTCATAAGATAGAGGCTTCGTTGCAAAATCGTTATGGTATGAGCTTTTCTTTTCAAGTGAGAAGACATTGAGGAATGTCTATTTTCTCATTAAGTAAAAGCTTTAGTAATTAATCTTTACCTCGGCATTTGGGTTAATCAGCTGCTGAGGGATGTTAATGGTGATGATTGCACACTTTTTTTTCAGGCTAAAGAAACAGCCATTGTAGTCAGCTTTAGGCCACACATAATTTTCCCTCAATTTCCTTCAATGTAGAAGGAGCATAGGCTGGAGTATAATGCTGATAACTTATACAACTACACTGTAATTATTAATAGTAATGAGGAGGTGGAGGAGAAGCAAACCGCAAAACTATTCATGCCGACTCTTGTCACGTCTTTCAGATGGTTATGCTACTGCCTGCCACTTTCACCAAGGGGCTGCAACATTCACTGTGTAAATATTGGAGATCCTGGCCTAGAATGCAGTCACTTATTGGTAGTACTAGCCAAAAGACCACAAGTTAAAAAGAAAAATAAAATCATGAAATCCCGAAACTGTGGAAGGAATTTGTCTGTCACAGACAGATTTATTCTAGAGTATTCTAGAGACAGGTTTATTGTAGAGTATGGTGATATTGCTTTGAATCCCAGCTCAGTATTACATCCACTTGCCCCCATGCTTCTTTAACTGTGGACTTTCAGAAACGCTGTAAACGTGGATTGCTTTTTCTATACTGTGTACACTTAATGTAGTAAACATCAGCAAATTCTCTATTAGAAAAATGGACATTCATGGGTTTATTTACTACAAAAAGAGTCCATAAAATCATGAGATATAAATGTTGTGTGGTTTTAACTCTTTGGGAACATCAGTAAGAAACACCAGTTTGCATGGTTTCTGAAAGTCCAAACTGGTAAATCTGTTTGAGACACCACCAGGGTTTCAGGGGGTGTATATAAATGAAATGTTGCTGTCATTGTTTGCAGGTTTCTCTCAAGCTCCTTTTTGCAATGTGTTGTGTTACTGGCTGGATAGTTCCAGGAGCTAATGAGTAGATACAAAATCACAGTCAACCCTAGTGAGCATTTCAAATCTAATCAAGATAAGTATTGTTCATGTGATCTTTAATCTGGTATCCAGTCGAAGTAGGTGGTGTTCATTTAGTCTTTAATGTGGTAGCTATCTAATAAAGCCATATGAGAAATGAGTTGACTGTGTTGCTACGTTTTGCCAGTCAGTTGTAAGAAATCATCTTCCAAACTGATGTATTTATTTGGTAGCACCTGTGAAGAAGCTAGCAACACAACAGGAACAGAAATCTTGTCATCATTAGTCAAAGGACTGACACACTCAAATAAATACACTGTTCTTTTTTCTGGTTTGGGTTTTTTGTTGGTTTTTTTTTTGCCTGAAGAACAGCACTCCTTTGTTCAAGTAACATCTGAGAGCTTAGTTAACAATAGAAGGAAGGTGTCCTTACAGAGAAAAGAGAAATGCAGATGCAAGACATCTTCAGAGAAGATGGAAACACATTTATCACCCCTGTACAGAGAACCCAAGGCCGATTTCAAGACCTGGGAAAAACAAAATGCCAGAGCCACTAACACCTCTGCCTCCCCCCAGCTGTTGAGGAATACAGTGCAACTGCAAGCTTGAAAATGAGTGCACCCTAAGATCAGGTTCTTCATTTATCGTAAAGAGAACATTTAATTTCATCTACCTCCTGCTGATTTTTGTCACTGCTGAGAGGATGGCTGTCAGGAAACAGTGAAGCACTTTTCTCAACCCACCTAAGACTTTGGTCTTTATTTCAGCTTGAATCTTCTGTTGCTGTAATTCAGAGACCTATGTGTCCATCCCCTTCTTCAACTGAAAAAGGAGGTTTAGTGATTCAATAGGTTTCTTCAGTGCTTTTAGAGGCTTTCAGAACCCTGTCCCGTGCATTGCCAGGAGGGGTGGACCCTCTGTCCTGAGATTTCGTGCCTGAACCCCACACACTGCTGCTAGAGTCCCACCCAAGCCAGCCTCCCACCCCACCAGCCCCCACTGAACTGCCCCACCATGTCTCTTCATCCTGACTGCAAACTTGCCAAGGACTGACTATACTGCTAAGTGCTGACAGCTCTCTTGGGCTTGTTAGCCCCACGTCATCCAGGTTTGGTGAGGGAAGGGATTTCTTTGGTTTTGGGGGGTTTGGGTTTTTTTTTGTAATTTCCTTTGGGGGAATTGGCTTTGGTTTTTGGGTTGTTTGTTGTTTGTGGGGTTTTTTTTAATTCCCTTTCAGTAAGACAAACTGTAAGTGAATTAATATAAACAACAAGTGAGTAGTCTGTATAGTAGAAGAGTGAACATTATAGATTATGAGCTGAGGGACAGGGCTCAAAAGGCAGCAATTCTGCAGCCAGTCAGAATCACTACCTAAATTTTTCTTTACTTACTTTAGGGTTTTTAGTGCCCTCTGGAAGGACATCAACAAGATTTAGACACAAGCATATCACTACTGTAATGAACACTGACAAAAGTATTGAGAAACTGGAGGTGGAGATGTATTAGCAATACTCCTTCATTGGGAATTACTGCCATAATTACACCAGTTTAGAAAGCAATACCTTTGTAAGTGCTTTTACCCCATCCTGTATCACACTAGGGATTATAGCATTTTAATGACCTCAGTAGCTAAATTGTACAATATCTATAATAGTATGAATCTAGGAGAATTTTTGGCCCCATTGAGGCCATACCAAAACCTCCTACTGACTATGTTGGAGCCAGCAAAATCCATCCTAATTTTCCAGGTGTGACCAGCTCCAGCCACAAAAGGGGCTTATATTTTCCTCATACTCTTAATATATGAGTGAACTGATACTTTTCATGTACAAATGCCCCGAATTTTATTTCAGGAAGGATGTTATGACATGGAATACACTGTTTCTTCATGAAATATGCACCTTTTAATAGCAGTTGCTGAAAGGGTGATGTATACTTCCCTATTTCTCCTGTCACCAAATAAAATTAAATTCATAGACCCGCTCTTAGCTAACGTGATACATGTTTTATGGTTAAATAAGGCCTTGAAAATGAAAATCTTCTGCCCTTCTCATGAGGTATATAGATCCAAATTAAATGAGCAAGTTACATTAAGGCACCTGCAAACCTTGAAAAGGCTGTATTGGCTTGTTCATTCTTCCTGCAGTTAATAAACTCACCCGTGAAACATCTTCGAGACAGCAAGCCAAGGAAAGCAAAAGCCGCCCTGCCTTAGCTTCTTTTATATGCTTTCAGTTTTCTGAAATTGGGCTATCTTCTGGAGATAAGACTATAAGAGATTGATAGATACGTTAGGATCAGTTTGCACATGAAAAGGTAGTAATTGATCCCTGGCCTCCCTGGCCACTCCATATCACGTCATTTAGTGTGTTGAGTAATTTCAGAAGTAAATCAGAACAACTAGTTGAAAAATAAAAGGAGGTAAGAAAAGCTCCCTTACCTTCAGCTTTAAAAAATATATGTTGTGTTAGCAAAGGTGTTAACTGACAACATGTTTAACTGACATGGCGATAAATATGACCAGGCACCAAGGTTTTCTCCAGTGTACAAACTGCCTTTGCGAGAGCCTGGAGAGATTCCTGCTGGTCTCTGCAGGATTTGGCTTGAGCCCCTCTGCAGGAATTAGTTCATGCCAGTGGAAGTAAATAGGCCCTTGGGGCTGCTGCTGCTGCTGCCGCTGAGGTATTTATTTTTATAATAACTTGTTGGCTGGTGCAGATGCGAGAAGTCAGAACCACAGCTCCTGCATGCAAAACTCCACACCATTCATCCTTATCAGCTAGAGCCCTTTGTAAGGACGGAAATGGTAAGATCCATAAACTTGAGGGCCTGGCTGCCAAACACTTCCTGCAGCCTGATGGCCACTTGCCATGCTTCTGGGAGCAGCTTCTGTTCCAGCCGCCAGCAGGCAAAGCCAGCCCCTTGGACAATGGGGTGACATAGGCTGAGGGCATCAGAAAATCACAGGACTTTCCTGACTCATAACAGAACCAATAAAATGCACTTCTTATTGAAGGAGCCTCCCTCACTATTCACAGTTTCTAGTGGTTGCTCACACCATGATATCATTCAACAATCCTTTTTCTAGACTGGCTCCTATGCAACTCCTGGCTAACAGCCCAGGACCATCTGAGGCCCTCTTCGAGGGCCTCCAAAATTGTCATCAGATTTCTCTGTTCTTACTTTCAAATCTGGTAGAAAATAGGAGGGAAGCACAACTCTCTATCCACCACCTTTGAAGGAGAAGAGGCCAGGTTGGTCAGTGACCACATTTCATTAGCCAAAGAAAAAATTAGGTTGTTCTCCTTCTCTTGACAGACTCTGGCACTTGAAGAAAACTGAAATGAAAGTAAGACTGAAAGGACCTTTGATAATGACACGGCACTTTCTAAATCACGTGCACTCTTTTATCAGCACTTACAGACATTTGAGCTCGGAGTGGAGCCCTGCAGAATTGGCTGGTTTTCACATTTTTAAGAACTGTTTTCTCACTTATTTCCTGTTGTCTTAACAGCGGGCCCAACCGCATCCAGAACCTAGATAATAGTTGTGTTGGTACCTCTGCCAGCCTTGTTTAAACTCCTTTTTCTACATTTTAAACAAGCTTGGAGCTCCACATATTCCCCTTCTGATACATAACTTAAGCAAAACTTGACTTGAGGCCAACACTATCTAAAAAAGGAGACAGAAAGCTTGGGCAGAATAGGAAACAGGTAATTCTGCTGCCGTTGCAAGTGCTGGAACATAGACTTAACGTTTTCTAATAACTTTCTCCAGCTGCCAGTTACTTGTTCAAAATGAAACACATATACTGTAGGGGGAAGAAGGCTGATGTGTTTCTAAGTTAAAAGAAATGTTGTCAAACATCTGTGTGCCATCTGGTAGCCTTAGCCAAAATTTTTCCCTTCTCTCGACTGTTGCTTGCCTTGCTATGCATCCACCCATTGCCACCTCCACTGCAGCAGCATCTGCATTTCAGTGGGTTTGCACCGATAGCAAGATGCCAGAATCTGCAGTCTTGACTTCGTTTTCACCATTCCCAACTCCTGTTGGAGTTCACCTGGGGGACCGGTCAGGAGAACCGACCGAGGGCCCCAGGACACAGTTCGGAGCATCAGAGTCCAGCAGGAACCGAACATCTCCTGCAGTACGTAGCCTCCATGGAAAATCGTGAGCCCCTGAATATCCACCCAGACGAACAGGAAAACCTATGTTAGTGTTGGACAGCTGTAACACCTTCCTGATTTCTGAACAGAAAACATCAAAGGCCAGTGAATCTCAGAGTCCTAGCTCCCTCTCCTGGCAGAGCACTGCAGCGCTAACAGAAACGGGGGCTCTGCGGGGTGCACCCCCCGGCACAAACAAGCCTGAACTCCGAGCTGCAGCTCCGCAAAGGGAGGTGCTGAGCAACTGTGCCCACAGTGAGCAGTGCCTTCTCTCCTCAAGGAGCCCAATGGTAATAATGCAGATGCAGCTCTACCGGCAGATTAATACAGGATTAGCAAAGGCAAAATCTATTCTGGTGAAGAACATCTGTGACATAGCTTTAGCTGCATAAAAAATATGTACTCGAGCACAGATAAAACTTCATTGCTGCGCATTATCTGCAGTCCTTGAGGTTGGGGGTAGTGCCATTTATTCTCTAATACTTTGATACCAGACTGAATCATGTGCAACTGTGCTGTGATTCCTCTCCAGTACAACAGCCTTCTTCTGCTTGCTGTTTTCTGTAAACACCAAGCCCACAGAGTGCTTCCTAAGACTGTAACTTACTCCTTGAGAAACACTCATATATCTGGCTAGATACGAACCTGTCACTGCAGTAGGTAATATATGGTACAATACAGAGGTCCTCATTAGTAGCCCCCAGCCCTTCAGAAGCATATGCTGCATTTCCATATACGAAGGCACAGTGTATTGACCCTACATCCCAGGAAGCATCCACAGCATCCCTGCTTAGTGAAACACCCACTGGCACAAGGCCCTTGGGTGTAACATCTGTGGCAACACCAGAGGTGGAAACGCAACACCTGCTATCATGGCCCAGGGCTGAGACAGAGTCCTCTTGGCCAGAAGAGGTTTATTTGAAGGCTTTTTTAACTTTTGGCAATGAGTTTATATTGTTTGCAAGGAGCAGGAGGCAGCTCATAGATGTGCATGCTGATTTCTGTCGTGGTTGTGTTTTCTTCTAGGTTTTGCACCAGGGTGGTTTTCCCAAGGCGGTGGTCTTTTGCAGGTCAGAGACTTGCTTCAGGAGGCTCCTTCACATGCCAGCACCGACTGCAGCTCCTACCTAAATGGTAAGGCCTTAAATATGTTCTTACAGGTCCGTAAAGCAAAGCTGAAGCTGCACAGAAGGCATTTAGTCAAGCAGAGGCTGTGGCTCATAAAATGTCTCATTATAAGTCAACCATCCCGGTTGTAGGAGACTATGTATTAGTCAGAATTAAATTATTGTTTCTTCCTCGGGGAGAGAAAAGGAGATATTGAAGAAGAGAAAGATGAAGAGAAAAGTATGCTTCTGAGTAATGCAAAGATCTCCAAACTTCACTATAAGGTTTTACCAGCACGCTCATAGATTTCATGTTAGGTATCATAAGCAATTTATCTTTGCATTACTATAATGCAAAATTTTCTTAAAGAAACAATGTTCCCCCTCCTGCAAATGCTCACACATTTCCTTAGCCACTCTCATTCCTGCAGTCATCATCAGGCTTGCGGTTCTGTGCTGTCCTGCAAAGTGTTAGGTCATTAGTTGCTGAAAGCTGACTTCATTTAAAGATACTGTAGGAAAAACGTAAGGCTCTTTGTGACCTGAAACACAGTGGTTTCATTCTCTTCCTTTACCTTTCCTCAGTATTTTGTCCCTAGCAGTTATTATGTTCCAGTGGTAGAACCAAAACTCAATATTAATGTACTATATTCTGGAACATGTCTCAGAACCAATCATTAAAGGTTGGTGCTTACTCCCAGCTTGCATAACTTTAGCACTGCAAACTGGTTATATCTAGTCACGTTTGTTCAGACTGAGGGTATGTCTTTAGACATCTGAATATGCTTATAATTTTTTGTCATAACGTTATCTTTTAGTGCTATCCCTACTTTTTGCAGATTGTACATGTTTTCTTAAACTACAGAAATAATACTTCCAAACTTTAAGTTCTGCTTCCCCACTGTTCAGGATTTGGCCCCTCGTCTGCTAGACTGCTCTGCAACACAGCTAGCACCGAAAGAAGGGGATGTTACACCTAACACACTGTTCGTTTTTATGTATTTCATTTCACTTGCCCTCCAACCAGAGTAGGTAAGCAATTTTAAATCTGAGAAACAGTTTGTGGTCTCAGGCAGAGGAAGGGAAAATGAGTCAGTAAGGACAAGTTTCCAGCAGTGAAGAGCTCTGGATAAAGCAGTGGTGTCTGTCCTGACCAATGGCAGCAATGCCAGGCTGAGTTCCTCCTCGGAGCCTGAAAGTCTTCATTTCCTGAATCAACAGGCCCAGCACAGAGCTTGCTCTCACCACCATTGCTACCATTACTCATTTAAGAAGCCCTGTTCACATCACTGACTACACATGTGGTTTATGTCAATACCCGAGGTGGCTGATACCTGTTTTGTAGCCATGAGAACGGCAAGCAGTCAATTCACTGAACATTGTAATTAATCACAAATGTGAGGAAATTCTCTATCAGTCAGAGTCCTTAAATCAGAGCTGGTCGTCTCAGAGATGGACAATTCAATTTAGCTAGAAGGAGTTGGGGCTGATATAGAAATTATGGGGCAAAATAATTGTATAGTGGCTTTTACTGTAACTGGGTACTAAATAATATACAAATATCTTCCATGGGAAAAAAAAGTAGAGGAAAAAAAAATAGGATGAAGCATAACAAACACTTTTTCTAAGTAGAATCTTTCTGCCTTTCCCATGGGATTCAGTTGAACGAGGGAAGATAAAAAAAAGGAAGAGCAGAAACTGCTTGCAACACAGAACAAACCTTGAGTGCCAAGAACATGCCTTGGATTTTTTTAAAGATGCCTGCCTCTTATCTCAGCCCTGATTCATCACAGTTTACTCCCAGAATTATTCAGGATTCAAGGACCTTGCTCCTATGGGGTTAATGGGTTACGCTCAGCACTGAAACCCATGACACAGATAGCTGCTTAATTATTCAGTCCAGACTGGTTTTAGTGGTTAATGGAAATAAAAATAGCAAGAGCAACAATTACATTGTTTTATGTTTCATAGGTGAAATGATTTTTTCTTTTAACTGCATAATCCAGGACCACGCGCAGGGAGGAGCATATAAAGGAGGGGTTGTGCTGCTTGTGACACAAAAGATTAACCTGCCCGTGACTGAAGAGGAGGAAAAGGAAAACACTGCCATAAAAGTGACAGTAGAGGTGAAGAATTGTGGTGAATGTGTAATGCACCACTGAAAAGATGCAGGAGAAAACATACCAAACTGAAAGTCTTATCTCTCCTGCTATTCCAAAGCAGGAATTAATTTGAAGGGAAGAAGCTGCTGTTCTCCTTGCCTCACATCACTTGTGATGCTAAAGTGATACGATTACCATAATTGCTATCTTTGTTCAAAAAAATGCGGTGGTGGTTTTCCACCCTGAATTTTGTTCAAGCAGCCATTGCGGCTGGTACCAATCAGGAGCTCAGGGCGCTTGCTGCAGCTACTCTAGGAGCAAACACAGTAAATCTCCTGCTTCAAATGCACCAGCCACACAAGATGTCAAAGCATATTACAAACACAGGAGCACCTAGAGGTATTAGCCAGTGTTCCTGTTACAAGGAATTTGTGTGTAGCTAACCAAAGATTAAGTGCAAACCCAATCCTGCCACTCCGACAGCAGATGAAACCAATTTAGAATCAATGGGTCTAAATGTAGGGTTTCTGCAAAGGGTCAAACTTAGCATTTAATTAATTGAGCCCTATTTTGAAAGCGTGCTGTGGCAGTAGGGTGGAAATAAGCAGGCCAAAGAAATAAAGAGGATCATTTTAAGCCCAAATCATCACCAAATGCAACACTGCTGTGTAAAGGGGATATTAAATTAGGGTAATCATTCCCGAGCCCCCTCAGCTTCCTGTCTTGTGGCTGCCATGAGGATGAGCTACAGACAGGGCTTTCCTGGCAGGAGGAGGCTGTAAGGCCCTCTTAAACAGGTATCTCTGAGTCTGGATAAGGGTTCAAGCAAAACAGGCTAAGTGACTTGTTCAGCTGATGTCTCCTAGCAGTCCTGGTCACCGGTCTCTTGTGTTCTCACTCTGATTTGCTGTGGTGATTGGCCTGCTGCAGTAGAGGGGGAGTTAAGCCAAAACATTTTTTAACTTACTTTTTCTTAGCTTCTAAAAATAAATCTTTCACCTGTAAAATACATAAGCCAGAGCTATTGAAAAGACTACGTTTGGGTTTAATTTGACAGTCACCTCGAATTTTCTCTTCCTTCCTACTATCCCCCCCTCTTTTTTTTTTTCATCATATCATTGAATAAGGGGGAAGGGAGGGAAGAGTAAGAGGAAAAATGCTAGAATATCCATAAACTTAGCTTTGTCTCTTTCTTTAAATAATTGAAAAATGTTGAGGTTAGTTCTTTAAGTTTTTCAAACCACAGAAAGAAACTTGGATTGTATACTTAGCTTTTTTCACCGTGGTGTTTCATACTGCTCACTGTTCAGATGAAGGTTTATATTTGTATATTTTTGGATATTTGGATACATTTGGACTGAAAGGGCGACGGTGTGTTCTTTGTAGAATTAACATAAAGGCTGCATTGTCAATCTTCTGTTGAAGGAAAGCTAGACTGTGATCATTTTGTGCTTGGCAGAGAACACAAAGGGTTACTGCCTGCATGCCACTAGAATTAAGGGATTGTTCTGCCAGTGACAGTAGAGGAAAGGGAGTTTTGTGCTTGTGTCACAGAAGGAAAAGGATTACTGTGCAAATGATGCTCTAGGAAAAGGATTAGATTGCCTATGATGCGGAGAAGAGAGGTCATTGTATACACGTCACAGAAAGAGCAGGGTGGTGTGACACAGGGCAGAAAGGATTCTTTGAAAGTCAAAAAGAAAATGAAAAGGAGAAGAGGGACTACAATTGTGCAAGTGTGGTTGGAAGACAAGGTTTCTTATGGGCAAAAATAAGTAAAGAAAGGATGAAATGACTGTTTTCCTTAAGAAAATTTACAATAAGCACAGCTTATTGTAGAAACAAGCACCTATATTTTTCAGACAAGAGAGTGCTGTCCCCTCATTAGTGTAAAGGAATACACCATTCTCACAAATACTTTGAGGGATAATAATGGTATCTCAGAGAGATACTTTGGCATCTTGACCTCAACTCCCCTACAGACAAGGAGTTGGCTCCCTCTTAGATTGTCTTTTTTTATTTTCCTTATCCTTCTAATGAAAAGTGAATGCCTCACAAACCACCACATCCTTCTCAGGAGATAATATTTTTCCCAGAGTAAACCACAGGTGAGACTGGGTGCAACATGCAAGCTCCTTATGTCTGCTGGGAGTTAGGAATGCCAGTCTCCCAGCTCAAAGGTAGATGCTTCTTAGCTACATATGAATAGAGAAGCAGTGCAAACCTAGGTAGAAGATTTTTCTTCTTGTTTCCTTCAAAAATAACTAAATAAAAATACCCTGCTCCATAGGAAAAGTATATATGAAACAAAAGGTATTCACTTTCCTTGTGACACCAGTGAGAAGTGTTTCAGACGTTCTCTTTCTCAAGTAGCCATTTACATTTCCACACTGCAGCAGCCACCAAAGCCCCCCTTTGGCTGTGCTTTTGTAAGATGTTTATAGGTAAAAGTGTTTGGGGTTAGGGCTGCAGTGTGCTGCACTGTATCACCAGAAAGGAGAGGTAGCATAGGAATTATTTCTACCTTTATTATGCCAGTTTCTGGTTCAAGACTTACCAGTTATTTGGGGATTTGTTTGTTTTCACACAATGATTCTGACATCCAGTTAATCATAACATGTCACTCTCAAACACAGCGCAACACTTTGTACCAGGAACTGCATTTCAGAGAAGGTGACGCCGAGGTCAAATGCATTCCTGCTAATTGTACCGATTGCAGGATAGTTATTCCATGATTGAATTTGCTCTCTGATGTTAAAGGACGTAGCTGCTAATTGTTTTTAAGGAGGACCCAGAAAAATGACTGGGGGCTGGACAGTAACTCCTTGCCCAAGCCCGCCAGGCACATGCGCACCTGCACACACACAAGATAAGCACTGCTAATCTTTTGGAGGAGCGTGGAATGCAGGGAGGTTGTGCAGGTCAAACTGTGCAAGGGCTTGGCGAGGGAAACACAAACAGCCGGTGATGGAAAATGGTTGTATGTCCAATCATTTTGTACTGCTGGTACTGACTGTGTAGGAGAAACCTACTATGCTGAGTTCTTCGAAGCTGCCACCTCTGCAGTGGCATGGCCATCGGCTCCTTTCGGTGGTGTTTCTACAGTGCTGTCCTCAGGCTCCACAAAGCCTACCTCTACTATTACTGTTATCCCAGCAGGCAGCATATAGGTTTCCTTCTTCATCCGGCTTTTTCTTATAATTTTCTTGTTTATCAAAGCTGTAATCTCTCTGAGTTGAAAAACTCATGATTAGGGCAAAGAGAGCCACACAAGGTCTAGTTTGTGCAGAATATCATGGAGCAATCCTGACTTGTGAATGTGCAATGTCACAAGCACAACCAAACTCTGCCCCTCCACTATAATTTATGATTTAATGTATCAGAGGAAGCCTCAACTCATGCTCATGTTTTATTTTCTTTTTTTCCACTTTCTCCAGAAACCTTTTCTCTCCAAACCTTTCCTACTTAGGGGTCCAAGTTCTGAAAACTCCCTGGAATGTTATCTCGATATGTAAATATTTCTGTTAGCCAAGTGATCCCGCACCTTACTGTGAAGAAGAGTGCATCCCTGAAGAGGAAGTGTAGCTGCCTGGGATTTGGGAAGGTTTGTCAGCTTCCTACACCAGGAACTGCATGGGGGAGATCTAGGAGGATGTATTTCCTGAACTTCCTCAATCTTGGGCTGAAATTCTTGAACTAAGATATTAGATAGCAATTTGCAGCAACCTGAGATTCCTTGGTTTGCAGAGCTCTTACTAGTGGCCACCATGGGAGATGGAGAAAGCTGCAGTCTGTCTTATTTTAAGAATTATTCTATCTTTGCATGAAAAAAAAAAACAAAAAAACATAGGCTTTAAATAAGATTACATCTGACAAAATTTCCAAGTTCTTTGGGAGGATGTAGCAAAGCTGTCAGAATGATTTTCTGTATTGAGCTCCAGCTGTCATTTTTCTTTGCTTGCTGTTTCCTACCGTGGGGTGCAGGCTCCCATTTGAAGCTCTTGGCTCTTGAGAGGCTGTAGCTCCTAATGCTCATGTAGACTGCTGCAGGTACACTGCTTTCAATATGTCTCTGCTGAAGGAGACCATTAAGGAGGGAGGAACTGCCCTAACAGTTTTAGTGTAGCAGGTCTCTTTCACTCTTCAGCAAAGCTGATGGGAGACTTTCCACTACCCTCAAAAGGAACAGGGCATAAGGACCAACGTGAACAGTGTAATTCTGTTGTATGCAAAGGAAAAGACAAAGCAATACCAGCTAAGAATTGGATTTTGAATTATTTGAAACGTAGTTCTAAACAGGTAAAGGTTTCCTGAAAGTAACTTAAATAAGACTGGCCTCTAAAAATATTTTTTTACAAGGTCTCTGCAAAATATCCACCATGCTATTCGCAGACATTCTCCACAGTCCCCCCCTGCCTACTGGGAAATACATACTGAAGCCTGAGCCCAGGCCACACACCGGCATAGGTGACTAATCACCAACCTCCCGCAGACAGCACCAATACTGTTAGAGCCAGAGGGACAGATTATCTGAGCTGATGGTTCTGCTGCTACTGCAAGGCACCCATGAGTAGGGAAAAGTGGTTGGCACTGACACCCCAGAAGCTGCTCCTCATAAGACTTGTTCTCCAGGCCCTTCCTGCTCCAGCACCTCACTCTTCTATTGAGGGCCCAGACTCTCTCAAGGTGTGGCCTCCCCAGTGCTGAGTACAGAGGGACAGTCACCTCCCTGGTCCTGCTGGCCACACTATTTCTAATACAGGCCAGGATGCTGCTGGCCACCTGGGCACACTGCTGGCTCATAGTCATCCACTTGTTGATCAGTTCCCTCACAGCCCTTTCTGCCAGG
>VWZY01001378.1:60008-78936 GCA_013399075.1 Chloroceryle aenea
CTCCCTGGGCCCACCCCTGCAGCCAGTGCTTTACCCAGCAGAGCGTACGCCCCTCCAGGCCATGAGCAGCCAGATTTTCATGAGAATGATTACTTAGGTCCATCCCTCACCACCAGTTCTTCCCTGGGTAGAAACAGCAAAGCCAAGCAGTGTTATGGCTGCTTCACTGTTAGGTAAATGCCAAACAAGGTGTCTTTGCTCGCAAAGGAACTGAGCGTGACCTAATTAAAGGTGATCTGGTGGTACCAAGTTCTTCCCTAATTTTGCTCTTCACACAGGCTGGTATTTCACAGCCCAAAGTTTCAGTTCAGACCCACCGCTCAGAAAGATATTTCAAAGCAAGGCAGAGGGAAATAATTTCCTTGTTACCTCACCTGTGTTGTGAGGGATTCTGTTTTCTCTGTTAAAGATGGTGAAACTGCTCACCCAAACAGCTGCCTCCCCTTCATCGAGGGATTAGTGACTTCATCAACACAAGCAGAACAAACAGAGAGCACTGAACTTAGATCTTGGCAAGTTCAAAGCCTTCCAGTCCAAGATGAGAAAGCGAGGAAACACTCACAGCAGTGACAGTATCTGAGCCTTTTAACAAATGAAGCCAACGATAAAGGCTTGGGAGGCGATCGGCCAAGCCCATCCCTGGTGTAAACCTGGTGTTCTTCCAATTCAAACAATGGAAAGGGGGCAAACAAGAAAAAACCTTGGTAGCAAATGTGATTAGATGAAGCAAACAGTAAATACTCTCCTGTAGCTGCAGTTCATCATGCAATTAGTTTCTTAACAGCTTCACCATTCAGATGGCCTCTTCCCTGGCACAGTGCCACGCTGGCCAAATAAATCAGCTTTACATACATGCCTGTCAATCAGAACTGCAGCTCCAGACCTCTGTAGCTAAGCTGGAAGGCTCAATTGAAAGGGAGAAGGAAGAGAGGCCTGAATAGGTAGGCGATGAAGAAAGGAGGATATAGCCAAATAGCACTCACCTAATACTTGGAAGTGCCCGAGAGCCCTTACAGAATAGAAGGGCTTGCCAAAAGCAGTTTGTAAGCAAAGGCCCTCATATCTCCAGCCCTGTCATTGAGATTAAATGGGATCATTGGGAATAATGGTGAAGTGGAATGCATATTTAATTAGAGAAATCAATGAACCCAAATGATTGGGAGGGGGCAAATCATTAAGATCCAGCTCCTCCTGCCTCTACTCAGCAATATTTCAGACTGCTGGCATTGCAAGCGGGTCTGGTCTGTGATACATCACTAGCAAAGCAGAGGGGACTTGTGTGATTGCTCTTTTGCACATGAAATGCTGTGAAGGGAATAGGATGCTCTGTTCACGTGAAAGCTGCCATCTTCAGAAACGAGAGCAAGTGCCAGGATAGAGCCAGCACTCAGCACTGGGGCAAACCCAGAACTGCCAGGCTCCAGGGTTAGTCACAACTGGGCACGGGCAGAACACACAGACGTGTTAGGCTTTTACATAAAGGAGAACATAAAAATCTTGATTATGTGTTGGGGTCTTTTTCTGCAGCAGCGTTGCTTTTGGAAACTGGACGAGAATTATTTGACAGAATCCTTTTTGCCTGTAAATGTTTTGTCAAAAAAATTTACCACTACGTATGTCAATTAGAAGAGGGGGCTCAGAACACAATAGAGATTTTTCTGAAGTGTTCTGGTGTTTATTTCACTGTTGTCATCTCAGTGTTTATACTCTCTTTTAGAAAGTGTAGAGCAGAGAAGTTAAAGATAAAATCAGCACCTAACTTCCGTCTAAGTCGAAACAACCAAAGCCAGCTTTTCACTACAATGGGCATTTTAGCTTTTATTTTTTTATTATCTACTGAAACTAAAAAAAATATAAGTTGTTCCTGGACAGCTGTGTTACTTAGTGCTCAGGTGACTCTAGGAAAATGTATTCTGACTTCATACAAGCGGATTTAAAATGGGAGCCAGATTTTTTTAGGAGCTTAAGGACAGGGAAGCAGAGATGACATTTTCTGTAACATATGCAAGAGCTAACTTACAAAAACATGAAGTTTTGCATTAAGTAACCTTGTAAGTCTGTTTGGTTTGTGGTTACGGGGTTGGGGAGGAGTGGGATATGAAAATTAGCTAACAAAATGCTTCACAAAAATAGTGTGCTGATTGAAACAAGAACCTAAATTCTTTAAATTCTTTGGAAAAGCTTGACTATGTAACATGTCTTATAGCTCCCCTAGAACACTCTGGAAAGGAAGGAGGTTTTTTGCAACAACATTTTGGGATTAACTGAGCTATTTTGCCCAAGGCACGATTTAAGGTACTTTCTTATTTAACACAACTTGTGTTACTGTTTGCATAAGAAATCCTACTCTGCAACTATTTCTAGTGTAATACCGCTGAAGTCAGTGAGTTTATACCAAGGATGAATGTGCCCTCATCCTGTTTTCTTCACTATATTTATTTGCCTTGGAAACCAGAAGTACCCACAATTACTTATTTATCAGGTCTAAAAATTTGGCACCACTTTGAGAAAGCATGAAAAGCTGATTGCAAGAGTTCCTGCTCAGGCTGATATCTGTCAACCTAAAGTGGTGCAACAGTCACGATCATTTCAATTCATATTTCTAGGTTAAATGATGTAGCCTGAAAGCCAGCTAAATAAAAAATAAAAAGTAGCATTTACATATTAATATCTATTTTTTTCCACTTGAATCCATGCAGTGGAATGACCACTGACTCATAATCCACATCCTGAAGTAATTCTGCTAGTAGAGAGACCTTGTACCCTGCGTTTAGCCTCTGTGGGAATGGCATATGGCTTTTGGGAGGCAAGACGTTCTTTACTAAAACAAAGGGGTAATTTATTTTTGTAACAGGTGAAAGAGAAAATATATTGGTCTATAAATAAATCTAAATACTTATAAAGACTTTATTGCTAAAATGCTGCTAAGCTTACCTGTCATCAGATCTAAAGATATTTTAGGATGTGTTTAAGTTACTAGAAGAAATGGACCTACCCTTTAAAATTGAGACAATGTTCTGTACAACACTGATCATTTTGAAATTATAGCTGATAAAAAAATAGTTGTAAATTATTTTTAAATACTTGGCTGTATGTTCTTTTAATTAAAAACTTTGACATGTTCTGGCCAGAAGAAACCAAATGCAAAAAGAGTTAGAAATCTTCACAACGGTCCTGACCCAGAATCCATCAAGCCTTATGGGTTTTGGCCGGGGTTTTTGTTTTGGGTTTGGGGTTTTTTGTCTGTGTGTATGTACCTAGAAGGCAGAGATATTCATCACAAGAACCAACCACACAGACTGAGATTTCAATCTTATTTACAGCAGTATAAATCAAAGTAACTTCACTGCGGCCAAGGGAGTTACTCTGGATTTACGCTCATCAGTGTAACAAATACAAAACATGAATTAGTGTCAGTTAGGACATCGTCTGATTATGTTTTCACTGCAAATATGATGGAAGTTTTTTCATTTGCAATAATAATAGTAAAAAATCCACTCTTTTTTATGCATGTCCATTGAACTGTACCTTAAATTTTGAGCAGAATTCCCATTTTCTATGGAAAAAAGATATCTTTATATTTTTACAAAGAATTCTATCTACCTGAAGGCTATTTGCTTTAGGAAAACTGTTGTGATGGAAATTTTCTGATGTGTTTAAGGCAAACTCATAATTCATACCAATAAGACTCTGCTCAGCAGATGTTCAGGAAAGAGCAAGCTAGTGAGAAAGCACACATGCATCCCCATGTGGTTACTGTTGAGGTTCTTGGTGTGGAAAGCAGGAAGGGTGGGACAGTAGCTAAGGTGGTCCGAGAGCCGTGAGAGTAACTGGGTTTTAATTCAGTATTGCACCTAGTTTTTGTTTCCAGGAAAATAAAACCATACCAAATTTCATTTCAGATGAAGTAAACCAGGACTATTTCCACTCCTAAGGAAATCTCCCTGAGCATCCCTTATCTTGGCTGTTGTGAAGTCTAGCTCCTATTTAAATGGAAAATGAGGTGGGTTTTTTATGTTGGAAAATGTTGAACTGCATGAAGTTCATGAAGTTTGAACTGAATTTTGTGTATCTGAAACTGTCTTCCACAGTGAATAAGCTCATTGCATGAGAAAAATCCGAATCTCAGGAAGACTCAGAAATCTCAGGTGAGGATCAGGCTCGCTCTGTAACTGAGGATAAGTCATCTGTGCCAGACCCTCACAGAAATGCAGTGTTTTGAAGAGCTCGGCCAGAGTGGCTCTGTATTAATTCTATAAATAGTAAATATATGAAGGACCAGCTGAATTAAGGGGTCTGCACAAATCTGAAGAGCAAGGCCCCAGCCTGATGCAGTGCTTGCTTTGCTGGAAGCAGTGCAGGCAACAGCTGACAGTAGACACCCCCCACCCCCCCGTCTTTCTTTCCCCCAAAACACAGGATTTCCTACAGAATATTAAACTTCCGTATTTTCCTGTGTCATGTCTAATATCCCTCCTATTTTCTAGATGCAAGGACCAAAACCACGCAGCACTGGATCCTTCTCTCCTTTGTAGTCTCGCTCTGCGTGCTGCTGAGGACAGAGGCCAGGCGGTGCTCCCAGCGAAGGGCCACAGTCTGTCGATGGAGATGGATGGGCTCTGCTCCCGCTCTGCCCAGCCCAGCTGAATCTCACAGAGCTGCTGAATTTCAGCCATTGATCAACTCTCTTCCCTCCTTCCCTCTCTCTTTCCCTCTTTCTTTCCTGCATTGCCTGAGGAGGGTTCCCCTGGCTGGCTGAAGGCACTGCCTGGCTGTGGGGAGGCTTTGATCGCAGCTCCAGCTGCTGGGGGGAGAGGTGGACGCAGCAAGGGGTGCAGGCTGGTCTACAGCACGGGATTTCTGTGAATGAAACTCATTAAAATAAAAATAAATAAATAAAGTCCAGCAGCTTGTAGCCGCTATCAGAGCCGTTCCTTAGTAGCTGAGTGCATCTGCATTTTCTTACCCCCGAAGTGAATCAATATGGCTTTAAATGATTTCCCTGATGCCTGGATTTCTTACCTCGCACTGCTGTTAGCCCAGACACACAGCCTGGTCACTCCTACCTCATCGTTTCAATCTCTCTTCCCTACCCGTTTCTCATCGCCTTTTCCTAAATATATGTGCAAAATATTCACCGGAGCACCTTGGTTTTGCTCATGTGTCATTTTCTCACGCAGGCATTTGCCATCATTGCAGCCACACACACACTCACCATGGTGCCTTAATGCATGCGCTGCTTGGCTGTGGCTCCATCCTCTCCCCCATCCCCACACACTGCCTAGCTGATTGCTGCCTAAGCAACATCTGCTTATCAGGAGTTTTTCTTCTGATGTGGTTAGTGAGGAAGTGCTCATGTTTACTTGCAACACTGTCTGTCAAAGATATTTGTGCTTTAAAAAAATAGAAATGAAATAATCTCCCGTGTTCTGGTGGGTTTTTTTTCTTCCCGTACACCTCCACCCACCTTGGGGCAGGTGTATCTTAGTGCAAACCTGTCACTAGTGCTAAAAATAGAAGACCTCCACGCAGATAGCCCCACGCTTTGGGGACTGCCCCACTTTTCTAGATCCTGCCTAATCTTGGATTTGGGTTGTTCACAACACGAGGTATCGCAGACAGGATGAAAAGCCCTTGAGAAATGCTTATGCATCATCTGAGTATGTTGACTTATAATAAGTGATCCGCCCAGAGAAACCCAGAGTCTGTCAGTGCAGGCGGCTGATGCAGGAGTCCCCTGAATCCCCTTATCACTCCAGAGGTGCACATCAACACATTAGCTGCTTATTCCAGGCAGAGCCCTCAACTTGCAGATCCCAGCTGCTTTTGCCAGCATCATCGCTCTTTTTTTAGTTATCTATTTTTACTGTGTATTGCTCTCTCACTGCTTTTGCATTTGGAGGTGCTGTGATATGCCTAGTCACTCGCTTCAAGTATCTAGGAGATCATTACTCGCTCCTGATTAGCACAGTGCATTTGAGTGGCATGCTGGAGGCAAAAATTTAAAATGTATCAAAATGCAAATATGCCCCCATTGACCTCTGGAAAAATGTGGTACATTACAAAGTACTTTCAAAGAAAGCCAGAAAGGAAGAGAGGGGGTATTGAGTTTACAGAGGTTTGTGATATTAAAAAAGAAAATTAATCGTGAACGGTTACTAAGAAGTTTGCATTCTGAGTAATGCAGAAAGCTTTTTTTTTTCTTAATTTAAAGGTAGAGTGGAGAGACCACATGCTGATACTCGTGCCCACTTTCTGTCTCACTCCGCTTACTTTGCTAGAAACACTGAAGCGAAAGACGTTGCTTGTGGTGCATATTTTTGCAATTTGCCAAGATTCAAATATGTTCTCTAATAGATGGCAATGGCCCAGGATGAGAGACACAGAAATTATTCATGATCCTTCTTTCAGCGTGAAAGACTCCTTCTACAACCTCAGCTTAATGACTCTGCTTTTAAGAAGTAAATGATTTTCACCAAGAAAAGTGAGAGGCAGCCAAATTTGCCTGGAGGAAATAAGGGCGGTATTAAGACAAGTGCCATCCCTGCAGTGAGGTATGCCTGAGAACTGTACTGGGGAAAAGGATGCAGTGTTACCCAAGTTCTCTGAGCTGCTTGCTTTTTTACCCTCACCTACAATAGTGAATACACTCTTTCACTAGACAACATCTGTAGCCAGATGTTGGGTTATGATAGTAAAAAAATAGTCCCTCACCCCACACAGGAAGTTTGTGTCCTGCCATTATCCTTCATCTCCACAATGCTCTTCTGCACATACTTGTTTGCCTGGAGGTGTGACCTCGCTAATCCCCTGACACAGAGCCTAAAATGGTGGTGTTGTCTCAAAGCAAGTAAAACGCTTTACAGTAACCTACCCTCCCCAAGCAAGAGGTTGTATGGAAGCTCAGTGTTCAAATTAACACTGCTGCTGTAACAAGGAAAGGCACCATGGCATCCTTTGACCGGTGTCCTCACTGTATTATGCACTGCTGCTGTTCAGTGTCTACATAGAAGAGCACAGCTGCTTCTGACTGCACTCAGTAGCACATGCTTTTGTTCTTTAGGTCTTGTGAGCATCTGATGGGGTAAACACAACAGAGCAGCGAAAGGAAAGGAAACAGCAATAGCTGTGATGATTCCTAGCATACAAAAATCATGAAGAAGAAGCAGGGGCATATGACCACCCCCGGTCTCCCAATGCTTGTTGTGCCATTGTTTAGCTAGTTTCTCTCTCTGGCTATTGCTCCGTTGCACTTGGCCATAAATGAAAGCTATTTAAGGCTAATGACCATGGTGCCCACCTTAATCATGCATTTGAAATATTAATAAAAATAATTTATGTCATGTGACTGCTTTTTAACTAGCTGCTTTCAGGACTTTAGAGCAGGATTATAAAAGATATGCATTTATAAATTATTAGCCTTGAGCACATAAGCACTGCATACTATGGGGAGCACTTTTGTAGCACTTTAAATTAATTTATTGTTATTCATTCCAGCTGTCTGTGATGTAAACCTTTGGCTATAAATTTGTACCATCATCCAACACACCATTAAACTAAAGTGGTGCCCGTGCTGGAGCATATAATAAAACATATGAATAAGATTTCTGTGGGGACACTTTTTTTAAACTCTCTTCTCAGTTAATGACACAAGAAAAGTGAGATATCATAGTCACCCTGTAACTATGCATTCATTAAAATATGCCTGGTGGGGGGGAGACTTTTAAATTTGCACTTCTATTGAATTCTGACTCAATGTTTTTCTTTACCAGCTTGTTTCAGTTCATAACCTATCTCAAGCAAAAGACTTTGTCAGAAGCCATCGTGAAGTCACTGTCTAAGACTACCAGAGGATTTTTGTTGGACCTGAACTTCTTAGAAGTGAAAACAGCTTCTGAGCACTGAATCACAGCAGTACAAGAGCAGAGCAGTTTTACTATTTTATGTCCTCGGCATGTTTTTCTTTTCCTACAGATCAGCATGAGGGTAACAAAACCTTATCAGCCTGACTAACACCATCGTGTCTTAATCCACTTAACAGTCTAGGTACATTTCATACCAGTCTCTTGGGATACAATTTCCTAAACTTTCAAGTAAGTTGTGATCATACAGTGCTCTACCAAGAGGAGTTAGTTAGAAACACCCATTGCTTTGCTTTTGCCATGCAGGTCTTGTCTTGCTCATGTGCTTGTTAATACTTTCTGTCACTTCTGTGACAGATGATGACTTCTATCAAGCCTGTTTGAAGGCAGCCCTGTCCATCTCAGTCTTTCACTGATATCCATAAAAGTTTAGCTGCTAATTTATCAGATTCAGGCTCTTGATGGTGAATATAGCTGTATGACAACAGACAAAAATCTGAATGTTAGATTCGCAGCTGCCATAATATAGCACAACTCCTTTACTTTGTACTAGCTGCTCATATACCCTGTGCTTTACAGGTCTAAAGCTTTCTGAGTTACTTACCCAGTAGCAAAGCTTTTGGAAAATTGGCTGAAAACTGAAAATGGTACTCATAAAGAATACATCTTTGATTATAACTAATCTCATTAATATAAAGAGGAGTTTGACAGAATAGTTTTCTTTCCCTTTGTTTCTACATCCATTGAAAAATTTCAAGGTTTGGGAATCTTGAGTCTGTTTTCAGATCATCTCTAAACAATCAACAAGAGGGATGTCTGAACTCCTTGGCAATGTGTACACCAGTGTAAAAATTAACGTTTGAAGAGAGGAAGATTACATAGCAAGTGACCACCTGGCCAGGGTAATTTTATTTTGATACAAATACCTAGTTCAATTGTCAAAAATTATTGAAACACATTCAATAGAAACTTCAGAAAGGAGTCTCTAGAACACTTCAGAACTGAATTCTGCTCCAGATGGTTGAACCACACTGGTTCAACTTACAAATGAATGAGATGGCACCAAGGCATAAAGAACATGCAGACAATCTGTTTGAGTCTTATTTGCATGCCACAGCAAGAGCCTCATGTGGAGATCTGCACAGGAGGTAAAGGTAGCAGTGGGGTGGTGTATACAGAAATAACCTGAGCTTTATTTACACTTTTGAGGAAAGTAGGTGAGAGATCAGATTTACCTTTTCCTGTTACCCCTGCCTCTCTGAACAAAAGATAAAGCACGACCAGTCTGCACTTTTGTATCACTTCCAATGAAAATAAAAGAAGATTATGGCAATCTTCTGCCTGGTTACAAAATAACTTTCAGCTTCTGCCTAGATATAGGGTCTTCACCTGATAACTAGTAAACAAGGAGTTAATAATAGTTAAAGCTTTGATGGCACAGGAGATTAGGGCAAGAGATATAAACCAGGTGCCTGAAGTGCAAAGAGGTGCTGATTCCTGAATTAGAGGGCAGGCGTTAGTTGTTCTTTTAGCTCTATACAGAGCTTTCTTTTTAATTAATTGATTTATCACTGTCACATGATGTGTTTTAAATTATTTAAGGTGAGTTTCCTTTCTTGTTACACACAGCTTGTAATTACTATGTAACTTAGATGGTCTCAAAAGAAGGGATTGTGTTGTGTTTCTGTTGCAGTGACTAGGACGATAGTATTCATCTCCCAGCTGCTAATTAATCTCTTCAGTTATCTGTGCTTCCTTTTCCTTGCTGATTACATAAAAAGAAGGTACTTTTTAAAAAAAACCAAAACAAGCAATACAAAAAACCCAACTGTAATCTTTTAGGAGTTGGCTGTATTGACTTCATTCTACCAGATTTTGCTCAAGGCCTCTAAAGGGACCTCAGGGAGGAGAAGAGGTGCTTCAGTTTTCATGTTCCTGCTGACACTGGAGATACCTGCTGCATGTGCCTTTAATCTCCCCATGTTTGGTAGGACCAGGCTCCTCGGTCCATTACAGTGCAGAGCAGCTCCAGCGAAGCATGAGGTCCTCTGCATGTACCAGTCAGTCAAGAAGCCTCCTTTAACCAAGGAGGGCAACTCAGATATGACAAAAGATAATGAGTGGATGCCAAGAACTGAAGGCAACAGAAAGGTATAGTGTCTGTACCTCCACAGTTTGAGGGAAGTAGTCTCTAAAGCTGCTGGTACATGAATGATGTACTCGAGCTTTTGACCATGCAGCTTCCTTCAGGGTGCTGTGGAAAGATTGTTTGAGGAGGGCCGGTAGCCTGTTCACCCCCAGCTCAGCTCCTGGACATGGAGCCTTGCATACCTGGGAGGACAGCTGCTTCTATGGGAGCCGCTGAAGTGACTGCCATGCCTGCCACATCACCACCTCGCACACGTATGCTAGCATTTGTGGTGCTGTCAAAATATGCTTTAAAGCCCATTTCAGCAGCAAGCTCGCTCAGCTTCCTTGCCAGGAAATGTTAATTACTGTGGTGCAGGCTACTGTTTACTGTGGTGCAGTAACTATCAATTTACACCAGTTGGAAAAACACAGTATTTTATTAAAAACCAATAAAAGCAAATCAATACAGTGTAAAGAATACAGTATCAAAATTAAAAGCTCTTGGTTTTATCCTTGAGCATTCCTAATAAAATTTTATTGTTGATTCAAGCAGCTTGTCTATTCTAATCGAATGAGAAAGCATCAAGATTCTTTTTAGCATTTTGGAAAGGACTGAAAATGCCTGCCCCAATACATGGCAGAAGAATGCAACAATTAACCTCCAGGTTGTAAGTCAGTATGATGATGCAAATGCTGCTGCCTTCATCTCTCCGCGTTGCATCACCTCTGCACCTGACAATCTTTGGAATCCATTTTGAATCGGGATGGAAGTTAACTTTTATTTATAGCAGTAATTAGAAAGACACTAGCACTAATGGAGTCTGCTCCATTGCTAGGACGTGTCACCACAGAGTAAATTCCACAGCAATTTTTGCATTTTAGCAGGTCAAAGAGTAAAATTAATTGCTTCTTCCTGTGACAAACTGTTTATTCTTTGGAATCTTTTGATTTACTGCAACATTGATTTCAAAGCTTCTTAGAGAAAAATCCCACAGTTATTTTCTCTGCCACTGCTTGCTCCAAGTATGCTAGATGCTGCAGAGCCTGGGAAGGCAGCTCATGCCACTAATCTCATGGTTCTAGGCTCCCATGAAGCATGGGCCAGGCAAGACCAATGTTTTCAGGTGGCTTGAATCCCAGCTTCTGCCCCACTGCCACTGAGGGACTTGGATCTGGTGGTGATAGAACCCAGCAGCTCCACCAGCTAAGTGCTTCCTTAGCCCACAGCAGGGTGTCCCCAGGCACTGTGATGAGCAACACTTTGCCCTTTACTGCACAAGCTCCTGTTTCCATCACCGTGACCTGCAGCCACGGCTTGCATAGTTCTGAATGCAGCCACAACGATTATAGATGATTTTTAGGAGTTAACCAGAACAAAGAAACAGGGTAACTTTAATCCTGTGAATGGACAGATCACCGTTTCCTTTCTACAGGCAGAACTACCATGGGTATGCCTCTGATGGGAGTTTTATAACAGTGAATTAATAGATGGTCCTTTTAAATGTGTGCCATGATCCAGATATGACAGTAGGTTTTTCAAAGCCATTAGACAACTCTGATAGCTCGTGGCAGTGGGCTGGGAGGACAAGTGTCACTGAGATAAAAATGCATCAACTAGACTAATTTGAAAGGGATGGAAAATTCACACAGAACCACCAGAAACTCCTGCTTTGCTACAGTGGTACTGGGAATCTAGACATGATAAGTGAACAAAAAAACCCGAACCCACAAACTTTTAAATAAAATTAAAATCTTGCAGTTTTGGATATTTGATTTGAACTGGGTTTAGAAATTCCAGAGTGTGGCGGTACCTTACCAAGACACCAGAAATTGTGTAATCTGTTGTCTGCACGTGGCATCGGTGTATGCACCAGTGTTCACCTCTGCAGCAGGAGCTGTGATGTAACCACCAGTTTGTCACCGTGATGAAAGAGGCTAAGGTTTCTCTCTACCAGAAAAATTTACATTGGTCCATCCTGCTTCTTTGTGAGTGCTGTTAAATGGGTTTTTTTGTTCTCTGTGTGATAAAACACAGCTTCTCCTGACTGACTTCTTGATGCTCGCTGCAACTAAGCTAAGACAAGCCCTGCGAGGGTAGCATGATTATTTACATTATACAAGTCTTTCAGGCTCTCAAAATATGGGTCTTAAGCATATTATTAATTTCAGGCGTATTAGTAAGTCCCACTGAGGTAAAAAGGATGTGCTTTAGGGCACTGATCATTATCAGCTATGAAAAAAGCTGAGAGACTTTCTTCCTTCACAAGGGTAATTGATTACTTGTGGAATAACTTCTCTCAGAAACTATCACTTGATCTGTATTTGAGGTGTATAGGAGTGAGGTTTCTGTTAGTAATCTCCTCCTAGTGCAGAACTGATGAGTTTCAATAACACTGTAGTATTTTCAAATAGAAACAGATGTTCTGTTGGACATCTTACAACAGAAAATCAATAGTAGGTGAGCCATAAGTAGGTCTTCCCTCTGAGAGGGTTCCACGGTGATAGCTGTACAGGAATGAATTCAACATCGGGCTGGACTAGCAGAGTGACATTAAAACCAGGAAGTTTTCGTGGCAGGCTTATCAGATTGGCACTATTTGGGAATGGGGTAAATTAGTTATTTTGTATGATGCTCTTTAATCATATTCCAGAGGAAATGTGTACTGGAGCTGAAGCAAGCTGCCTTTCAGTTGTTAGCATGTATTTATACTGCATTTTTGTGTGGATAAACCAGGTGGATATGTAGGGGGAGAGGCTCTGAAAATACACAGCATAAGACAGTACCTACCCAAAGAGCTTACTGTTTCTCTTAACCTGACAAATATTGGTTAGAATAAGAGGCAGGCATGAAGTGGTATTTTCGCTTTTATTCAGAAGTTTATGTAGAATGAGGAACAGAAATTGGGGTTTCCAAATTCCATACACACAAGCACTTTCAAGGATCCTTTGGAATGGAAGATGCTGTTGAGGGTTTAAATATTTCACTGGTCCTCTCATTCACGTGGCATAGCATAGCCCCGTGCAAATGTGTAAGAGGGATTTTCCAGTGATACTCCTTTCTTTCTTTTATGGATGTCATAACACAGAAAGAAATACTAGATGAAAGTAAGCCCTATGGTTTTGATTGTGGTTAGGCTGATGGTTCTGGTTTGCTTTAAGTGGAAGCTGATGAACAATGGTTTAAAAGGAGAAAAGGAAAATGGCCTCGGCACTGAGGTCAGCCAGCCACTTCCTACACCCAGCTGTTTCAGTTTATTTTTTTTAATTAAGTTTGGCTTAAATTAATGATGACAGTTTAAAGAGAACTCTTTCACCTGTTCAGTTTACTTTACATCTGAAACCAAGGCCCTTCTGTCCAATTCCATTTTGTTACAAGATTTGCAGTTAGGTTCCTAAAAGTCCCTGGTTTCTCCCCACTTTATTTTGTCATCTCTCTGCTCTGCTATTGCCCTCTGCCCTTTCGTGCCCTTTCAAGGGAGGGCTAAAGCTATTGCCGCTGTGGCAAGGAAACAAAGTGCCTCCTAATTGATTGTTAATACTGCTGGAGTGTGAGGATGTTGGAAATCGCTAGATCAAGCCCATTTACTCCAGCTTCTGGGTCACCTCTTCAGGTGGTATAAATCAGTGTTCCTTCCTGTCTTTCCTGCAGTTCCCTGGAGGTTTGCATTGTGGAGGAGCTGGTTCAGGGGCTCTTCTCTGTACAAGCACCACATCCTACAGGTTTTGTTTTTTTCCAGCAAGCTCAACTATAATTTCTGCTTCAGAATAGTGGTAGTTTATTTCTAGAAGCTTGAGAATTTGCAGCTCTAGAGATAGCTGCTATAACTGTCTGCAATTTAGGTGATGGGGGAGAGAAACAAGTGTTAGTTTTTCAGAAAGGATCCATCTTAAACTAAGTTTTCTGATCCAGGGAGATACCACAGAGTCCCAGGTGTGTGCAGGGTCCCAAGGGCCTTTCTAAGCCAGTAGAGTCCTTGTTTTTTTCCAAGAAACTTCACACTTGCTGTAGAGAAGGAAAATATCATCTGCTTGAAAGGTTTTGGCTTCATTAATACGGGGATTATTTAACCTCCTTATAACTATCAATTCAAACCTTCTCTCCAGGCTTGCCTACTTTGCTTTCCCAATTAGAAACAATTTTTTTTTTCTTCTATGGGGAGACCTCACCTTAGTGTTTAAGGTAAGAGCTGATGACTCATAACCAAAATAAGAAGTGAATAAATAAGAAATGCCACTCCTTGTAGTTCTCCCCATTTGCTAGGAAAGCAATAAGAGTTGCATCATCACTCCTTGCAGCTATACACATGATTGCTATGGGTGCAGTCATCTGTAAACAGTCAAAGATTTCTTACATAAAAATGAATCCCATGGCCTGAGTGGTACTAAGGTGGGTGAGTTATATAAGACTACCCAGGGAATGATTCTTAGCTGCAGTCTTGAGAAAGCTGTCAAAACCTGACAGCCTTGGGGTGGTTTGGTCATTCATGAGTTAGAACTTGACAGAAGCAGAGAGGAGACACACTCTCCCCAGTAAACCTGAGCAAAAGTAGGGCTGCAGGTAGTAATCAGGTAACAACAAAACAGTCACCAACTAATCTGAATCCCTGACAGAACTCGTTGTGAGCTGGGGAGAACGACAGAGGATGCTCTCCTGGGTGAGTCTTTTCCTTCTTTACAATATGGTTCCAAAGTTAAAACTTGGTAATGGTTACAGACTTTTTTATGATGCCTCATTATAAGAATGTTGTGCATTTTTGCCATTTTTACCTAGATGACTGCGTGGCAGGTACGAGAACTGATTCAGTGTGCAGATATCAGGGAGTTCTCCTGTAGAAGTTTCTAGGCCAAACTCAGCTAAGATATTAAAGAGCTGTGTGTGTAGCATATAAAACTGTCAGAAATTAGATGACTGGCAAAGGGGCACAATTGCAGCAGTTTGGTACTTTACATCTGTGTAAGTCAGGGTCTAAAACAATGGTAGCTGAAAAAAGGTTGTTATCTCTGCTCTCCCTCGAAAGTAACTAAACCCTCTAGTTTATTTGGATGTTTTTGTCTTGCTTCATTATGAAGATATTTACCTTGTTTTAAACAGAAACATTTAAGAACGTAATCACATATTGTTTTCTTCCAAGCAAATCTGCAGAGCCTGCTTCAATGAACTTTGCACAAATTCACAATTAACTTTGACTGACATTGAACTGCACTTTCTTCATGTAGGAGTCTCTTCTTCACTTGAAAAAAATTCTCCAGCTGCGTTTCTGGTCTTTGTCTAAGGTGTTAACAACCAGACACTAGCACCTTGTTTTCAATTTTGCCTCTGTTGGAGACACTACTTAAATCTAGGCTTTTGTTTTACTGGCAGTAGCTACAATAGTCGAGGCTTTAATCACCAGCAGCTGTAGAAATGAGAATAGGATTGCAAAAGCAAATGTCCCCTTGAAGATCAGTTGAATTCACATCTGCATATGCACTTTTTTCCTAGTATTACACTCCAATTCAGTAAGGTTTTGTATACCTTGGGAACTCATTCTTGGCTCTTTTCCCACCTCTGAGTTAAAAATCATGCATAAAATACTAACTGTGCTGGGAATGGTGATGTGAGCTGTGAAGAGTATCTCTTGCCTGGCTTGTTTCAAATTAAAATTATACAGAATTTAGCTTACTGTTTTGCAGAGCCATAAACTTCCACAAAACTCCTCCTGAAATCAACCAGAGTAGTTGCACTAGCCAAGCCCAGCAGATTTAGAAGTCTAACAAAAATCCAACTCAGGCTGATATTTAATATCCAGCTTTTCACACTGTAGCTGGATGGTAAGGCACGGAAGGGGATTTGGAGGCTTTGGAGCACTGAAAAAGCTGTTACTTCCTGATGGCCATCCCACCCCTCTGGCAGGCATTACTGGAGCAGGGGAGTAAGGAGAGGTATTTTCTCTGCTCTTGGACCATGCTAGTTTGCAGCACAATGTATTAACTCCAACAGCCATTGATTTCAATTTATGTTAACATGCTGGGCTGTAAGCTGCGGCAGGAGGGGTCTCTGGTTCATGACTCCTGTCAGGTTCAGAAGAGCTGAGGTTATCACCTCAGCAGTAACCTCTTTAACCACCAAAGTTAAATCCAATTCAATCATGAATCAGCACCCTTAATTAATTCTCCTTTATAAAAACCCGAAGCAATCATACCAGTGTCAATGAAAAAAGTCCCCAGTGAGAGTGTGTTTCCTCAATATAAAGAAACAAAAGTAGTTAAAAAGGTAAAAAACAAATGGCTCCTTTGGACAATAGATTGGGTCATTAATACATCACGTGCATAGTTCATAAAATGTGTATATTAACCATTTAGCCCTCATAGCTTCTCAAAATAACAATAATCACTACCTTGGAAGAAAGACTTTACCTTCTCAGTATTTCTATAAACCAAATTACATTAGTTGAAACAGAAGAATACATTTTTACTGAGAAAAATATACCTGAGACGATTTCAACTACACTGCCATATTTTAATGCATTGAGGTTTTACTTTCTTTTTTTTTTCTTTAAACAAAACCAGCAAAACCTATCACAAGTTGGACATAAATAGCCCATAAGAATCATGGCTATGTTCCAATTGTCCTCAATGTTAAATTAAAAAAAAAAAAAAATCTGAATAATTTTCTATAGATCTATGTATAAAGTGAACTTTCTTAATATCTGGGTAGATTTCTCCACTATTAACATAGTCTTATTTATGCTTAAGCCTGTATATTTCCCAGCTGTGAAGAGATAAGGGACTCTATAAAGTTTTGGTAAAGACTAAATTCTGAACACAACTGCAGTTTGGTCAGTATTGTTTTACTGTTCTGTGCAGACATATCAAAAGAGGTTGGAAAGAAGTACTGCTCAAGAAAAAAAAATCTTTGTACTTCAGTATTTGGATGTCTTTGCATCCTCCATGCCTCATTAGAACATGCCTGGAATCACTGTATCAGTGTGCAGGGGGTGAGTGCAGGGAAGGACTTATGGATGTCTGGGTTGGAAGAATAATCACGAGCAAGAAAATGTTGTCACCCCAGCACAGCTGACTACACCACAGTGCTCTGGGCTTCAGTCCTTTGGAGTGGATTGGCCATGTTGAAGTACATAGTTGTGGGCATCTCTCGCCTGTCGGGTGACAACATCAGTGACTTCAGCATGCATACATAAAAGAGATGTTTCTGTTCAAAGTGCCCACAATGATGAGAAGCTGCATTGATGGCCACCATCGTGGTACAAATAAAGCTTGCTTCCAGGGAGATTTGTTGTGTGGCTTGAGTAGATGTGGAGGCATCTGAAGGCACAAACCCCACTGAGGTACTGTTTACCTAGCCTCAGGTTAGGGAATAAGCTTTGATATAACCCAGATTCTTTCATGTGTAGCATGGCAACTGGGAGTAAAACATGCTGTCCACTCTGTATGGGCTTCACCTCCACAAAGGAGTGCAGCAGCAAACGATGTATGTCATGGTGGGTGTGGCAGGAGAAACAGGGTCTGAGAACAAGACAGAAACCAAGAAAGTGAATGGCATAGGTGCACACTCATTCATTTGGAGCAGCTCTGCTGTGCGAAGTGGCCTCCTATAATTATCTACCCGATCCCTGGCACTTTGTGAGCAATTGTTAAGTAAGTGGAGTGCTGTTTGAAATCTCTGATCTGTGACTTCTTGCTTGTTTGCTTTCTTGCTTTTGAAACTGAGCTTTGCCATAGCACCTGGGAATATTTGTCCTGGTAATGATTAAGGAATAAAACCTCTGGCAGTAGGGTTCTACAGGAGGAGGTAGGGACAATCCAGTTCTTATGCAATGGCCTCAAGTCTGGGTTTCATACAACATAGCTGGATGTTTGACTGGAAGTAGGATAATTCTTCAAGTTCAAATTAAGGAATGTTTAATCTTCTTTAGAAGTAACAGCAAAAAATAAGCCAGTGTGCTTTAAAATAAATAAATAAAATAGAAGTAGATGAGAATACACTGGCCAGGCCTGCTGCACCCCGGCCACATCTGTGCCCTGTGACCNGACTGGAAGTAGGATAATTCTTCAAGTTCAAATTAGGGAATGTTTAATCTTCTTTAGAAGTAACAGCAAAAAATAAGCCAGTGTGCTTTAAAATAAATAAATAAAATAGAAGTAGATGAGCATACACTGGCCAGGCCTGCTGCACCCCGGCCACATCTGTGCCCTGTGACCATGCTTTGTCCTGTGAGAGCTGCCTGCAGCTCGGCTCTGCACTGCTTGTGAGCAGGGTCCCTGCCGAGACATAAGGACAAGGTGTGAAAAACAAAGATAACGTGGAAAAGGCTCAACAATGTTTATACTGGGAATGGGGAAAATAGCCTGTAAAAAAAAGTCAGCCTGGCCCATCCCTAATACAAGTGTGGGTTCATCAGCAGGCCTGTCCCACAGAGGCTCCACTGGAAGCCTTCTGAGCCACGACAGTTCAATGCTGTTTTTTTTCCCATTTATAGAACTAAAGAAAGCTGAAACACTTTTGATTGTTGGCTTTGCACCAGCGTAGGATCTGCCAGGGACGGGGCCGCCCTGAGCAGCCCCTGCCCAGCTCAGGGAGACTGAAGGTCTGGCAGCAGCTACCTTGTGAGGTGCAGGGCTGTGGCTGCTTACTGCTGCTCAGGGGACCAGTGAAGTCCCAGAGACAGTCAGCAGGGCTGGCAGCTAGCAAAAGAAAAAGCAGTGTTTTGGGGGTTTTTTGCCCTAATTTTATACAAGCTGTTAGAATCTGGTAGGGTTTTTTACAGGATGTAGTTATGTGCACTTAAGTAACCAACTGCATTTTAAGGCCCTGTTTTTGTGTCAGTAAGCGACACTTAAAACTAGAGTTCAGACCCAGTATAGCAGGAGCTGTGCCTCGGCCCAGCCGTGGGGAGGACCTGCTTCCTGGGGAGAGGTGAGGCCTGCCACAGGGC
>VWZY01001378.1:78947-91379 GCA_013399075.1 Chloroceryle aenea
ACAGGGCAGCTGTCAAAATGCCTCTGCAGGCCCTCTCTAGTGTCCCCCCCGAGCTGGCACAAGGCTGGGCAGCAGGCCCAGCTCTGACTTGTCACAGCTGAGATGCTGAATCACCAGTGTCAAGTTCTAGGGCACCTGGACTGAAGTGAGAAGTCTGAGGGCAGGACTGTGTCCTAGGTAATCTCTTACTGAAGGGAATAGTAGGGGAAACCATTTGCAAGCTCCATGTAAGATAAAAAAACATAATGCAAGCTGGGCAGTAAGGCGCAGGCGGGATGCTTGTTTTGTGTTGGTTTGGTTGTTTGGGTTTTTTTTGTGGTTTAGTTTTGGTTTGGGGGGTTGGTTTATTGTTTTGGGGGGGGGGGGGGGGGGGGGGGGGGTTTTTTTTNGTGGTTTTTTTCTGTTTTGCTTTGTTTTTGGTGGTGGGTTTTTAATTTAATTGTTTATTTGTTTCTTTGGGGTTTAGTTTTGGTTTGTTTTTTTTTCTGTATGGGCTAAAATGGAGCCAGTTGCAGCAAACAATGCTGTAGATTTATTCAGCTGTAGAAGAACTGCCACACAGCAGGTGTTTTGGAGGGACAGAAGGAAGGAGCAGAGGATAAATGAAAAAGGCTGATGAGAACAAGCAGCCAGGGAGAAACCTCTGGAAGGTTCAGGCATGCAGGCGGCTGCACTCATGCTTTATGTCACTGCAAAACATTAAATGAGCACTTAAGAAGGTAATTAGCACCTTTTCATTGGACCAGAAATCAAAGGTGTAATTTAGCAGAAGTCAGTGAACAATGTAAGAGATCTAATTTAATCACATTGCGTAGCTTAGCCAGGGTGAGAAATCAGGAGCCTACCTTGGCTGAATGGCTGCACTTACAGCAATGCCATTTTTGTTCCCTGACAGGACAGTGCTGCTGTCCCCAGAACCACGGTTGGTGCAGGCGGTGAAGTAATACAGTGTATTTGTACTGCTTGAATTCTACTGCATCATTTTAATTATTTCACAGTAGAAGCAAAGAAAAATGCTCATGTCTAGAAGAGGCCTCAATCTGTAGCCAAAGTTTGGCATTGCAGTTCAGATTTCTCTTTCACAGCCTCTACACATCAGAGCGCTCCGAAGTTCAGGAAAATGGGGAGGAAATGGAGATTTTGGTTTAGCCCATTGTAGATGAAAGGTAGCATTTCAATAGTCAGATTTCAGTTTAGACTGTCTAGTCCTGCCTTAAGGATTGGAATGGGTGATTCAGCTTGCTTCTAGTTTTGCTATCAAATGAAGTTGTTTAAAAGATCAATAAAAGAAAAAAACACTATTAAAGTTTAAGTGCCTTATGAAGAAGCTAAGCTTCAACACAGTTATTTTTCAAGCAATAAGTGCAGCATTACCCTTATTGGGATTTCTGAAATAAAAATGTGAACTTTGTGAGCCCTATTGTAAAATCAAGCTGTTGGCTGACTAACAAAGCTGCAGTACAGCAAATGATGTTCAACACTGCACCACCTAATGAGGATTAAACTTTGTCCCCTGAACACTACTGTGTTTCCAAGATAGTTTGTTTTTTTTTATCCCTGTTAAATCTTCATATGTGTTTCTGTGGCAGCTTGGAACACCTGGAAAACCTAACCACAGTAGCCAGAGCTCTAGATTAAAATAGCTAATCATACTGGGCACCTTTTAAAATAGCTAATCATACCGGGCACCTTTTGATAAACACAGGCAGATCCCTTGCCAGCATTCCTACAAAGTGCTTCACAGTTGCACCTGAGAAAGGAGGCAGAAAGACCTGACCTGCAGAGCAGGACAGGCTTTATCCATATGGAGTTCTTCTGTTCATGACCATGGTGTGGCCAATAGAAGATAATAACCTTAGAGGTGATGTGGCCTCTACTAAACATGTTAAAAGAACAATCTTTCCTGACTTCTACTTGATAGCTCTGACACAAAGATCTGACCTCCCTTTCTTAGAGCTCTAAACTCCAAAAAATACATATGTAATAGCCATAACATAATGGGATTACACAGTGAAATTTCAAACTCTCAACTTCAACATATGTCTAGTTTATCTAAGGATTTGCTCCTGCAAAAGTGTTGTAAGCAGCTGCGACTGGGATAGAGTGGGGAACAGGCAAGACAAAAAATAATCATTCCAACTCAAGAAAACAGAAGCAGAAGTGATCCAAGTAGGTGATCTGGCAATCTCTCTAGTTTGCTTAAAGTAAATTCAGAAAGCAAGAAATCTGTCTCTATTGCAAGACACACTCAGTCAACTCAGATAATATATTACCATGCTCCTAATTATTATATCTAATTATAGATTGTCCTCAGCACATTGGCAAAGGAAATATGCTGTAAAATGTACGTTGAAATATTACTGTGCTATTGTTGAGTCAGCTTCTGGGACATGAGGCATTAAATACCTAAATCTCTGTCTGATTTCAGTGCTTTTATGTTGCTTAACCAGACTCTGTTACAAACTTCTCCTTGCTGGTTAAATTCAGCTTCTGTGTTCTTCAGGTGGAACCTGATCCCTCCTAAAGACCTATCTTTCCCATTCTCACACTTTTCTTCTACCAGACATTCATTTCCCCATCTGGCCTTATTTCTTTTATCTTTTTTTTCTAAAAAATCTATGCCATAAACATTGATCATTTCAAGTTCCATTGTAAAACTGTGCCATGTGTTCCTTCTTGCTTTGTATTGCAGCCTGGTATCGCTCTCTTGCAAGCACTGCTGTTCTTGTGCATGTTTCGTACTCTTTGTCAGTGGATGTGATACACTGTCACCTATATTCTATATTCATCACTAAATAATAAACCACTTGAAAGATTTGGTCCTTGAGGATGGGTCAACATTAAGTGAATCAGGATATTAAGCCACAGGGAAAAGATATTTGGCCATAAAGTATGGAAGAGAGAGCCCTACAATGGAAGAATTATTTTTCACTATATCTGTCCGTGAGAGGGTAAGAGGAGAGAGTCTGACACAGGCACTGTGTTTCTGCACTCACATAAAATATAAAATGGGCTTTTTTCTTTTTCTTTTCTTTCACTAAAAAGGAAAAAAAAAAAAAAAGTAATAAAATGTTAAAATTAACTGATCCAGGTTTTCGTTAATAAAGTGGGGGCCCTTAAATCATTGCATTTATTAATTTCTAATCATTAGTCTTTTAAAGCAATCCTCTTAAAACACTTCTGAAATGCTTCAAAAATCTCCAAGAGAGTTTTAAGCAATTACACAACAAAGGACTTCAAATAACCATTGTATAGTCGTGTGGTGACTTGCAATACAAGTCCTGTTTCTTTATGATCATGTACTGCACTTGATGACTGTATTAAAATGTACAGCAAGCCGTGCTGCCAGAGTACCCTTATACTGTGTATGGTGGGATAAGGATGAGCCAGGAGGCTAAAGATGTGATTGACATGACTGGTTCTTTGATATAAACCTTTTTAGGAAACTAGGAGGCTGATTTTTTTATCAAACATCACAAGTACAGTTGCATATGGAACAATAACATAAAAGGGACAAACAGAGTACTATTGTCCTCAGACATATGCAGAATTGAGATTAAAACTATTAGAAATGTAAGAAAGCACCTTGATTTTTGCTGCTTACGCAGCAAAGAGAAAGAAAAGTTTTGATTAACTTCATGTTGTTTAGTCTGAATCCTGTGCAAAAGTCTGAAAAAGTGCTGTTCTGTCCTTGGAAATTCTGCTTTTACCCCTCTGTAAAAACACTGGATCTTCCCATTGTGAAGGACCCTGATGGTGTTTTCTCCTGCCTCAGCTTCATACTAGAATGTCTTGAAGTTCAAATACTCCATGATGGACTTGAATTGATTTCCAGTCAACTTTCTTAAATCACATTTCTGAAAAAATCCACTTATTATTGGCAGGCTATTTCCTCCATTTTGACTTGTCTGTGGTTCTTTAGTTTTACAGCACAGGGAGCAAAATATATTTATATGCAAAAGTTACCTGAGGGGGGGAAAAAAAGCAGAGGACAAAACCGGTGCACTGGAGCCAATGCAATACTGGTGTGCTCTGTGAAGTGCTGCAGCCAAAAAGACCAGCAGCTACCTCTAAATATAGATAGAGGCACTAAAATGTTAACAGTTCAATACAAAGAAAACAAAGTGAGGAAAATTATAACTTTCAAAGAGCCTCTTTCTCTTTTTCCCCTGTACATGCTGCAGCCACAGCAGTCTGACCACAGGTCTATTTGATATTTATAAAGTTCAATTCAGTCACACACCATGAAAACAATGAAGACAAAACCCCCATGCACAAAACCTCTTAAAATGTTCTGCTGTGTGGTAGCTAAGGCTGATGATCATTGAGTGCAATAACGGCTTTGGGTCTTCTCCCCTGGGCCTGGGTCAGACCTCTCCTTGTATTCAGCAAGAATATTTTCACTAAGTCCATGGCCTGTGAATTGGACCCTTAGATGTTAGTACAGGTAAAACTTTCAAAGGGAAAGGACTCTGGGGAGAAAAGCATTTATTAAACCTCTTCAACTCTTCATCCTGATAAAGAAAAAATCTTCAATGTAATAAAAAATAGTTCAAGCTTTTGAAAAAATTTACTGACACAATCTCATTTCCTTAGAAGTTCAACAGCTGTTAACATGGATTCCAGCAGCCCCTGGTACTTTTGTCTAAAATTCCCAAAACTCACCTGCCCAGGTGCAAAGTTAGGACTGGTGTGGAGGAAATGTAAATATGCTGTTATATGTTTCTAAGTTGCCAGCAGAAGTTTGTAAGCCTGGTTTCCAGAGCATGTGTGCTGGTCAAAAAAAACAGACGTTGCCTTCCCTTTAACAGAGAAAACTTGACAAGGGACATGACTTACAGCAAACTTCTTTATCTTTTTAACTATAATTTCCAGAAGGACTTCAAGGTTATAGCCCACCTTCAGCCCTGCCTGACGGTCAGAAGTTCAGCAGGTAGGAAAGCTCATGTCCCAGCTCTCACATGTGGCGTGGTCTGAGTGTGTGCTGCTGCGTGAGGGCCANATTGCCAGCAGAAGTTTGTAAGTCTGGTTTCCAGAGCACACCACTGAATAGAGAACACTGTGTGCTGGTCAAAAAAACAGACGTTGCCTTCCCTTTAACAGAGAAAACTTGACAAGGGACATGACTTACAGCAAACTTCTTTATCTTTTTAACTATAATTTCCAGAAGGACTTCAAGGTTATAGCCCACCTTCAGCCCTGCCTGACGGTCAGAAGTTCAGCAGGTAGGAAAGCTCATGTCCCAGCTCTCACATGTGGCGTGGTCTGAGTGTGTGCTGCTGCGTGAGGGCCAGCGCTAGCTTGGGGACTGGTGGTGGCCACTCTGGGACCTGCATGGTAATGCTGAGATCTGGCCTTTTAACAAGATCGTTTGCATGGTTTCTGGCCTGGAAGAAAGCTAGCAGGGTTGTGGGGCAGAGCAAACTGCTATACTGCAGTTATAGAGGCAGCAGGAGGAAAAGAACTGCTAGAAATGACCACAAAGCGGGATAAGAATTGGCCTGTGGAAGTGGATGCAGTTGTCAGAGAGTGCAGGAACCTCAGCAGTGCATTTGTGTAGGACAATTCATCTCTATGTGGCTCTCCCTTGCAACCAAATAAAGCTTTGCCTATTCAAATATTTCAGAAATGTTTGACGTTAGCTTAATTCTGGGACTGATGGGAAGAGAAAAACGTACAATAATTTCCAATTGCTTTCATTAATACTTTATCAGCACATGGCCAAGCATCACCTCTCAGCCCCCTACTCCTGTTTTCAGAAAACTTAACATTGTAACTGTAGAAAGAAGACTGAGAGGAAGAAATCCTTCTGAACAGTACCAGCAATTTGATTCCCTCAGCATCTGAAAGGCAAAGTAATGGCAATGTAAACATCTGGAACAATAAACAGAGAGGAGAATATTATCCAGAAGACCAAGATGATGTGGGGTTCTTCCTGGCATGCATTTCCTTTGCTCTATTCAGTCAAGATTGGAGTAAAGTTGGAAAGTGTGTGTGGTATAGTGCCTGGGGACAGAATATATCAGGATGGCTTTGCACGTAGTTTATTTTCAGAGGACTAACTAGAAAGACTATTTATTTATTTATATGAAAGAGTCTCCGGTACCTGTTCAGTAGCTGAAAATGGTTAAAAATCCAGTTTTTCAGAAGAGCCCTATGGCCCTAAAGATTTAAATGAAATACAGAGAATGAGCCTACCCATTAATGGTGTCAGGCTCCATGACTGTACAAGTCAAATAGAGTACTGAATGACTATTTGCACACCTACAAGTGCAATCACCATAATTTTAACCCTGGTAAGATGCTGGAGGAGTGCAGACTTCTTGCTTTCTTCTTAGAAAAGAGCCTTTGTAATCTGCATTGGTTGCACTTGCCTACTTCGTTTATAAATAATGGTAGCTCTGTGAAAGCTCTGTTCTCTATGAAAGGTATTCACAGAGAGCCTGAAGTTGCAGTTAACTTTGGAACAGAGAAAATTGCCCTCCTTTGTGTCCACAAGTGAGCAGGAGCTTTTTTCTGCATTTCCACTCCTCTGTCCCCAAAGGTGGGAGACTGACCCTTGTCCTTCCTTACAGAGCATCACTGACATAGGGAGCTGGTGGTTGCTGCTTCCCAACAGGCTCTTGATCATTACAGTGGAAAGGGAAAATTATTACTGAACTGTTTGATGTTATTGTTCTGTTTAGGAGTGTCTTCGGTGTTTCAGAAAGGGAAACTAGAACATGCTGATTCATATCTATGTATCTGAAAGGCAGAAGCAGTCATAAGAACTGATAGGACCTGTGATACTACGGATGAAAGAGTGTATCCTAAGTGGAGACACTAAAACTTCTTTTTTTAATAAGCACGCTGTGTAACTCGCCCAGCAAAGGCATTGTGTGGGGTGGTAAACGAAGGATTGGTAAATGAAGACTGGGAACTGATACCTTCCTCAAAGTACTCTACAAAACTCATCCTTCCTCCAATTTTATAAAAACAGAGAGGATTAAATATATAACTTTTTAGCCTAATTTTCTACAGTAATTTTGTCCTTCTACTCCTAAAATTTTCAAGAGTTTCAAAGGATGTTGAAATCCTTCTATATTTGTAATACCCCTATTCATGAAAATATTATAAACCCCTAATTTATGATAAAAAGCAGATAGACAGGGTCAGCTAAAAAACATCTGCAAGGTGGTTACTGCCTCCATTCCTCCCTTCAGCTGTTCAAGCGCACTCTGTATCCTCCTTGGCAAAAGGGACGCTCCTGTTTTCCTCATGGTCTGCCCGTGACACAGCAAAGGTTCCGCCAAGAACAAATAACCGTGCACAGTGGCGGCCGTTGCTGATCTGCAGGGCAAGTTTGATACAAACCCATTTTTGTTACAGCCTGAGATTTGCCATGCTAGCGTAAACCTCCGCGCGGAGAACTTTATCTATGCTTAGCGCGATCAGGGTAAAGCAGACATAAGTAAATTAACCGGCACAAGACAAATGTCAGTGAAGTTAGTTTAAGAAATTTAAGCTGATCCAAAATGAAACGTGCTCCCTTTAGACTTGCCTGCTGTAGGATGTTTGTGTAGCAGATTTGCATCTTAATTTTAAAACCAAACTTAAATGTTACCTCCTATTTAATTTTCCCTTTGTTTTGCCACGGACTTGAGCAGGCGGCAGAGAAACCCCAAGTGGCTGTGACCATGCCTTGACCAGGCAGTCAAAGCATTTGCTTGTGCCAGGAAAGCTTTGGCCAGCACACTGTCACTTCCACTGGATTGTCTCTTCCTACCTCGTGCACATAGGGTCTTTTATCCATCAGGAAACACGGGAACCTGGTTGCTCTCAGTGTGGTCCATAATGATAATAACAAAAGATATAAATCAGATGAACTTCGTTTGACTTGCAAGGAAAGGATTATAGATTTGCTCTAAAAGTTTTTACAAGCTGAGGCATTCTTGAAGATTACTCTGCCACAAGGGGGTTTACTTTATTTATGGATCTATACTATGAGACTAGAAATAAAGGCTAGACTGTGGCTTTGCTCCAAGGCCTCCGTATGAGTACTTGGCTGCAATAGAGTAGAAGTAAAATAGAGCACCTTGGAAGCTTAGAGGAGAAGGTTGTGGCAAAAGCAATTTTCTATAAGCTCCTATCTGTAAACAAAATCAGATGCCTCCTCCTCTCTTCTGAATCATCTCAGCTGCTCTGACCAGGAAATTTGGGAACTACAGTGCTGTTTGAAATACTTCTCTCTAGCCAGTCCATCTGCCCAGGACTTACTTCATCTTCTGATTCTCATAAACTCGTATTCTAGCAAACACTGGAGCACATATCAGCATGTCAGCTGCCCATGCACAGCATCTGACTCCACAAAACATCAGAGATGGTCCATGGAGCAGTTAAGTTACTGCAGTGGATTCTCTGGGGTTTTTTTCTGCACAAGGCAGTGTGTTCCAGCTCCCATGTTTACTCACTGTATCCTGTATGTTTCTGCTAGAATAAAGTTCCTCTTCATTCCAGGGCAGCTATATAAAATGCCTAGTTGTCAGTAAAATCCTTCACAACTTGTGGGATGGCCACCACCATTACAAGGTGCCTGAGGGACAGACTTATCATAGTTTCAGTTAAGAAGGAAATAGTACCCTTCATGTAATGATGCTGTAAAGAATCCCCCTTTGATAAACTTAGTTTGATGACTTAAGAGTTTTCTCCTCAGAGTTATGCTGTTTAATGAATGTTTTCCTGTTTATCAATAGCATCAGTGTTAGGTTAAGTGCTGTTAGCTGCCTTCACAGGCTCAGAAGTAAAGGAATGATGTAAAACCTGATGTACTACACCACAGACTTTCTCTTCTTCCAGTATACAAACTACTGAACTCTTAAAGACATGATGGGATTTATTGTTCCTGTTCCCTTATTAAATGTGATGTGCTCAAACAGGGTTGACCTTAAGGTCTCTTTGCCAGCTCCAGTTTTGGTTTCTTCCAGTTGCCTTCTGCCAGGCAGATTATTAAGGTGTCAGTGGTGCCTCAGAAGGCAGATACGGACCTTTCCTTCAGAAAGAACACTTGTTTATGGCAGCTGTATTCTGTGAAAAAAAAAACAGTAAGTGAGAAGGTCTCAACCTCCAGAAGCCTTGGCCACGCACAGGCAACTTCTGGGTACTGGGAACAGGAGGGCTCTCTGTGCTGGCTGGAATTTCCTTTTTCAGGAGTTGCAGCTGGCACTCTGGGGCTCTCAAAGAAGACTGCAATGAAGTCCTTCTTTCCAGACTAAATAATCATGCTAATGTAAGCAGCTCTCTCAGAGGCTTGAATATTTTTAACAAGATTCTTTTCATTCAAGTCAAGCAGGTCTCTTACCTCTCGCTCTTCTAGAAGCACAGAAAGGCTTGTGGGACTTCCAGGCAGTAAGAGGATAGGCTACCATTTCTCTCTCTTCCCTGATCTCATTCACAAATGTCTTTACCATTTTCTGTGGGTTTGGACAACCCTTGCTGCAAACACCGCAGTTCGAAGGAAAGCCTCACCTGCCTCTGTACATGAAACTGACTGTCCTAGGGACTTGAGCAAGTTCCAGATCAAGCCTCATGCATTTTAAGTGGCCAGTTCTTTACCAGTGAGTCTCACAAGCTGTATTTAAAGTTTTTCCTAGTCTGTCAAAACTTCATTGCAAAATGTTGGCAAGCACAGGAGAGTCCTCAGGAGCTTCAGTTCTATTGAAGGAAAGAGTCTTGTGATAAACTACATTAGTGGACGTTAGGTTTTAGTTTTGACCTGAATTACATCATTTCAGGATCTTTCTCAGTAAAAAGTGCTCCTTTAGCTGGTAAAGACTCAGAGATACCCCTTCTAATCTATTGCTTGTAGGAGCATCTATGGATGCAGCTCTCATTTCAGCAGAGGGACCATTCAGACTGAGCCTGTGCATTCTGTGAGACACAGTGCAGGCAGATGTGCCCTTCTTCAGGTGAGCTGTGAAGCACAGCCACCAGCCACTGTGGGCACTGACTTATTAAACAGACTCTATCTCACTAGTATTTTAGAAGTCCTCAAAATCCGTCAGCTCTTGTAGTGCCCAGCATTCTAATGGGAATTAAGGATGAACTGGTAGGTTGGATATAAAAGATGTGTGTAACCATCTCGGTAGATCATGACTGAAGTATTGCACAGAAATAGTTATTGGACTAAAGCTTTTATCTCAAATGTCACAAGTCTAAACCCAGTTCTTACCTTCTCCTATTCCTTAAGCATTGTCAAGCAGGGTTTTTTTTCCACACCTCTAGTGATAATGTCGTTATGTATCTGCTGCACTGCAGTAAAATGTAAAGTAATTATCATATATTGTTTATCCTTCTGTTTTGAAGTACTAAGAAACTCAATTGAAGGGTAATCTAAATGCATGAAAGACACTGCTAACATACAAAATCTTGCTGTTGCTTTCAGGACAGGAGAAGGACAAAAGACAAGACAGTACATTATTTGTTAGACACTCCAGCTTCCATCAAACCTCAAAAGCTTCTTTTTATATCTAGAATTTCTGGCAAGCCATTCCTTAAATCCGTGCATTTTAGCTGTTTTGCTTGCATCCCTGCGTGTTTGCTGCTGTAATATCCAAAAGAGGCCAGTCTGTGCTGACTGTGGAAACTTAACTTTGTGCCTTATCATCAGAACCCAAAAAAATGATAGAGAGCCCTTTCAATTCCCTATTCCCATTAGATGTTAAGCAGCATTTCTATGTAGTTTGAGTGATATTAGAGCTGATACTTGGTTTCAGAAGATGGATGCTCACCCATACACAGGATTCAATTAACATTCTTTTATGACTGCATCCATATTGTTCTTAACAAGCTTATTCCTTGGTGAGAATGAGTATTTACTCATTGCATTAAATCTACAGTTTTCTAGCATAGTCATTAATGATCATAGAGCAAATGATCACCCCAACACTCTGGATACATTCCAGTTCAAATAATAATATTCTTCCTCTCTTCATTTCCTTTTGTGACTAATTGGACTTGATAATAGGTTTCACTTGTTACCCTAAACTGCTCTACAGGCTGACTACATCTCAAAGCTTCGAGGACTTACTCACAAATCCCAATAGGTGAAATACTGATAGATGATCTCTCTGCTCACCCCATCCTTTCATCACATACGAATCCATTTATTATTGTAACACCAAATTAAGGCATCTACCAAATTCATCTCTGTAGGTACTGTAGATTATATCATCTGTACACTGCTAGCTGCCTAAAGACATAAGTCAGGAGCTAAAATGATCTCAGAAACTTATGAACTCATTGATTTTAGGAAGCTGATGGTATGAAACTGCTGTACCTGTACCTTTCATGTCCCCCTGACTTTGGCAAGCCAGCAGGGACAGTAAGAGCAGATCAGTATGGCAGTGCAACGGCCTGTGAGGGCTCTATGTCTGCAGTGAATGTGATCTGGTATTTTACTTCAGATTCCATTTAATTTCATTTACTAGACTGGACACCCCAAATCCATGTGATTTAAAAGTGTCCTACAGATCTCTTTTCTCCCTGCTAGGGCTTGAAGCACCACTGGTATGCACCTGTAGCAGAGCTTCTGGTTTACTTTCCTCCAAATGGAATGCACTTCATATGTGCCAAACAGCAAATCAAACCAGCACAGGATCAATGGGGATAAGGAAGAGATTTGCTGCAAAGCTGCTCTATTGTTCCAAATGTTAACATGGCTGGGGATCCACCACACACTGAAAGGGATTGCCATCTATTCAAGAACCATTGAGGGACAACAGACCTTAACAGGGGACTGTTTTCTGACCAACAGTGAGACCAAACAATAATAAGGAAACGTATAACTGACTCATAATGTTCAAAAGGAAGTTTTTGGGGTGGAGAGAGGAAGAGATGAGCATGCTTGAGTAGCCTGATGGGGGTGCGGTCTTCAGGAAAAAGACTCTTGAGCCCTGAGGAAACTGCTCCATACAGCAAAGAAGCTGAGCCATGTAGGGTTTATTTGATACGTGCTGGGTTGGGGGTGTTTCTGAGTTATTCCAGAGAGACCAAGAAAAGAAACAGTGTTGTTTCCCATTTATACTTCAGAGCAGTTAGAACACAGAGGAGTCCTCAGTGTGGCAGCAGATATGGAGCTCCAGAGTCACTCTATGGGATACCTCACAGACCCAAAATATTGCATCACAGCAATAAGTAAAAACTTTAGTGTCCAGAGGAAGCAAAGAGAAAAGGTGTCTTTCATTTCTGATTTAGCTGAATGCCAGATCAAGATCTACTTTTAAGTTATTTAAGCTCAAAATAATTCCTAAAAATGTTTATTTTTAGCAAACTTCTAGCAGAAAGGAAAAGCAAAGAATGAGTACTATCACTTAGTTTTTAATTTAAGTGAACTTACTATTGGGGGGGACCAAACACAATAAAATAATCTATAGCTTGCTTTGTTCTCCTCCCCCC
>VWZY01001378.1:91415-107377 GCA_013399075.1 Chloroceryle aenea
AGAAATATGGCTATGCAGAGAGATTGATCCAGTGTGGTTTTTATTTGAAATGTACCCAGCAGTTCTCTGCATGCACCATATATCCCAGCAATTTATTACATGATGTGAAAGTCAGTCTCTCAGAAAATAAATAGCTTAGAGTCAGCAAAAGCCAAAGCTGAGATGTCCTAAAATGAGTATTAATCTGGAGGGAAAAAGGTAACTAGCTGGAGACTTGAGAGCTGTGTTCCAGAGACGTGTGTGGTTCCCAGGGAAGGACACGCTCAAGTTCTTGTGAAATACACCATTTAGCCCTCGCTGCTCTCCAGTCACATTCTTTCGCTTCACTGTTTATATTTACTCACCTTTTTCTGCCTTCTGATCTTTGCCATAGCTTTATAATTTTCAGTTCACTAACATTAAGTACAAATAGTGTGTGATCAAATAAGACGTGATCAGGGAAATGACAAGGAACGTGGTGTCCTAGGCCAGGAGTTACCCTGAGGAGCCAGGGAAAATTTAAATTGTTTCAGTCCTTGTTTCAGTCCTTCCCATATCCGTATGGTGACTGACACTGAGGACCCCTGGCCTTCCCCTGTTACCACATTACCAGGTAGGAAACATCTCCTCCTCTACCTGGGGACATCCAAGTCATTCAAAGTGATCCCCACAATAGTGTGGGAGATATCCACTGACAGGGGGTTCCTTAATACGATGACTCCACATCCCCAGCCAAGGAAATGCTTCCTAATGTTCCCCAGGCAAAATAAGACCACTAGTTATAAACAAAACCAGAAACAAAAACATAAACTAAAAAACCCACAGCCCTATTTATGATGTCTCACAGACAGACAAGAAGGGGATCAGAGGTACCATGAATGCCCTGTGTCACAACAGTAGCAGAGGTCTCAGTGAATAAAGCTTCCTAACCCTTACAGACAGCAAATGTGTATTGTTAGAGAAAAAAAAAAGCAAAGAAAAAGCAAGTTGTAAATGGAAGAAATTCTTCTCATTGCCCAGAAAACTGGTGATCTGTTTAAATCTGCAGATGTGAGCAGGACACATAGACCAGATAGTCTAAAGAATGTAATGCCAGACACATCCTGGACCAACCGACTTCTCTGATTGAAACACATCCTCTATGAGAGAGGGGTAAGGGCAAGCTCTTGAAATAACCTGTGCCTTGCCTCAAGAAAGTGAGGGTGAAATAGGGTAACTATATAATGAAATGGTGCTACTTCTGCCTGTCTTTTGTCTTACAGTTCGAGGTCTGTTGTCATTACTCCATCAAAATTACAAAACAAAGGTCTAGGTGCCAGTAGCATTACAAGTATGTTTCTCTTGGAAATGATAAGTTGCAGATAACCATGGGACATGGCTGCAGCACTTATTGAGAGTCTTTAGCTTTGTTAGTGACACCTATGTTCAACCAGCTCTAGCTGCCCGTCATCCTGTAAGAGCTGTTCAAGTCCTGTTCATAGTCAGAGGCTTTCAGTGACAGAACGGTCCTGCAGCTGGGGATCAGTTGTGCACCAGAGCTGCTCACTGGTGGCACATAACCCTCTGGGGTGGTAGGGTTTGTGACCCACCCTTTCCCTCACCCTTCTGAGCAGGGGTCAAGCTGTTGCCAGATTGCCACATTGCTTCCAAAAGCTCTGGATGAACGCACAAAGGTGAACGTGCTGTTTTATAAATCCAACACTGATTATTTTAATGACCGTGGGTCCTTCTGGAAACCTCATGGCAGGTACAGAATGTCACAGATGTGGCAGGAGACCAGCAGCTGACTAAAAACAGCTCAGGGGGACCCACTTATTCATGGAGAGATGCATAAGCTAACAACAGACACCCCATCATCCTTCCTGCCATCACAAGTCATAACGATGAGAACTGAAGGTAAAACCCCTGCAGTATTCAGCTGTAATTCCCAGTCAATGAGAATTGTCCCAATTAAACTGAGAGTGCAGATGACTGAGTATTTGATACTCCACTTAAAAGTAAATATTGACATAGTTTAAAAGGATTACCTAAGACGACTGGATTCTTGTTAAAAACTTTCTGAGATAAAAAGAGCCTTTTACAAAGTCTTCACAGTGTTTTGAGAGGTTATTTCCTGTGATAAAATGGGGAAAGAGGAAAACTTGCTCTAAAACTGTATGAAAATGTCATGTTGCTAAACAGCTATCTTCAAATGGCCAACTTTTAGAATAATAGCCATGCATAATGTAGCTCATAAAACCATGCATAGATGGGCTCTGCATGTGGCTTATTAATGGACAATCGACGATGTCACACTGGCAGCAAAGAGGTAAATAGATTAAATTTCCCAAACCCTTATTCTTTAGTGTTAGTAACATGAAGTTGTCAGTTCTGAATTTTAATTGCTTGGCTACTTTTATTTCTGCTAAGTACAGATTATGCATATTGCTGCTCCAGACTGGTCACCCCATGTGTACAATGGGAATAATACCTGTAACGTCAGCCACGGAAGAGTTTTATAGGAGGGAGGGAGGCATAGATGGAGAGATGGATGGATGGAATGATTAATGAATCAGGGCTTTGCCACATGTTCCCACTTTCCAGCCTGAATACTGAGTTGCAACCCCAGAGCCCATGACTCAGCCAAAACCAGAGGCTGGCTTCCTCCTGGCTGCGTGGTGGGTAACCCCCACAGCAGCTCTGTGCCTGACCCCACGCTTATCTCCTGCCAGAGCTGGAGCCTGCTGTTTCCCCACGACCATCTGTGCAAGACAGGGGGTATCAGCTTCACCCAGGCAATGCGATAGCTGGAGGGGGAGCGGGGGTGCAGGGGAGCAGGACCATCCCTTGCACCACCTCCCCCCCAAGACAGGCAGGCACAGCCAGGGCAAAGCTGGCTACACCAGCTCCAGCTGCATATGCAATAAACCACAGCACACTCTGGTTACTGGGGATGGGGAAGAAGCCTGGGCCATTAAAGAAAGAAAGTGGAGATAACAATAGATATCAACATTAGGAATGTCTTTGAAATCAAAACAACCTCAAAAAAATCACCTATTTTTCTCTCCACAAAAATCTTGGAATTAAAACTTCGGCTTAGTAAACTCTTTCTTTTAGCAAAGTAAATTTAAAAGTGCTGCAGTGATGAACATCATAATAACATAAATAAAATAAAATAAAATAACCCCATCATATTATTCTTGAATGAGGTTTAATAAAAATCAAATAAAAGCAATTATCTGAATTTTTAAGAGGATCACCTCTTCCTTCCCTGAGGTACAGAAGAGAATGAATTCAGGAAATCATTAGAATCAGAAACTGGCACTGCACAACAGAGACAGTGTTTGCTGTACAAAGACAAACAGAAGTCTCCTCCCAGGCTAACAGGCTCCTCGCTAAAGCTGTTGGAGTGGAAATTCCACCTATAGGTGAAGAAGGGTAATTAAAGAGGTACAAGAATTTCTTTGTAGTGGGGCTGGCTTTTCTACTCCAGAGCAGGCTTTGGCTTTTCAAGTATTCATATTCTTCTTTATCATACAGAAAGAAATTGGACATATGGCAGTATTCAGAGCTGCCCACAGATCTCTGTAAAGCAGGTACATGTGAATTAACACCCATTAACATAGACTGTAGAGCACTTTCTGCTCTCACTTACTCCTGTGTAAATCCAAAAGGCCCAATTTATAATTTCTTTCCAGCTCCTGCAACCATTTAGGTTGATGGAGAGCATATACTTTTCAGCTGGAAAATGCACGTTGAGTGAAAATCAGTTCTTTTGTGAGAATGTCTTGATTTCAATGGCATTTTCAAAGGCAGAGAGCAGGAACGCATTTATTTCAACACTCTCATTTATTTTGATAAGAGGAAAACATTTCATGCTGACTCACTGCAATTGCTTTTGTTTCCACTGTTATGGTAAAGTAAGTATCGCAATATTGGTACTACTGTTTAATATTTTGATGACAAGTATGGCTTTTCAAACTTTCACAAAAAATCTTCTATGTGCCAACTGTTTCCTTCAGATTCTGAAGGAAAAAATCTGAAGTAGGAATTCTGCTGTCAAGCTAAAATGTAGAGCTGGATTAGACACATAGTCAGACTCAGAGCCACTGATTCCACGGATTCAGGGGAGAAGCTTTAGCTTGAAGCATTGTTCCAGGAATGGATAAGTATGTCCTCTGTGTTACCAAGCACACGTGTGTGGGAGTAGACCATGAGAAGGGGGCAGATCTTGCTCTGCTTAACTGATATTCAGAAATGCTTTGACCGCTGTGGAAGGAGGATGGATGAAGTTGGATCTTTCCACCATGAATCTCTCATGGCTTTGCTGTACTCGCGGTCAAATCGTTTAGGGCTTCAGTCTTGCAGAACTGGGTCCTTATGTATCTCATATAATATAGTCACTTTTTCTATGAGCCTGAATCTTGCTCTGAAGTCAGCCTCTCCGATGCTGATCCTTGGCAGCCCAACAATTATCAGATTGTACACTGATTTAGAATGAACCAACATTTTTTACTGGACTGCAGTCAAAACAAATCAAAAAGGAAAACACAACAATGAAAAAATAAGACCCAAGGAGGTAGATGGGGAAAAAAGAGCCTCTGATCCTAATCTTGAGACAAACTGTATGTAAATGGAGTCTCGGGGAAACTACTGGGCTGCACAAGTATCCCTGTTGAGTGTTTTGCAGAATTTGGGTCTTAACTTCATGTCACAAAAGTGGAGAAAAAAAAACACTGTAAGGGAAGGAGGTTAGGAGGTTTTACTTTGCTTTCAGATGTTGATGCCCTGTGGGATTCATTGTTCAGCTCTCCTGAAAAGAAAGCAGCAGCCTCCTTGTTATATATGTTTTATAATACTTGGAATATAAGTACTGTTGGGCCAGACTGACAGGTTTTTTGGCATACATTTTCCCCAGAGAAACAGCTACATTCTTCGGTAGTCTCAAGAGCAAAAAGACTGAGAAATGCAGGATCTTCAAATTAAAACAGGAAAAATAATCTCACTACACATGTCTAAATATTACATGAATTACACGAATTCAGCTCAGGCAAGAGGTATCTTCCACATGCTTATGAAATAGCAAAAAGGTTGTTCATATATTTGAAAAAAAAATAAAATTAAAGTCACTTCTCTCAACCCTTTCCTCCAGATCAATTTTAAACAAGATAGGGGGGATGTTTAATATCAGGCTAAGCGAATCTTTTGATTGCTTTTTTGCTTTTTCAATCTCCATCATTTGATGGGCCATTTTTTTCTTCTTGTCTCTTTCCCACTCTGTAGGGCCAGACAAAGTCTCCCTTCAGTCCCTGAAGGCAGAGTCTAAAATATTATATGAGGAGGCACCACCGAGGAGAGGATGGGCTGCTTTAGCTCCGATTGCTCACGACTGGGATTTCTCTCACCTCTGAAAACGACAGAGCAGTACAGGCAGTGTGAGAACTTGTACTTTGTCCTCACAAAGATTTATTTAAGCAAAGATGCCTTGTGATTTCAGGAATTTGATGAGGGTATCTTGTACTCCACTGATGTAATCTTCAAATCCTACCAAGCCAGTGTAGGACGCAGTGTTGGAGGTGTGACTGGTAACCTCTGCACTTCCCATCACGTGAGATTACAGAGTCTGAACAGAAATAATTCTAGTTCCTAGCTTCCTTCTGCAAGTTTTCTTCAGTATTTGAACAAAACCCAATAGGGACAGCCATACAATGTATGTCCTTTATGTGCATCTAGATGGGTCTGGGGATTTTCCAGGTTTTGAAAGGTGAAGGCTATGTAGAAATAAGTGGTCTTAAAGCCACTTCTGCATATTCGGACTACTCTGGTCCCTTCCCATCAGATAGGGTCTAACTGTTGCATGCCAGCTGTTAAAAGAAAAGGAAAAAAATCCAGAAAGGAAATATGGAAAAGTAGCATTTGTAAAAAGAATTTCATCGAAAGTCAGGGAGATGTTAATTCAAGTCAAACTTGCTGCATGAGCCTCTGTTTAAAACAAAATACATAAAATGTAGAATCATTAACAATAACAGGAAATCAAATGGCTGCTGTTTCAGCATGTATACTGGAAAAATGTTTATGTATAGAGATTAAATAAAATAAAACCCTACAGCCGAAGAAATGGCTTAAATGATTACTTTCATGCCTTTAGATTTTCAAGGGCAAGGGAAAGTGGAACAAGTGTAATTCTGCTTGGAACCATAGCACTTTTATTCTTTAAAAGAACAAGCACAGCAAACAAACAACTGTTAGTACACTTCCCTTCTTAGCCTTATATTGTGATACAGCAACTAGGAAATAACTGCCCGGCTTTGGGTCATGCTAGGAATTTATGGGGATGCACCTGCTCTGCAGAAGGAAAACTCCATAGAGGTTTTGTAGCAGGTTGACTTGCTCAGGTGGATTAAATTCCATCCAAATGGTGGTGAATCAACACAGGGGTTTAAAATATGCAGACACTGTTGCTGACTTGTTGGAACAAGGCACTCGACGATGCAGTTTCCCTATCAGGAAAGGTATGGGCTCTGGTCAGGCATCTGCCACTGGTTTCTAGAGTAAATCACGATGCCTAGATTTGCTAAAGTATCTTCTGTTGCTGGGTGTTTTGGTTGCAAATATGCAGTAAAGGACACCTTCACCACGGGCAGGCTTGAAACAGCCACCGCTCATATATTCCAACAGTCCCTGATGAATAACCTGCTGAGTCAGAAAGGGAGATGCTGGTACTGGCCTCACTGGTAAAAAGCTCTTTGAAACATATTAGAAAAGCAATGATGACATTTAGGCAATAGGAAGAGAACAACCCTGTGTTTGTTTGCACCAGGCCTGGCATCACTAGCATTGCAGCTCACAGCTAGAATATGAGGTACCAGAAGGATGCATATGAATAATGTTGTCAGATATCATGTCTTCAATTCACTAGTCCTTTAAAAAAATCCCTAGGGCCCAGACAAACTCATTTGTCTCCTCGTGATCTTTAAATCTTCCCCAAGCAGAGGTATTAGGTTTTTCCTGATGATGCAAATGTATTCGGGCAGCATGTGGAGGAGCATCAGGTCCAAGGGATGTTACTGGGTTGCAGGCTTACTCAGCTTGGGCTCCTGATGCTGGCAGCAAGTGTTTATCATACAACTTGCCGCTAGACATAAACATCCGAAAGACCTTTGGTCCTGCATTAACACAAGTTAAAGCTCTAACTCAGCCTTGCAAGGCTGCTGTACAACAAAGGCAAGATGAAATAAAATTCCCTACAGATGCACAGAAAATGTGTTCCAGCTGTTACCCAACTCATCTGCTCTCCATTCATCCCCCCCATATTCTATGTCTCTTAGCCATCCACCGTTATCTGAAGAACAGGTGAATTTACTGGAAAACTAAAGGAAATTAATACAATGGATCACTGGTTTAGCACTAGCTCTCTCTTCCAAGAAAGACTGCATTTGTGTGAAATCCTCTTTGCTCCTACAAGATTCTCAATTAACTAAAAATCATCTGCCTGCAAATTAAAATTTTTTAAACGACACCATCTTTAATTCCTATCAAACATGACTGGAGGTATTCTTATTGATGTGGGAAGTAAAAAACTTGAAAACATGTCTACTGTCAGAAACAAAGTAGAAAATAGTCTCTGTCCCAGGCAGCTTTTCATGATTGATGGAACACCACCAATTAAAAGCTGCTCTTAAAATAATATTGTACTAAATTTGATCAATTTTTATCACGTAGCTATATTTTTTCTTTATTTTTAGCTTTAAAAGTGAAAGAGTATCTTCCAAACAACATTTTTCAAATTTATTTAGAAAAAAAGCACTCGAATGGTGTAAAACTTGTTTAGAGCAGCAGAAAAAGAAATACATTATTTCAGTTCAACTGCAGTTCTAGTACTTCCTTTCCCTTATGCTGTAAGTAAGTACAGAAACATTTATTAGTCTTATTTTTAGAAGCAGGCATTTAGACATTTTGGGAGATAAAGGGTTGTTTGGTTGAGGTTGGGGTTTGTTTGTTGTTTGTTCTTTTTAAGACAGAAAACAAGTGGCAGATTGGGCATTTAAAAATAAGTTTAAAAAAACCCAAGCAAACAAAAGAAAAAACCCAAATGAAATAAAAATGAGTTCCTGATACCTCCTCCAGCCCAGGAAGTACTAAAGAGAGAACTAATTCTTGCCCTGGCTGGGGCTGAGTAGCCAATTTGAACCAGCTGTATCAAAAACCTGCTTGAAATAAGCAGCTGGGTACAGCCCACGGGACTCTGGGAAGGTTCTAGTGCAGTCTCTGGGGTGTCTTGAGACTGCAGGATATGTTTTTGTGTCTTCTGTTACTCCAGAGTGGCCTGCCTTCAGTTGTACAGGTAAGAAGAGTGGCTCATGTTCTGAGAGGGTACAATATGTGTGGGTGCTAAGAGCAGAGCTTTTTACCCATGTGTAGAGGGTGAGGTTTAAACAAGTAGCAATGTGTGGTTGTAAATCCTAGAAATCTTCTCAAAGCTTTGTTACAAATTCTGAGAAAGATCTTTTTATGTGTCTTGGCTTAAGTTATTGAGCCTTGGGAGTTTAAAGCTCTTGTGTATACTGTCTGTGGAGGTGCCTGTGTGTGAAAATGGGTGGCTGAGTATCAATCAGGGAGACTGCAGCTGTACTGTGGGGGTCAGCAAGCACCTCCAAAATCAAATGAGTGGTGGTATAAAGAATATTTCTGTGTTTTTACAAGTCAGGTTGGTGCTTTCCAAGAGGTTTTGGTTTTATGAATGCAGATACCTTTCAGGGGCTGAAAACCAGCACTTAAGTGATGAAGATCTCACTGTGCTTTGAAAGCTTTTTCAGTATGAAATGCTCAGTAGTGCTCTGCATTCATAGCACCTTATGTTACATTGCTGTGCTTCTTGAGCAACACCTTGTGCTCCTGGCATGAGGATAATGGGATTGCTCTAGGGAGCTGATCAGGTTTGCTGTGAGAGGTGATTAAAACCAGCTAAACAGCTGGACAGTGCGTGCCCATATTTGCTGTCTTGGCATGAGGTGACATACACTCTGTGCTTCTAAAGCTGCATTTCCTTTGTAGGTCTGAAGTTGTTTAGGAGTAGTTAATTCCCCAAGACCCTAAAGGTCTGTGGAGCACAGCAGCAAAGGCTCTGGTGAGCAGCTGTGCTGTGGCACGCTCAGCCTTGGGCTGCAGTGTGGGCTGGTGGGGAGGCATGGGTGGCTTCTGCCTGGTGTGCTGGGGACATGCTTGCAGGAAGGTCTGGGTCCTCCCCGGAGGAAAGCTGCAAGTTTGCCTTGGAACATCTGAGGGTGGGCACAATAGCTGAAGTCTTAGGAGAGGGGAGAAAAGGGGGAAAACCCTGAGACAAAAGCAACTTGAACCTACAGCCTATGAGTTCTGCATTAAGGCAGAACCTGGTGCTGGGAGACGGATCAAAATCCAAGCAGTGCCAGGATATTTCCACTGACGTATTCAGTGGAGTGTGATAAGGCCTCTGGGAGAGGGAGCAAACTGGTAATGTTAGCAAGTGATTGCCACAATAGCAAAAAGAGAATACAAATTCATTTTTCTTCCTGCCTTTCACTGGTTAAAGGGGAAAAGCTGGGCCATTAAGTGGAGAAAGTGTGGGAATACTTGAATTTAGTTTTATCCTACCATGAAAAACTCAATATGTTTTGGTCTTTCTATTTTATTTTTTTGTCTGACAAGAGACTGAAAGAAGAAATGTTGCCTAGGCATGGCAGCTGTGTTTGATGATGGATTGGTGTACTCTAGCCACTTATTTATGTAAAAATCTCTATATTTTATTTAAGAAGCATGTTCTCCTGAGCTTCCTCCTCCTTCCCTTTCCCACTAGGCTACATGACTGACACTTTTGCCATGACAAATCCATGAGTGTCTTAAAAATTTACCATGAGAGCCCTGGAGCTTTAATTATTGTGCATTTACATAATTAGTGCAAATACATGCAATTACCATGTGTACCTACACAATTACCAGCTACAATGGTGTACTAACAATCCTTATTGAACTTCAGTGGGGGAGGGATGCACTGATTGTATGCAGAAGCAACATCTGTAGTTTTGTCTTTCTTTTTCTTGCACTTATTTGAAATAGCTGTCAGTGTTTGGGGGTGGGGGGGTGAACACGCTGAAAGCACTGACGCACTGAAAGCTGGTCAATAAGCTGTCCAAATTAGAGTTCCACTGAGATGAAAATACAAGATAAATAACCCCAGCAATGTTTGCAGGATGCAGTAGCTTCTGCAGTTAGTGCAATACTTTCAATTCTTGATTACCTGTGGGTTAATTATCCAAATTATGAGGTAACTGCGCTGCATCAGTATCTACATTCTCTATCACATCTGTAGCTCACCTGAATAGAATTCCCAAATTTCTATCACCTCTGCACTTTTCCTTGAGTTACAAGTGTCTGCATGACTGGAGTCCTCATGACGTGCCCCTTGGCTGCCACGTTTAGCTGAATATCTACTGCTGGGAGGGTGGGGGAACAGTTTCCAAATTACTTAATGATATTATTTATCTTAATTAATCTTTTAATGGGGGGAGAGAAATGTCTTATGGATGCTCTCTCTTGCAAAACACATGCTTCCTTTCTATAAGAAAGTATTAAATGTAAAAGTCCCAAGCATTAGGAAGCCTGCTAATTCAGTAGATCTCTGGGCACTTCTGTTGTCTAGGAATTTCAGTGGCCTTCTACTTTTCTTGGCTCACAGACAATAAAATCCAGCAAATGATGCATTAGAGATGACACCTCTTCCTGTTGTCTTCAGTTTTGCACTTATTCTCCTATTCAGCTGTAAGAAATTTGTTGCCTGTGGTACTTTTGTGAGAGTGCCTTATTATGAAATTCTTCACTGCTCCCTCTGCCCTACGTAGTCCCCCTAGAATAGGAAGGAAAATTGTCTGCTGCTGTGCTTTGTTTTGTTTCCGATACTGCACAAATCACAGTTCAAGACTTGATGGTCTTTTGTGGCACTTGCATGTATGCCTGTGGAGTGTACAGCTACAGGGGAGAGCCTGGTGTTTGGTTTGGGTTTTTTACCTCTTTTTAGAGACTAGAAAACCATACTGTCTGTTAAGGCAGTGAAAAATAGAGATGCTAATTGTTGCTACTAAATGCAATAAAGTAACACTTTGGGCTCTCAGGCATGTTTTATGACCAATGTGGCAATTACTGAATAAAATCCTGTGCTGCAGAATGTTTATTTGTGTAAATAACTTATGGTTATTTATTCATATTTTATGAATTTATTTTTTCTTTTTCCAAATGGTATTAGCCATCCCTTGTGGTACGAATTACAGTTGGTTAGGAAAAAAAAATTATGCTGTGTGCTAAATGGGAGGACCCGTTGAGATTCTAGTCCTAAGTGTGTTTAAGGCTACATTTTATTTAGCATGATTAGCTGTGTTACGAAGCATTATAATTGTCTGGCAAATTCTGTCTGATACGAAGCAGTCCTCGCTGTCCTTACAATAACATCTTATTTCACTGTTATTTGTTCTCACTTCACGTTGTCAGGCTGGCTAGCTTCAACTAAAATATCTCTCAGAAACTCAGATCAGAGTTCAACTTAAGAGTTCTCCACTCAGTGCTGGTGTTGTTGTCTCTATTTCCTGGCTGCATCAGATAAGGGCTGAAGACAAGGGAAGAAACAGAAGTAGGGCTCGGAGTTCAATATTCATGCTCTACACATGGCTGCATTTGTTGTTCTTTAAATCTCATTATCTTTCTCCATTAAAACTCAGGGAGGTTAAAGGAAGACCTGCTTATTGTCAAAAACTGGCAGTGGGTAGCCTACTGATAGGAGGACAGAGGAGCATTTCCTCTGCCATCTATCAGCAGGAATCCACACCACCTAACCTGATTTGCATTATTTGGAGCAGATTACAGGTACGGTCCTGATGTTCACGGTCACTCAAAATCCTTGGATATTTTTTTGCAAGAGCATGATGTTGCACATAGAACTCTGGCTGTCTTCCAGCTGTGCGAATTATATTCTGCCTGAATACATTGCCCTGAGTTTAAGCTTGGATATGGTTTTATTTTCTTTTCCACTTTTTTTTTTCCTCATGAAACTGTATACTGCAGCTAGAGAAGAGTTTAATAACAGAAGTGACTGAAGTCCCTGTTTACAAATCTCAGCTACAGTGTTTGGAAACTATTTGCTTTACGGGCAAGGTTTGCACAAGTCAAGTGACTTCACCCAGGCCAAATTTTGATTTGAGTTTTCTCCAAGTAGAGATGTGCTTTGGTCTTGATTTGGACTTTGATTTGGTTCTGACATGGCAGTGTCTTTTATCTTCTTCAGGAGAAAAGATTGCATGTGCTGGGGTGACTAATGTTTATATCCCCATAAAAGTATACTTTCAGCACTATATAAATACCATGTTTACAAGACTGCTTTTCCTCAGCTCAGATATATTAAGTTCCTTTTCAGTATGTCACATGCACGTGGCATGCCTTCTCTTCCTATCCTTTCAGCTCTTCCTTGTTTTTAAGCTGTATCCCTGACTCTTGAAGGCGTACATGCTGATTTTCAGTGCCATTCCTGCATCATATTTTTAAAGGCTTTATTCTCTTTGCCAGACTAATCACATCACCTTGCTTAATCCAGCATGGTGTGCATGTGAAGGCTGAGTACAATGCCGTAAGCAACAGCGCTGATCATTCTTGGGGTATACGCCATGCGTAACAGAGCTGGGGGGCAAAGCTGCTCAGGGGTTACTCAAGAGTCATAGATACTCGGGTCTTGTGTTTGCAAAACTAGAGACTTACACAGAATCACACTTGAGTGTGTATGTTGCCTTGATGTGGCACCCCAAAGAGCCCCTAGAAGAGTGTTAGACTTCTGGGCACATGGAAAAATTTGCAGAAGACTGGTGTAAACAGCAGCTTGGTTCAGAAGGAATGACTGTAAAAGGAGATGGGAGTGTAAAATCCCGTAAAAGACATGAGGTGTTTCCTTTCTGACTAAAAAAAAAATGCCTTGATGGTGCTCCTTTCCTTCCCTGTTGCACTGAAGCCCCTTTACAGGGGTCCAGTCCCTCATTTTAGTCACAAATGACTCTGACTTGCACAGCATAATTTGAGGAAGACCAAAGAGGGATCAAATATAGGACCATATGGCCTCAAAAGGAAAAGGGAAGAGGGAAAAAAAGGAAAAACCCCAAACCTCCAGCCACTTTCCTCTTAATGCCTCATAATTGTTTTCAATTTCTTTTTCTCAGTAAAATTGTTTACTTTTTCCTCTAGGACTCCAGTTGCATAACTGCAAATTTCCTTAATGTCTTTGCATAGCAATTTCGTCTCTAATTTAAGAGTCCAAATAAACCCTGTTTTCTTTCCCATGCTGTTAAGGAAAAGATAAAAATGGACAGTCCTCAATAAACCATACCAGTTTCTCACTGTGCATAGTGAAATGTGTACAGCTTGACTGCAGCCCTAAACTTATTCTCCCTTTCATGCTGGTGTCAGTTATCTGCATGCAGAAGTATTACTCCCGGCATCCTATGCTGTGGCTAAGTCAGAAAAAGACTTGCTCTCCATCATTTTGAGGAGCTATGAGCTAAAACTTCAGCATTACTATTGCTCTGAGTAAGCACTTGTATGACACAAGCCCGTGGGTTATCGCAGGAGAGTAGATCTGTGTTGATGGATGAACAGTTCTGTGTGGAGTCAGAACCCTTCAAAACAATGTGTATTTGAGGACCACCGGGTGTGGTGGTACCATGCATGTGACTGTGACTATCACAAACAGCTACAAGGAAAGCAGTGCTGATGTCAGACTCTTATGAAACCAGCACTGATGACAGACAGTCTTTCGTGCATGTTATATACCTGCAGTTCATGTGAGCTTACTTGAGCTGGGTCTTAAACTAGGCAGGTTAGTGAGTAGTGGCTGTAGCACCCAACAGCTCAGTGTGGTCTTGTGCTTGAAGCATTTAGTCCCTTCAGTCCCCATGGTCTGCGCTAAACTCTGTGCTGCAGAAAGCTGCACTGATAGCAGTTACCTGATAAAACTTGTCTAGACATACCCAGGTTACTTGTAAACACAATGTCTACACGCTGTCTCAATCAATTCCATTTTCATTACAGTACAGTATGAATTATGATAGCCGCAAAACCTAATTTGAACTACAGCTGAAGAGGGTTAGGGGGAGGTGATATTCTGGTTTAACATACAAGCCTCTGGAGAAAAGAGTTCAGATCTGTCTTAGGTTACATAACAGAAATGAGGTTAGCAGATTTGGTCTAATCCCTTGCGGACAGGCCCACCACAGAGCATGGAATAATGTGGATAACTGTCTGCCGGCTCACTGATGGCTTTGCTGCCGCAGCAGCGTAACACTGCTAAGACAGGATCCCAGATCATGTGCTGAAGCTTGCGCAGCTTCTGTTTTAAGACTTGAGATGGAGAATTGTTGGAATGAAAATTGTCAAGAGGGCTCATCTGCAAAAAGCAGCCGGGTCTCTTAAAAAGGGCCTAATCTTTGACTGTGCTGCAAATACAGCTTTTTGCTTCGCTCTGGCACTGCAATGGAGTTGGAAAATGAGGCTGATCGGGCTAATTGAACACCTTCTTTGCAGGGGTGTTCTTGCGACATCCCTGAATAACCTAGGCCAGCCCTTCCATACATCTAAACACCCAGACCTTTTTCCCAGTCCAAGTGGCTAGTCTGCCCTTTATGCCCCAGCAGGCAACTGGCGGATAACTGAAGCAGCGCTAAAAAGGTGCTTTATTCTTTGTTGCGGATTAGCCCGGTCCCTGGCTGAAAGCAAGCACATCAACAAGGGTTAGCGGCACCTTTCCGATTTCAGGAATCGCAGTGCCACAGGTCAGAGAAAACTAAGGCCCTCAAAATCTTTAGGGAGTTAGATTTAATTTACAAACTGATAGGCTAGATAAACTGCCTGCAGGAGCCACTTTCGGGCAGAAACCTAGCGGGTGACTAAAGCAGTCTCTGGAGGCAGTAAGGAATCTGCTGCAACTAAGAACGTGAAGGGTGTCCGGGCAGGTGTAGCAGTTGGGACTGGCCGTGACACGAGTGAATGCTTGCTGTCACTGCAAGTGCTGTCTGATCTCTTTAACTGCTCACTGCAAGTGCTGTCTGATCTCTTAAACTGCAGGTGGCCGAGGCTGTTGCAGTTGCAACAGGTTAATGTCTGTGGACAGGTATCACCTGCAGCACCTTTGGTGCCCCTCAATGGCGTGTGGCAATGCCCGTTTAGTAGAGATGGGCTCAGAGGGCACAATGGCACCTGCTAAATAACCACACTTGTTTCCTGCAAGTCCTTTATTTTTCCTAGCTGAGTACTGATCAAGTAACTTAGTTTCTGAAAGATGGCAGGGTGATGCAGCTGGTAAATCCTGTATGATGTGGTGATGTGGAAAGTATTCTGCAGCAAAACTAGGAAAAGCTTGAAAAAGTAATCGTGTTATTACCAGGCTGTGTTCTGCATGGATGACATCGGTGGAAGTTATGCTTAAATACAGGGGACCAGAAATGCCCTTGTAATTGCTTTTCTGCACAGAGATATGTTTAATTTTCTCGTATTTTTGTAACATGTTTGATGTTTCATTGCTTCCAAACCCATTTCTTGACTTTGCCCGTGTCCAAGACAAGTTTGGACACCTTACCGAGCTGATGCCTTAAAGATATTAATTGCAAATTAATTTACTATTAAGGTATGATGCAATGACATCTGTGTGATTATCAGGAAATGACTATATTGTTACAGTGCCATTGTCGGTTACTTAAAAGACTGTTTTTATTCAGCACCTGTTTTAATAATGGACATCAAACGCTGTGCAGGAGTGGAATGATTTATAGGCTGCATTGACTCAACAGCATCCGCTGTTTTAATCTGTGGACTGAGGGTTAGAATCGTTGGGGCTGGTATGGCTCTCGGAGGAGGGCAGCGCAAGTGTAAAAGGAAGGAGCGAGGGAGTCGCTGGTGGAGTAGCTGAGGGTGGCATCTTGCCAAACTCGCTGGGAACACTCAGG
>VWZY01001378.1:109720-172248 GCA_013399075.1 Chloroceryle aenea
AAGTGCAGCCCCCATTACCATATTTATTAAAGGTGAAATGTGCCCGGCGGTGAAAGCGTGACCCCCGCATCGCGGCGAAACGGCTTTTGTCTGGGGTTGTCGGGGTCCCGCTAACAGTTACGGCAGCTGCACAAATGATTACAAATTGCAGCCATATAGGCAGTTTATTGAGACTGAAGGGAACTTGAGGCATAGCTCTGCATCGCCGTCCGATTGTGCACGGTGTATATTTTTGTGCTTCAGTTAATAATCAGCAAACGGCTTAATGGCTCTGTAGTGCCAGAGGAATTGGTTTTCTCCATTTACTTCGGCAGGCCTGAGTGAAGCTGGTGTTCTGATGCTTTTTTCAATGCATTGACATGAGAGAAGAGGATTTAACTTGGCAGCCTGAACAAATGCTCCATCAAAGGTTTCCTAAGAGACAGTAGGAGAGCGGGGGAGATGAATGACCTGGGGTAGTTTTAGGGTGCTACCTATGCAAGCTTTCTTTTAAATATGAAATGGCCATTTAGGACTCTGAATAAAACTGCGCGCTTCAGAAAGGTGACGGGCTTATAAATTTTAAAAGGGCAAAAGCCCATTAATGCTGTGGCAAAGCTTTGGCTCCCAGCTCTGGTTGAGTAGTTCCAACTGCCTTGAAGTGCCAAAGCTTTTAAGGAATCTTTAGCAACAGCTTCTCTCTAGCTGCAATATGGACCTTGGCCTTGCGCACAGAAAGGTTAATGGTGCAGCCTTTCCTTCCCAGGCAGGGGAGCGAAGGCAAGGGCGGCAGGCGTAAGGGCACCGGGGGTAACTGAGAGGTGAAGCAAAACAAGGGGTGGGGGAGAGGGAGCGGGAAAGATGCGTGACTAAAATCTCATACTGGTGGGAACCTGTTCAGGTCATGATACTGGGGCAGTAACGTGGCATGGTGGCAAGAGCGCTAACTAAAAAGTATTACTAGCAGCAGCAGCAAAGTTCCGCCGAGGGATATGGCAAAACTAAACACCGCTGATGGTCTTTGAGAGAAGGATCACTCTAATGAACATAGTTGGTTATGGATTGAAACCTCCACTTCCTTCTCTCGATCAGGGGGAAATGTACTGTGGCATCAATCTTCTCTTGGCGGGGCCTGGTGCAGGTCTGTGAATGCCAGAAGACTCACTCTGACCTTTTTCTGTTCAAGTTGAGGATGTTGAAACACCAGCCATCAAACAAAAGACACATTGAAAGCAAGATCTGCAATGGAGCACGTGTGACTTTGAGGCTAGTTGAGTGTATTTGGTGGCTGTTTTCCTTGGAGTTTGGAGGGGGGGAGGAGAAAAAAGGCCGCTTATTTTTAAAATGAGGCTGTGGAAAACATGACTTGAAATCTTCTAAATATTGCACAGTCAAGGACTTTTCTTTATCTTTTTAAATGTCATTTTAAAATGTCTCTATTCCTGTTTTTTTTCACATCTGTGTCTATTATTGCTGAATTACAAAAAGAGCATTATTTTTCCCCATGGGTCTGAGGAGGACAAGGAAATGTTAAGATTGGTTTCTGTTTGGCTTTTTTTTTTTTGGTGGGGGGGGAGTCTTTAGTTTCATGTTTTAAAACTAGTGAAAAATATCGTGGGATTTAATTGACAGATGGTGATTTTTATCTGTTCGAGATAACACCACCTCAAAAGGTGGCTGATTTAAAGATTATTCTGTGAATTGTAGTTTAAATTTACTTTGGGCTTTCAGAATTTAAAATGAACGCCCTCAGGACCAGTCAATATAGGTATCTAACCTGACAATGACACTCGAGTCAACATGGACAGATGCTTTTTTTGTTTACATTGTTTACAGTCCACAGTACCTTAAATAAACCTTGATCATGATTAGAAACAATAATCGAGTCTGTGGCAAAGGATCAATGAAAACTTTGTCTCGGGAAAGAAATGAGTTGTTGTGTGTATATACAGAGGGTGTTTTGTGCTGTCCGAGATGAAATAAAACTGCAATCTTAATGTGCCATACAGTGCTGTTTTTAGAGTATTTTAAGAAACCCTCAAAAGATAATAGAACAGTTCTGCAACATCTGAAAGATTTGTCCTTTTCCTTAGCATTTGCGGGGGGTGGAGAGGCTTTCTAGCACGTTTCCATTCACAACTTTTCTTGGGAGCTGCTTGCCCTTTAGCCCAGATCTCTTCCACTTTTATAGGCTCCAAAGGTTTTGTGTCAAAAAAACCAAACAACCAACTGGAAAACAACACACTGATCTACACACCCCAGACGGCAGTTCCCTCACTGATAATATAGTTGAAGATGATGTTGGCTGGTTTTTAACAACTTGATGTTTGTGCTAGCAGGCTGGAAAGCCTGGTTTCTCTCCTGAAAAGGAAGAAAAATAGATCCCAGAATGGAAACAAAGCTGGAATTCCTTTTGCCTTCTACAGTGTTGTTAGTAGGCTTCAGGACAACGGGATCCAGCCTTTAGCCAGTCACTCAGAAGATAACATCATGATGAGAAATAGACTAGTGGCTGACCAGGAGCTCCTGGTGCCTGGTGCTGCTGTAACAACGTGGGTGATCAAAAGCTGCAGAGGGGCGAGCTGGGATTGTTACAGCTTTACCTGGGAAGCTTGTTCCTCATAAATAAGTAGGACTGCAGCTAATGCCTGTGGTAACAGATTTGACCGCTATGCAGTTGGCTGATTTGTTCACTCCTAGTTAGACCAATTTTTGTGAAATCCTATCCCGTGTTACAAGAAAGCGGGAAGAATATTGCTGAGGAGTTGAGAGTTGGTTTATGCTTGTTCTTGTCCAGTGGCTGGTGTGAGATGAGGAAGCCAAGCCTTCTGTATCCGTGTAGGTGTGGTGTTTGCAGGGAAAGGACAGTGAACAGTGTGTAGATACAGACCACCACAGATGGGCACTGATACACCTCCTGCTTAGATACTGTGTTTTCCTCTCAATGAGTTTCAGGTGTAGGTAAGCTTTCCTGCTGATAAGTGGAGGCTGTCAGTGGTGTTAGAAATAATTTCTGCTTTAAAACAGTATCCTTGGCTTAAAACCAAAATGTTTGTACATTTGAATGTTGTTTTGTCATACTGATTTATTTTTTTCCCACTTTCTAAAAGCAAAAACTTCTTACGCAGCCATTTTCAATCTCTTTATTTCCATTGGGTTTCACATGATCATTAGCATTCAGCTTGGTTATTGTTAGACTGTTTTAAAGGTGATAGAGGCTGTAAGAGAAGTGTCCAGGCAATGGGTTGTAATGGATATCCACAGCTTGACTGTTGGAGGCAGTAGTGTATTATGAGAGTAGGATATGGTCGTACACTTGTTACACGTTATTTTTGGTTCTAATAGTTTAAGATAAACTGAAGTTTTCATTGTCTGCAAAGGTGAGGTTTGTCAGCTTCAGTGCAGTGCCTCTACCCTTTATGCAGCAGAGCAAATTTGCATGAGTATTATGTATCTAGTAGAAAAAATAAAAGTTGTTCCTAAGCAGGCAAAATCACTTTCCATCTAAATGTCAACAGAAATTGTTACTCCACAGGGGATGACTCATTCTTAAAAAAACTCTGCCCTTTCTGAAGGACCCGCATAGGTGGTCATTTGATCTGGGCCACCTACAGTTTCCCTTGGAGTTGCTTATACTTTTGAAACTTGTAGCAGAGGATGGAAGAAGTAATTTGTATTCCTGTATTGAATCCTGGAACAGCCAAGCCCAATCCAGTGGGGAAGGGGTGATACTTTTTTTTTTCTCTAAGCTTTATGATTTTATGAAATATCTAAGCTGAAAAAGCAGCTTCTTTCCACAGCTAATTCAATACATTGAGCTGGTTTGTATTTTTCCTGGTGTATTAATATTGAAGTAGTTACATACGAGCTATCTCATTAACATTCCATTAAGATAAAAGCGGGAAGCATATCCCTTGGTTGGTCATCCAGCATTTGTTTTGACTCTGCAGAGCAACTTTGACTCTCTTCCCAAAGTCAACCAGGAAGGCTCAATGCAAGGGAGAAGGGAGGAAAAGAAATCATTCAAAATCTATTAATAATCATGGTGGTACAAACCTGTGGACGTTTCATAGAACTGTGGATTTGAATTTCCTCTGCTGCTTTGCCTTCATAAGGAGCTTGTTATTTGGGTAGTGGGGTTCAGTGGTTTATGTGCTGTGTTTTGTTTTGTTTGGGGTTTTTTTGCTGACTTCATATACGTCTGGCAGAGGATAGGGGAGAGCTGCTTTATAAAGCTGATGTCTTCATGCTAAGACATTCTTTTTCAATCCTATGAAACCTATGCAGGCAAATCCTCTGGCTGCCTGATCGATAGGTAGTGCTGGTGTCTGCTTGGTAATCAGTATTGGCTGCTAGCACACAGTGGTTACTGTGAGCTTTTCTTTTATTGTTTTGTTTTGTGGGCCTGAGTTTGGAAAGGGGAACAGCTGTAACCTATAGATAATACATATATGTCATCAAAGATAGCATGAGAATTAAAGCCACAGACTTTGTGCATCTGATAGTGTCGTGCAAAGCCAGTATGGGAATTGTTTACTGTCTTTGGTTTGTTGTTTTTTTTTCTTGCTCTGATGTTCTTAGCTCTTTGGTAAACTCTTATGGTGACTTATTTTGGTAGTCAGCTTGTTCAGGGTCGCAGTACCTGGAGAATGCTAATTGATTGATCTAATGCACAAATGTGTATTTTTAATTTTTTTTAATTCATTTGAGACTTCAGGGCTACAATGACAGACCAGCTAGCAAAGCAAATGATAATTTGTCTCTGAGATTTCTAGATATGCTCATAACTAATCAGAAGGGTTTATTTATTGGGGCTGCAGTGACATAAATATATGACAGAATAGTAGGAGCTTCAATTGGCCATTTAGTAGCAAAAACAGTTCTTTTGATTAATATCTGCTTGTTTCTTGGCTGTATTCCTGATTCCATCTGAGAACAGTGGAGCCTTTTAGGCTGCCCTGAAACAAACACCTCCTGTATGTCCATCAGTAAACTCTGAAGTGCAGGTTTCTCTTTCTCTCTTGATTTTGAATACCCATTCCAAAACCAGATGAACTGATCGAATACAGGCTCACTGTGTAAATAAGGGCATTGTGGGATGGGGGGGCAGTGTAGGGCAGTACTGAGGCTGAATTAGTGGTGGGCAGCTGGCACCTGAAAAGGTTTGAAATTGGACTTCCCTGTTAATTGCCTGGTCTCTCGTTGATGCTGAGAAGGGGACGTTTCCCTAGTCATGATTCCTACATCACCAAAGGTAGAAATTGTCCTAAGCTAGTAAGGAGTTTTTGCAACTTTTGAGTATCACTGAAGCTTAGACCCTTCCTCTATACTGCATTCTTGGGTACGGTTGTTGGTTGACACCCACCTGGTAGATGGGCATCCTCCTGCTCTAAGGTTGCCATCTGCTTTTGATATTTTAGAAGTGCGAGAGTGTGATTGGGAAGCAAAACCCTAAACCTGCCACAGAAGAGTTGAGTGTCAGGGAGGAAAGGCTCCTGTCTTCAGTTGCAGGACCTCCACCTCACCTACTACAGCCACTTTCTCAAGGAAGCAAGAGAAACTTGTCCCTGTACCCAGTGTGAGCAGTACTTCTGTTTGTGCAGCCAGAAGGTGGGTGTGAAAAGAAGGGATACCTTACATACCACTGCTTTACGATAAACCTCAGTCTTCCTCAGCATTGCACATCTCTCTAAGAGTCTAGCTGCTGTAAATGACAAAAAAAACCCTTTAGAAACAGGAAAATTCTCATAGAGAATATGTTTGCTTAAAACACATTGCTAAACTGCAAGTTCTCACAGCTAGAGTAGTTTGACAACAAGCAGCATCGCTTTTTCATGTTTATAACATATTCATAGGTCAACAGAAGACCCATTTTGTTATCTCCTTTCCCCCCCCCCCAAAAAAAAGCTATTTTAGAGACGTTGACATTGACTTCTTAGAAGAGCAGTTTGTTTACCTATGTACATAAAAAAGAGAGAAGAGTTTATTAACCTGCAGGTTTGCAGGGGGGAAGAGGAACCACAGGGTTGTCAGGCAGTCTACTCATCTCTGGGTATCCTTCTTGTAATTTCTGTTTGTTTAAAGCTTTTATAACCCTTTTCCTAGCAGTGGGATCACAAGTTGACTTGTTTACAGCTGGTATACAGCTTATGTTGGCCTCCCTTACAGCAGCACGGTGTTTCCCCCAAGCTTTTTCAGTGAAAGGTTTTCTTCCCTCCTCCACTTAGCACAGGTTGATGCACTTCACATTCGATTAAACAATTTTTTGTTCTTGAAGACTGGAGTGCTTGTTCCAAAAGACTCCAGGCCGGTGAGCTGTTGTCCTGCGCATGCTCTTGGGATCCCGACTATATACATTTTAAATTCACTGTACTTCAGGTGCTTTACAAAACCGTGCAGTTCTGCCTTGCCACTGAGATACGGGTACCTTCTCTGTTTCACAACAAATCAAGATGCAGAGTTGCAGTGGGCACACAGGTGCAAATGTAGGCAGCAATTCCATGACTGAAAAAGTGAACTCAACATGTGTTGTGTTAGTAAGGCCGTTTCCCTGTGAGTTCAGTTTCATGCCATTCATAAGTCCCTTCTTTCTTGCTTCTGCAAGATTTACTCTGATATGTCTCACCTGGCAGGACTTAAACCAGCTATCAGTCTTTCTTTAAGAAATTGGTTTCAGGAGCTATACTTCAGCCTTTTCCTTTCTTCCTCTCATGTACGGGATTTTTCCCCAAATTTACATCACTGTTTTAGACAGTATAGGGTTGCAGTCCAGCTGGAGTGTGATGCCATTAGACATGGGAGCCTCCTAGCTTTCTAGCTGAAAGCATAGCTGTGGCTTTTGGCACTGTAACACTCTGACATCTCACACGTTAAAATCATAACAGTATTATGTAAGGAGAAGTTATTTTGGGTCACTAGCAGAGCCTTCTAAGACTTGGTTTAAGCAGCCTTACAAGTTAAAACACTTGGGCTCACATTCTCTCCCCCCAACTTTTTGACAGTGTAAGCGTACAGATGGTGTGTCCTTTCCTGGTCATCTGCTCTCGACTTTGCTCAGGCTGTGGTGCTGGCTCTGAACCTGCTTCTGCTGCAGTAATTCGTGCTGCTTCAGACAGCCCTCGGAGGGGAAGGCTTTCACCCCCATCCCCAGCTGTTTTGGGGTGGGACTGGAAGGAGAAACTGGGCGGGGGGAGTGGGGGGGACAGACATGGTCCGTGGCCCAGCTGCTCTGGACTTCATGGCAGGTCCTGTGGCAGCGGGGGCCAGGAGTTGTGTGTGAAGATGAGTATCTAGAAGGGCTTGAAAACCCAGATAAGTAAGTTCTATCTCTGCAGCAGGCACCCATTTGTTTATGTGTAACTCAGAAGTTGCATTTCAGTTGGCCTTGTTATCCTTTACTAAAGGACAAGCAAAACTATGACAGCAGCTGTTGGTGACCTGCAAGAGACAGAGTGCAGAATAAATCCGAAGAAGCCTTTGAAATGTTTGTTAATAAGAAATACTTAATCCTGGTGTTTAGCAAAGATACAGCTTGCACATGAAAGGTGCCATACTCAAACTCTTCTGAACAGTATAAATGCTTCCCTTCAAGACCAAACCTTGCATACCGAGCAATCCTTGGGTCTGACTGGCATGTAAAAGGAAGGCCATTCAGACCTTGTTTCTACTTCAGAAGGAATTAGCAACAGGACACAAGATAAATATTTTAAAGCATTCTGGTGAAATTGCCCTCTCCTCCGATGCCTGTGCGGCAGGGAGCGCAGAGGTGGTGGGTACCGCTGCCGGTGGCACTGACTCGAGCAGTGCAAGTTCAGAGAGCAGAAAGGCTCCCCCAAGGTGCAGACCAGATGGCGCTTGGCACTGCCCAGGCTCTTTCTGCAGAGGCTGTGCAAAGGACAGGGCTGTGGGTGTTGAGCAGTTGAGACCTTTTATGTGGAAAATGTGTTCTGAAAGTATTTGCAGCAGTGTTCATTCTACCTGTATTTGTGGCAGGTTGTTCCTTCGTAATCAGTTGACAGGTGTCTGGAAGGTGTGGGGTCTGTGGGGGAGAGGAGGAGGAAGAGGTGGCTGCTGGAGGGCTCAGAGCCTGGGTTTGAAGTGTGTGGCTTTGGGGAGCAGATAGGCTCCTTAAATTCTGGACTGCGCTTGCCTTAAGCAAAATACCCGGGTGATTTTTGTCTCTCAGTAAATACAAAATATATATGAAATTTAGGATTCATCTCTTGAAGCTTCTTTTGTTAACATTAAACATCCATTTTGAAGAGCTGGGTGTATTTCCTCTCAGCTAAGTCGGATCATAACTCCCACTGAGCGGTGCTTAGTACACTGGGTTTTGTGCACTAGTTGGTAACCTTTGGATACCTGGCTTTGGTGCTGTAATGGATCCTTGCAAGCCCTGTGTGACACCAGACTGACATGCCTAACTAATATAGCCCTCCTGTTTTTGCCCTATAGCTGGGAGCATTAAGGCATATGCAGGTAAACTTATTAACGAGCTGAAATAGGGGTAAAGTAGATGATAGTCAGGCTGCTATTGTGTGGTGTCCAGGCTCTGCCATGGTGACTAAGACGGTGTGATAGTTTCCTTATTGGCCACCATCTGTCTGCTGTTGGCTGGTGCTCAGCAGTACCCAGTGCAGGGATTCTTGGGGTAGGAAGGATGAGAGGATGGTTTCTGGTCAGAGTTGCATGATAGTTCTGTCATTAGATTTGTGAAATTACTCCCAAAATTCTGAGACAGCGTTTTCAGCATGTTCTAAAAGGTTTTGCATCCTAAATACATGTATAAATTATTTATTCCATGCAGGAACTTTTTGCAAAACCTGTTGTGAAAGTCTTGTACCGGTGCCTATTTGATACAATATTAGTGTTTGGAAAAATGTCAGTGAATCTTCGAATGCTTCTGGCAGCTGTATGGTGTCAAATGATTTGAAATTCAGATTTAAAACTTTAAATTTGGTCACCCAACAAGAAGTAGCATGTCAGTGTGGAGTCCTTTGTCTGAAATTGCTGCTATGACCCTCAATGCCTCTTTCTCAATAAAGAGAAATAAATGTACATCAAAAATATGTGTAATGTTGCCAGCATCTCGCCCCAGCAATATCCCAGTGTGTTAACTGATAAAAATGAGGAAACATAGTGCATGTCTCCTGTCATATGTAAAATATACTTTAAAATATATCTTTGCTCTATTCACACTCCTCGGTGTTTGTGTATTTATGCTTTATTTTGCTGTAGAAACCAGCAGCCAACTTTACTCTATCAACTGTTGAAAGAAGAAACAAAAGAATGTGGAGCTAAGCTCCTCTTTTTTGCTGTTACACCTGACTTAAGGATAATTTGTAGGAAATTAAAGATGAATGCACATATGCTAACCTCTGTTAAAGATTGCCTGGCTTCTTTATTTAATAAGGATAAAAACCTCAAAAGAAACACGGGAGAGGCATGAATTCTCTGGCAGTTGATGTATTTGTGTTTTTAACGTAGAGTATTTTTAGCCCGAGATACAAAAGTACGTATTTTTGTATCCAAAGAGACTGTTGTTTCCATTTATTTTAAAACCCTGGATGAGAAACAAGATGTTAGACCTATTGTAATGCAACCCGGTAATTAACATATGCTGGCCTGCCTCTGCCAAGGATTTCCTATGAGTAATGCTGGTTGCACAAGTGGAGGAGTCAGGTTGTTTGTCAGTGAAGAACCATACCTATACGCATGAGTGCTCAGCTCCTGAAGACATCATCTGAGGATGGGATGTGAATCTGTGTTTGAATCTAAGAACAATTACAGTTTAAGTGTCCTCTTAGCTGTGTTAAGTTTGGAAAAAGGCTTTATTTTTTCCCCTGTTGCTGGGAAAATATTTTCTTGTCCAATATTAAGAAAAATGTGATGAAGCTTGATGGAGGAAATGTCAAGTTTTTGATTGCTTGGGAGTTCTGTATGCCATGTTTGTGTGGGATTGTTTGCTTGTTTTGATTTTGCTGCTTTTTCTGTTCGCTTGTTTTAATTCCCCAATTCCTGAGTGACCAGAGTGAGGAATCTCAGGGGTGCTTTCAACAGTAAGGATCCTCTGTCTCTGAATTCTAGAGACATCTGTGCATTGCAGTGGCATCAGGTGAGTGCCAGGTAGTTGCATCCAAGTTTTCCATTTGGATGGACCTTTCACAGCAGAGGAGTGGAGCAGCTTAGTTAAACTGAAAATCTTTTCTCTGTGATCAAAGCTAATATACGTGGAGCACATACAGTGTGTACTCTCTAAAGAGATGTTATTTCTACCCAGATATACACACTCTGCAGTCGCCTACATATAGGAAGGGGGTCAGGGTATAGAGTACAAGCTGAAATAAAAAATAATTTAGAAAAAAAAGGATAAAAATATAGGTGAGCTCAGCTTTTACATTGTGAACATTTTTTTTCCTAATGAAGTGCATATGACCAATTCATACCTCTTTTCCTAACAAAAGTTATAGGAAGACAAATGGTATATTATGGGTTTAAATGACTGAAATGCATCCTCGGAATAGTTGGAAGGTCATATATTCTTGAACTCTGAAATGTGCTCCAATTAGTGTTCTATTTAAAAGCAGGTTTTATTTCTTAACCTGAAAGCGGGCTGTTGCACACCAACTAATGGTTTAATGTGGGCTCACAATGAGTGACTGCTCACTTCTGCACACTTCTCAATGTCACCCCATCATTTTGGTTGAAGGCACTGGAACATGGAGAGAGACTGGGATTAATCAATATGTGTATACCCAGCAGTTACGAACAACTTCCAAACACCAGAGGTTCTTTGGTACCTTATCACAATGGACTGAAATACATCATCATTTTTTTCCACTTAAAAGAGTTTTGTGTTTAATTTGTAGTTTATATTTTGATGTTATCTGTTCAGCTCTAAATAAAGCCTGACTATGACAGTGGTGGCCTCGAGGCTACCTTCTGGTTTTAAGTTTGCAATTATTGTTTGTGCCTCCAGTGCCATTTTGAAGCTGTGCAGTGTGGTTGGTGTTGAATAAAAGAACTTGGAACACGGAAAGTGGGGTTTGGTGCATAGAGTACTGATTAGACTAATTTAAGATTGCCAACCTTAAAATACTTGGACACCAGAAGCCAGGCCTATAGAATAATTTTAAATTGTAATAAACTTGCATAATTAAACTTTTGCAAAATAGGCTTTTTGGTGTTTGTTTAGAGTTCATATTTTCAGGTGTCATTCTGAATCACAAGCACTAGAAACTCATTAAATAAACAGAGATGCTGTTATAAGCAGTTGAGTTAAGGAGTTGGAGCTTTAGAGTCCACCTGGAAGTAATATCAGGCTTAGCTCCAGGACTCCTTTTTAACTTTCTGTTGCACTTCCATGGCATGTTGAGTGGTCCAGTTTACACCCAGAGACTGTTTGCCACCCTCTGTCAGAGCAGGGCGGTGTGGTTGGTAGTCATGCTTAGTAATGCTGCTTGCCTGGTTTTCAAATCATGGAGCATCTTGTGGCTCCTCAAAACGTTAAGTAAGGACTGCAGCGGCTCAGAATGATTTAATTTACAAAATTTTAATGTCCGGAAAGTGCATCCAACAAGTGGAATTGTTGGATGCAAAATCTGCTTCCCGCTCTGCTGCTGTTCTTTCAAAATGGGCAGCTTCGGCACATTTTTGGGAGATGCTGGAAAACCTGGCTCGTCTAAGGGGAAAATAGCTGTCTGGGAAAAACAAGTGGTGAGAAAGGTGTAGCTGGATTCACTGCCATTTTGGCCATAGGAAGTGAAGTAGCTGAATTTGTGCTAATATATTTATTGTGCATTCAAATACCTGTCGGAAGGTGTTGTGATCTATGGGTACTATTTTTAATCTTCATTTACAAATCAGCAGGTGTTCACGGGCCTGTTGGACATCCATCCTTTTGAGACATTTACGAGTACACGTTTCTGGCTGTCATAATTTCGGTTGGTCGAGTCCACATTAATTGCTGCACTCTGTGCAGTCGTTCTAACATTTAAATACTGCCTGTGAGTAGGTTTGATTAAAATTACATCTCTATGTGCACACTAAATACCTTTGATACCTCACCTACAAACAACTGTAGAATTGTTGGTGAGAATGACAGCTGCAGGCAATAAACGAGGACAGTAATAGAAGTCTCAGTGCTGGAGAGAGCATCATAAATCATGAGGCGAGAGCAGCATGTGTGCTGACAAATCGGTGAGCAGCTGCAAACAGCATTTTCCAGGTAAGAATTATTGTGCTTGTTGCTGATAACTGCTCAGAAACCACCTCTTCCTTGTACGTGGGTGACTTTGCCCCTGGATGGGTAATCACGGTGGTGTAAGCTTTTGGGCTCTAGTATATCGACTGGGAACGATAAGTGTTCTGCGTGGTGTAAGGTACGTGTTGTACACTGGACCTTGGTTTTCATCCAAGGTGTATTCGAGTGCGAGTTTTCTCTTCCTGGGAGGAGGATCTCCGTGCCTTTTGCAGCTGATGAGTTATTTTATTTAGTTTCCGCAGAGACTTTGGAGAAACGTATTTGACAGGTGGAGAGAAGGGAATGGATTTGGCTGGTTTTAAACTAGGTTGCTTTTGTTAGCCCTTGCTGGGGGGATTTGGGGGGTGGTGCATATATATCTTTAAAAAATAAATTTTAAAAGGCTGGAATGATGCTGTTTAAGTAGAGGAGATAACAATCTAGTCACCCAGAAATCAATCTTACTCTTCTACTCTGAGAGAAATTAAAACTATTTTAATGAAATAATGATAGGAAACAGATGGCAAAGAGCTAGCAACTGAAATATTTTTTTGAACACTAAAAAATAGGTGTCAAACACACATCCCATATTGTAATTATAGTTAAAAGCATAACATGACAGAATACGTTTCAAAACATTCTTTTCATATATAATCCAGCATTGGTCTCTTGGGTTTTGGTTAATTGACTTTAATCTTGATAAATTAAAGGCTCAGAAATTTTGACAACCAGAAGTTAGTGCTACTTTCCTTTTAGGCAAGTGAGTGAAAGACCAATGGCACGCTTCAGAAAGGTCCCGCAGTTGGCAGACATTCCTAGCTTTAGTATGTGATCTTGGAAGGCTACCTGTTTGAATTCATAACACTTTCAGTTTGTCTGTGAGAAAAGTTGCTCAGGCATGTGAGCTTGTTGTGATTGCAGTGTGGGCAGGGCAAATCAAGCTGTGGGGAGCTGGGTGGCTGGCTGGCTTTCTGCCTTGGGGAGGACACGGGTTCAAAATGCAGCAGTTGTGTGTACACCAGGAGCTGTAACAAGCGTTGCTGCTGTAGATGTGATGTCGGTGAAGCCTGCCTGGCAGTGGTGTCCCATCCCTGCTGTAAAAGCTGTTCTTCAGTATATACAAGGAGTTGAGGTGATGCTTTCAGTTTTGCTACGCTATGCTTACGATTAGGCTGCAGTTGTCTTCCTCCGGTACTTTAAACTGTTTACTTAAATCATACAAAGCAAACGTTCTTAAGAAATGCTCCTGTATACAGAATCATTTAAAGATGGGATAATAATTAATCCAGATTTACAACATCCTGCACACTGGGCAGCGGGTCTGCTCACTGATTGCGAAAGGGCTTTTGGGTTTTTGGGGATGTGTTTAGTTTTCTTCTGTGTGGCTGGGTTTTTTCATTGTTGTGGCTGGCTTGCTTGCTTGTTTGTTTGTTTGTTTTCCTGCTAAGGCTCATTTTCAGCTGAATTAGCTACGATTGATACTACTGTCTGCATGACTGCTCAGTCTCCCTATCAATGAAAGGCACCGTTGGGAACAGCCCAGACAGGCTGGTGGGAGGGCCAGGACCTCCCCTAGGGCTAAGCTCAACAGCTTCAGGCTCTGAAGGGTCTCCAAACACTTTGCAGTTCTTCCAAGCAACAGGGAGCGTTTGCACTACCTCGGAACAGTGCACCAGCCTGGTTTCCTGGTTTTCCAGGAATAGGTTTGTTGTTGTTTTTTTTTGTGTGTTGTTTTTTTCCTTTGGTGTTTTGTTTGTGGTGTTTTTTATGTTTTGTGGATTTTTGTTTGTTTGTTTTTTAAAATTCCCTAGAATACTCTTCTGAAGTTGACAGGTGTCCCAGAGAAGTTTTTTTGGTGTGTTTTATTGTATTTATGTAACATGCATAATGTGTGCAAACACATGTTCATCTCCATTTTTGTCTAAGTCCTCTTGACTACCTCTGTCCAGCCTCAGTGGATTTGCTACTGCAATTGCTGAAGGGTCCTATTCCATCAGCTGGTGGCACGGTGACTTTTAGAAAACAAGCTGGAGTACGTGCAACTGCTCGAGCTTTGCTGCTAGCAGCCCAGGGCTTTGGCCATGTTGTCTACGGCATGGCCATGATCCTGCCCTCTCTCCCATCCCCTCTGACAACAGGAGCTGCAGAGGGAAGTTGCATCTTCCTTTGGAAGATGGTGAGAAGTTGTGTCTTGAAGGTGGTTCTGGCTGTGCCACTAGCACAGGGTTGATAGGCACTGGGAGGAAGGGGCTATCACTACTCCAGTCTGGGTGGCTTAGGTACAGGGCAGCATATTTTATGGTTTTCCTCTTTCCCTTCTGTCCAGGAGTAAACAGTACCATTAATACTGTGGGAGCTGTACCATGGAGCCCAGTATAAACATTCTCATCTGTGAGAAAGATGGACGATCTCTGTTTCCATCCTCAGGCTGTGGTTTTGCTCTGTCAGGACTGCTTAAGCCTCTTGGTTCCCTGCTGCATGTTATTCTCACCCTTATGCTGTGTTAGCATCAATGTTTGTGCAGGTGCACGATGAATCAGATTGGTGAACTGATAAAAGCTGAAAACAAAAAAACCCTTTTGTATTTCTGTGTAGGTTCTTCCTTCTCAGCTCCAGCCCCCCCGGATCAGTTCCCCAGATTGCTTCTCTGTGTGGCCACACAAATCACCATGCAAACACCACGTGGGCAGCAGCAGAGGACTGTGAAGTCAAGCTCTGTGGCAGGCGTGGAGGTGGGAAAGAGTGCTTTAACTGGCACTCCTGGCTCAGAGAGTCAGATGGATCCACAGCCTCACAATTAGCAGAAAATAATAAACCCAGCTTGTAAATAGATTGGATCAAGTGATTAAAACCACAATATTTTGATTTGCATAAACTTGTTTTCCTATTAGTACTAGAGCATCTGTTGCTGGGGGCAGGTAGATTATCACTAAATTAAAACATAAATTGCATGTAACCTTCCCTACACTGGGCACCACTTGTCTGTTAGTACAGCCCCTGGAACAGGTCAGGAGGCCTGAAAAGATCCACCAAATGAAAAGAGCTTATCTCTGTAGGACCATACCCATGTGCCTAAAGCCTGCCCTTCATCTGTGAGGATGGGAGGCTGGAGGCCTCTGCCATCTCCAGAAATGTGACCTAGAGAAGTGAAGTGATGCTGGAAGCGCTCGGTTTCCAGCCGTATCATTGCTCTGCAGTTGAGGGCACTGGGGAAGTATGGCAAAGCCAGGGCTACCCACCACAGAAAGGAGTCCCTCAGCAGCTTTATGCCTCCCCATGCCTGTCTGGGTGTGTGTAGGGGCATTCTTGTTTTGATGCTGCCTGGTGTTCTCTCAGGATTGGGATGGGTAGTTTGGGATTGCTGGAGAACCTGAGCCTTTTGAAAGTCCCTTGTACATCCCGTGAGGTGGGGGGCACGTGTGAGCTGGCACAGAAACCCGCTGTGGTATATCCCACTGGTTAGTTCCTCCAGTTCAGACCAAGTTCCCCCCTGCCATGCAGCTCTTAGAAATGTTTGCAGAAGGTGACTCTGTTCCACAGACTGGAAGCCCTAACGTTGGTCTTGTGGGACGCTCGGGGTTTGGTTTGTTGTTTGTTTGGGTTTGTGCGTGTGTTTTGTTTTGTGGGTTTTGTTGGTTTGGTTCTTTTTTGGTCTTTTTTGTTTGGTTGGTTCTTAGGATAAACTGTGTTTGAACTGAAATGGATTATTTTTGGTTCTGTCAAACCAGGTTATGGGAATTTTACACTGTACTATCTGTCAGGAGATAGCACTGAGCTTGAAGCCCATCCTCCCCTATGGTTGGTGTGGCTAGAGGATACCTCTAGCACACCCGGCCGTGCTGGAAAAAGCCACAGTGTATAGTCACAGAGTGTGTGGTAAGATCAAAGGCTAAAACCTGGAAGGGGAAGCCAGGCTCCTGTTTGCAGCACTGAAGTGTTCCCGTTAGCATTTGCTCTTCCCATCCTTCCTGTGGCTGGTGGGCAACCTCCTCCTGGTGCTCGCGTGGGGCAGGGGTCCAGCACAGGCGGCTTCTTTCTGGGAGCCGTGGCCTCTGCCAAGGCCAGTTGGCAGCAGACCCTGGCTCCGTGCCTCTCCTGCTCCTTGCTCAATTATTGCAGCTTTAGAGCCTTGTTTGGGGGCTGAAGTGCCGCAGAAGAAGCCGTGCTGAAATGGTACCTTTTGCATGCTGTGCTGTGCCTGACATGGTAGGAGCCCTGTGTGGTGGCTGGAGCTCCTGGGCACCACGATAATACAAATAAACCTTATTATTAAACTGTGTTGTCTAAATGCCAGTTGTGATGCTGAAGGATTTTTCCTTCTGTTTTGTAAGAACCATTGCTTGTCACATTTCTGTGCTCTCTGTTTTCAGTGTTCTGTTGCTCTGAGTGCAGGGGCTTGAGCTACCAGATGAGTCTGCAAGTGGCTAGATCGCCCTGGGGATTGTAGAATGAGTTGCTCTGGCTGACTTGTGGGTGTAGATGAGTTATATCTGCGGGGTACCTTATGGTCTGGTGGAATTAAATGTTCTTCCTGGTTATTTGGCACATGTTAGTTATTAAAGGATGTTCTCTGTCTGTATGCCTTACACAAAAAATAAAACAACTTAGAGTTGAAAACAAATGATGAGCATCCTCACGTCTTCATTTTCTGTCAAAATTTTGGTTTTATATAAAACATGAGTTCTTGAAAAATGCTTCTCTTTATAAAGCAACTGATTCTTGAAAAGGCCTGAAACAGGCCCTATTCCATTAAATGCAAGGCGTGCTATTTGTGAAAACTGGACATTTTCAGATAATGTGAAGTGAAGCATCCAAACGTCCCCAAATTCTTTGAAGGTTTTTGAGCTTACAAACCATTCCTAAACATGAAGGTCATGGAGTCATTTTTGCAGAGGTTTTGCTTTTTCCTTTTTGTGGTTGGTACTTTTAATTATATTCCAAACAAGTCACCATACTGCAATCAGGATATTAAGGCATAAGCCTCTTCCATTAATACTTACTGTGATATTTTGTAACTCTATCTGTTGAGCAGCACTGATTGAATTTAGTGAAACTGTATTGTTTAAAATCCTTGTCATTAATATATTAAACTCTCATAGTATATTATTGAAATTGGTTTGTATACAGACATTTGATTTTTTTCCTTCTTTGGCCTTATCCAAGGCAAGAGATTGTTTTCACCTATTGAAGTTGTTAGGGAAATACAGCCTAGAATTTGACAGGATGTTGTATTCCAGTAGCTGCAAGAACTGTACAGATTTCAGGAATTAATGGTGAGGCTTCAGTATATTACAAATCAATAAAAAGTTACAGAAGACATTATTTATATTGAAGAACAAAATACATGCTGAATTTTCTTTTAAAGAGAAAATTGCTTGGGGGATTTTGGCTGTTGGTGAATCATTCTGCCAGTCTTTGCGGTTTTATAGTCAGAATGCATACACTTTAAAGCTTTTTTTTTTTTTTTTGGTCCTATCTAGCTATCAAAGGCTCTATGCAAACAGAGGAAGCTGGTAGATGAGCTGGTCTATGGGAGGAAATAGTTAAAGTAGCTAAGCACAAGTACTATCAAATGCATAAACAAACTTCTAAAACTAACGTTCATATTTAACATCATTAACTTACTATTTTTAACTGTTTCTTATGACTGATGCTGTTAAAGGAAGAGGCCAGAAAGTACGATGTTTAGACTGGTGGAGTCTTGTTTCAACACCATGGAAGCGTGAGCTGCATACAGCAATTTGTTGTGTGTTTTGTTTTGTTTTTTAATTTATCCCCCCCTCCGTATGCTACAGGATGGTAGGGAAGGTGAAGAGCAAGCTAAACCCTGCTCCTGAAAGTGAAGTGCTGTGCCCCACTCTGGGGATCCAGAAAAGGAACGCTGCTGCTCACACTTCCAAAAACTTCTTTTGTATCGTACCAGGTTCTAATCATTGTGGATAAAGTTTAGACTTTTAAAAAGTTTAGATTGGTTTTGTTTTGAATGCTGAAACTTGTTTAAACCTCCCTGCCTGTCGAGGTCAAGGGTTTATCCATGTGCACACCAGGGAAATCACCACTGAGGCACGTGAGCTGCCTCATTGCTAACTCCTGTGTAAGTAACTCATATAAAAGTTTCTGTAGGAACAGAATAAAAATGGGTTTACTGCATCCATTTAGTACCCCACTCAAATTAAGCTGTGTGAGATTTTAAAAACACGTATGGTTAATCATGTCAATCAGTCTAGCTCTTTGTCAGTGTTTTTGCAGAACCCTAACCACTTAAAAGCTGCTTGGGGTTTTAGGTTTTGGATTTCCAAGTTGTTCCTCCTCTGTTTTCAAGCCAGGCAGTGCAGGATAGGGCTAAGGCATGAAATTGAGAAAGAAGCTTGCTTTGTTGACCTGTGCCACTCAAGAGCCACCACCATGTACTGAGCACAAGGGAGGAAAAATCAAAGTCTCAATCCTGTAAATATTTATGTACATAGTTAAGGTTAGACATAAAAAATGTTTTTTTAAACTTAGTTGAACTTCTTGCATATAAAGTGAAGTGTAAATATTTGCAGTCTGGAGCCCGGTTTCAGGTTTTTAAAATATTTAAAGTACTTTCAAAAATACTGCAAGTCCTTGCGTCCTTGGAGCAGAAAAACCTGCATGGGTAACTGCTCCCGGCAGCAGCAGCAGGCGGCAAGGTAACAGCTGCTGACCGACCCGCAGGAGTCTTTTGTCTACATGTTCAAGCTCTCTCCAGCAAGAGTTAAGTGTTCAGTTGGAGGGCAGGAGGCTTGGCTTTGGGTCACTGAACTCGGGGGCTGCGGTTGCCTGATTCAGCTAATTCTTCCCCTCCAGACTTCTCAAGTAACTTTGAACAGCTTGCTTAGGCTCTGGTGCCTGCGTGTCCCAGTAATAAAATGGGATTAATTATGCAATCTTCCATCTCTTGCCTGAACTTCCCAGTTTTTGTGCAGGAGCTACTTTCACAGCGCTGCTCGAAGAGAAGTAATTTGTGAGGTCCCTGGAAGTACAGGTGTTGTGCTACCTGGAATTCAGAAGGCTCGCATTTCTGTAGGCTCTCAAAAGCTCAGCATGTATCAGTCTTTGTCTTGAGAGCTGTGGTTTTACGTTATTTTATTAGCTCCTGGTGTGAAGGAAGCGATGTTATCCTAGCGACCTGCTGTCTTCTTTTGGACTTTCAGAGTATTTTGTGTGTGCGTGTATATGTATATATTTTCTTAGTAGTGACTGACTGAAAACATGTGCAAGCCAGCCATGTGCTGGTGTTGCTCTGTCTCCAGCTCTCACCCACCCACTTTCCTTCCTTCCTTCCTTCCTTGGAGAGCTGGCAAACAAATTACAACCTTCACGCATGTGCTGCTCAGGCAACAGCCCGCTGGGGGAAGGGGATGGGGGAGAACATTTGGATACCACATCAGTGTCTCATTAGGCATTTCTTAGTGTCTTTTACAAGTCTGCGGACAAACGGTAGTTAAGACTCAGATGGAGAAAAAATTACATGCTCCTGCAGGAAAGGGGGGGCTGGGGAGTCTGCTGGGGATAGGCAGAAGTATTCCTGCTGCACCCAGGTGGGTCCCACTCACATGGCCATTCAGAGATGCAGCAGTACGCTCATAAAGCTGATGGGCAGGAGGGGGTCAGTGGCTCTCCCGCTGACAACTTTTGAAACACCAGATTGATTTATTTCTTCTTGCTTAGAGACAAGGTATAAAAACATATCCTGTGCAAAACACTGGAGTACATTGGTGGTTCAAGTGTGAAATTGGATTGAACCTACCCAAAATCTTCTCAATGAATGGTAATTTGCAAAGTCATATGGTTGAATCAGATGACTTCAAATGCATTTTTAAGTGAGAGTTTAAGGAAACATTAAGCTTAGGTTTCCTTTAGAGTCTTAATGGTAATGTTTTCCTTTCTTTTTCACAAACAAGATGACCTTGACAGTTAATGACCTGCTTACAGTCTTTGGCATGGCTCTGGTGGGGAGAGGGCATTTGTCATGTTTATTCAGTAATTTTACATTACAGAAGAAACTGCTCTAGTGAGTGAAGCAGTATAAAGGGTCCTCACAGCTGAGGAGGAGGAGAGTGCCTTCATTTCACTGCGGGTTTTCCCCCTCAGTTCACATAATGCAGAAGCTGTGGGGGATGTTGGGACTGGAAGGCATGGAGTGGGCTGATTTCGAGTGGGTCCGCACAAGGTGGCATTGGTGCCGCAGCTGCCTGGCGCTGTGGAGGCAGGGAAGAGCAGCTGGTCCCTCACCAGCACGCTCGGGTGCTTTTTGCTGTGCAGCTGGAAGCTGAATGGCTCTGCTTGAGCACAGGAAATCTCGCCCCTCGGCACCCACAGACCACTGCACAGCAAAGAGAGGTCTAATGGGGGTGGGGGACGACGTGGTCTGGCAGACCTGTCACTGCCCCTGCTGCCATTCAGCAAAGAAATGGTTAAACGGGGCTGTGCATCTTCTGTATATCAGAAAGGCCATAAATAAGTAGTACCAGGCCTTCCTGACCCACATCATGCTTACTGGCCAGAGAAATGTTTAGCGTGCTTGGTCTGCAAATACTTGGCACCATGTCTGCCTCTGCGTACTGCAGCTGCGGTGCTGCAGCAGGGAACTTAATGAATAAAACCGAAGCTCAGAACTCATGGCTGCAAGATTTTGTGGTTTTTGGTGTGTGGGTTTTTTGGGGGGGGTGGTGGTTTGTTTTTTTTTTTGTTGTGGGGGGGGGAGGGGGGGANTGGGGTGGAGAGAGGGATAACAAGTTGTCCTGTTTTATATAAATTCTAGGATTACAGTACAAAGAGGTGTTGTGTGTGAATTGCTGCGCTGGTAATCAATAAATTAGTGGCATGGAAAGAATTTCTGACTTTGGAGCAAGTAATTTGCTTTTTAAGTTGCTTGGTCATTTTTTTCCTCCATATTGGCTGTCAGAGGGGCCTGGGTAGGTGGAAAAAATTATCAGGCAGGCCGGTGGAGGGATCCTGTTGTTGGTGCTGCCGGTCACTGAGGGGGCGGCGGGGAGGCAGTGACCACGTGAGCGGTGAATTTATTTATGTTGATCTCCTTTCAAACTGTCATGCTAAATCTATTTTCCTTGTCACTCTGTAAATCATTATATAGGATTAGACCTTTTACTAGCATTTAAGAATTCTGCAGTCATTTTAAGGACTTTCCCCCTCCCTGGCTCAGCCAAGTGATTCCTCCTCTTGCTGGTATTCCTCGCTATTTAAATAATGCTGGGCCTGATTAGGAGGAAATGGTCTCTGGAAGGCAACCGACATTTTCAAAAGCACTGTTCCACAAAGGAGACTTTGAACTTTGCTAAGACTTTAAAAGTTAAATAATATTTTGAATGTTATAGTTCTAATGTTTTCCTATTGTCATGGGAGACTTGGATAGAGTCCCAGGATTGTGGTTAACTTGCACCATGCTTAGGCCTTACTCTTTACCACTCAGGACATGAACTTAAAGCTACTTCACTGCTTTTTTTTTTTAACTCCTAAAATTGAGACCTTTTTTCAAAAAAAAAAAAAGAGCTTAAAGTTCCCTTTTCAAGGGAGGCGTGATGACATCTCTTGGGGATGGCAGGGACTGTAGTATGGCTGTTGGTGCCCCAGAGCACTCCATACTGCTCTGAGCCATGTGGTGAGGGCGTGCGGCTCCCTGCGGCGCCTGCAGAGCGAGAGCAGGGGAGGTAATTAAAAAAGCCACTTGGAAGGATTGGATGCTGTATGTGGTGGTCAGAATTAGGCCTGTGATCATCTGAAGCGAGCAGGAGAGCTGCTGGGCCACGCTCACCCTCCTGCTGGCAGCAGGGTGTTGGCACAGTCGAGGCCGAGGCCTTGATCTTGAGCACGGCCAATTGTGGTGAGTTGGGCAGGCAGCATCTGTGGGGCGTTCAGGGCTCCAATGGGTGAGGAAGCCTTTAAGCTGCAGTGGGGGAAAACCTGCAGGGCCTTCAGGGGGATACGCGACTGGGGACGCAGCTCAGGTTTGTGGTTCTTCCAGTCGAGTCCATTCTTATCCAGGGGTCTATTGCCAGCGTGGCTTAAGGAGCGGCTTTGATGGAATGAGGGTATTTTTTTTAGGAAACAAATCTAAGGACATTTATGCACTTATTAAGCTCTCGGAAAGCTGCGTGAGCTACGATAATAAAATTTGCCATGCTGTTACCTGCTGGTCAAATCATGGCCTTCATTGTTAGGCGTAGGTTTTCCTGTCATCATTCTCCCCTGGGGATTTATTTGGCATAAGGTATGATTTATTTGGCATCGCATAATCTGTGTGCGGTAGTCGTGAACCCTGTCTCTGAGGACGCAGGGTCTAGGGCTGCCGTTGGCCGGTGCAGTCTCCCAGGGCCCGTCTTCCATTAGTATGTACTTCCTGCCCATTCCCAGGAGCCTAATTATTAATATAATAATATGTAATAATAGCTTATCGGACCAGATTACGTTAGCGTAACTTGCTTTTACCATAAGACAGTGTATGTTAAAAGCATTTGTTGGTTTAAGTTGAAAGCTGGGTTTGTTTCTCTGCTGAATAAGTGTTCCTTCCCAGCTTCCAAAAGGATGGCAATCCCTTTATATTTAACAATATTTAGTGTCTGCAGAATGAGGAATAAAGGTGGTTTTATAGCTGCATTTTTGGCCTAGGTAAAAATGTAATAAATGAAGCATGAGGCAGAGGAAGGGGAAGAACCTAATCAGGTGCTGAAGAGACTTCATGAATAATAAGTACTTTCCACTTAAGCAGTCTTTTTAATAATCTGAAACATTAATAGTGATATGACTGCCTGCATCTACACCAGCTGTATAAGAGAGATAAAAGTCTCAGTTTAACGTGATTTTTATCAGCTTGCTTCTGCTAGTGTTTGACCTACAGAAGTAGTCAATTTGCATGTTGGAAAACAGCTTTCTAACAAACGAGACCAGCTGTATGTGCACATAAACAGTGTGTCACCTGGTGCTCGATCTATGGAATAATGGAGTAACTGATGGTAGTTCAAATACTTGGAGGTTTTTTTGTCTTCCTCCGTCCCACTCTCTACCTTCCCTGCCCCTTACATATTCAGCCTCTGTGCCTAGAGTTGTACTTAGCGATTCAAGAATAAACCTGTAAATGCATGTTGAATATTTTCTGGTAACTAATTATAGGAATAGTTTGTTCCCAAGTTAATGAATTCCCTATGAGAGTTGCCTGCATTCAGTCTGTTACATCTATTGCAAAATAACGATTGTGATGTTTTGGGTTTGGTTTTTTTAATGCGTGCGCTGTAAATGTACGTCAAGTAAAAAAGGTTTGGTTATGACTGTCCTTTAAAATGTGTGTGGATATTTAAATTTATGCTCATTGCCATCCGGAAGATAATTGTAGAAGTTCTGCTTCCTCAAACCTATTGTGTTTTCCTGCCTGGTTTGCTTGTTGTTTCGGATACTCCGAAAGGGAATGCTAATGAAGTACCTGTTACATTTGATGCCAGACATAAGCGAGGGTGAAAGTTTTACACATGCTTAAAGAGGATAACTAGATAGTGTTAGAAACAAAAACAAACAAAAAAACCCCAAACAAACAAAAAAACCACAACAGAAAAACCTAGTCCGCACTAAACCTCTCGCTTTGGGCTTGTCTGTTTGATTTCCTGCTCAGAAGAGCTGATGTGCTCTGCCCCTTCCTCTTCTATTTCTGTGAGCTGCTGAACTGTTTGCTGTACTGAAGTGAACCAGGACCCATTTTGTTTGCCCTTCACGTTTGCAGGCTGTAATCTGTAAGGAATTAATAGGAGCCGAACTGTCCCTCTGGCATGTGTCAGGTGGGCAGTCAGGAGCAGGGCTCTACCGCTAAACTCATGAATCAGAGCACAGTTAAGACTGGGATCCATTTTAGATGGTACAGTAATTAATACAGGTAATTCTTCTGTCCAGATGTAATTGCTCTTTGCCTGGGGAGCAGAGCCTGGGTGTAGGAGGTAGGCTAAGGCAGCTTCATGTATGTTCCTCAAAGGTGAATATGATGCATGCCTCTAAAATAGTGGACTGCAAGAAAACAAGAAAGAAAAACGGAGCAGCATTTCCTACTGCTTATTTGTTTAAGGTCTGGGCTGCATTGCACATCTGGAAGCAGCTTGCTACTCTGGGTGCATTTGCTAGTGATTAGCTTTTTTTTTTTTTCCCTGTTGTACTTGTAATTAAGAGCTCTTGCAAAGGAGTTAGGGAGGAGTTTCTGTAGAAGCAGATACAATACCTTCTTAAAGCATTCATATCGATTGGTTTGAACATCTGTCTCCTCTAATAACTCAAATTCATTTCTTGCAATACTCAAAATCAGTAAATTATTCTTGTCAAGTTAAAAAAAGAAAAGGTAAATGGAAAAGGATCTTTCTACTTCTGTAGCAGTTCTTGGTTGTTCCATACAACATATTCCTCTTGTCACTATGGTGCAAACCTTGTGTATCAAAATAAATTAGTAAGCTGATGTTAATACAAGTGCTTGAAAATACTTTGTTTATAGCCTTTGGAAAAGTTGAAGAGAGTAAAAACAAAGGGAAAACTGTATTTCTCTGTTGCCTTTAGGGGAGATATGGGGCCTTTAAATGACTTAAAACAATGGCAGCTTTTATTTGTTCTCTATCAAACCTAAAAATTGATAGAAGTAGTTCTGTCATTGTCAGGCTCACTGCTAGGAAAAAAACTAGTAACTTTGGGAATTTCTGGGAATAGATACTGCGTATTTCATGGAGATCCTTTCTCAACTGCTACTGGAAATTTCAGCTTACATATGTATTTAAAATACTTGGTTCAAAAAAGCTCTATGAGCTTGATGTGTTGTATTGCATTCTTGCATCTTTTTAGTAGCTGTGATAGTTCTGAAGTGAGGAAAGCCTTCTAGGATGACCAAGACACACTAAAGTGGGCTATTAGCTGCTGGGAAAATGTGTACCCCTTCTTAAAGGTACCTGTGGAAACAATTTCAGTCTATATGGCAATATATTTTAAAGTTATCTTCTCCCTCCCCCTCCCTCCCTTTTCCTTTGTGTGACTTTTATCTCATGTCAATAGCAGAGATTTATAAGGCTTTGGGAGAACCTCTGGTTTTTGGGAGAGCCGAAGACATCGTGTGTCAGTTTCTAGGTTTCTTGGCCAAATTAGTGAATTTTAGTGATGTGCTGCTTATTGCTCCATAATGTGTAAGCCCTTCTGGTTTTGGACCAATAACTCATAGGTTGCACAGTGGTGTCTGGGTGATTTGGAGCTCTCCCGGAGGGAGAAGGGATTGGCATGAAGTTGTGGTAACCGTATTTTGCCCTATTTTGTGCATCAGCTGTGTAGCATTTTTAGTTATTGCTAAAATTTGTGGTAGGAAGCTGCCTGAAATGAAATGTGAGGAGCTCTGTATAATAATAAAATCAATTGAACTGTTTCCCCAGTAATTCTAGAGACTGATGCATCATTAATGTTGGTAATACAGTGGCTGTCAGATCACAAACTTCTCAATAAATGTGCAGCTAGCAGGCTTTGATGGAAATTGGAGGCAAGCAGAGAATGAGATTTAAGGCTTTGATATATGGGGTGTCAGCCATGTGATGAAGTTTTTATCAATTTCTGTCACTTCTGTCTCTTACGCTCACTACATATGTGGTCTTCCTTGCAGTTTTTGGTGGTGGCTGAAATGATAACAGCAGCTTTTTAATGTTTAGTGAAAGAGATAGAGGTTAAAAGAAGAGCTGACTTCACTTTCAAGACATTGTTCTGTATTCAGCTGCATTACATCAGAAGCGTAACGTGGTGATTGGCTGTTAGACAGTTTGGGGTTTGTTAGCCATGCTGGTATTTCTGATGGAAACTGGGAGCAGAACTAGTCATCAAGGAACCTGCATGAATACAACAGCAAGGTAGTTGTTTAGTATCCTAATTAACAACCTGTACTGGGGAGGCATCAGGAGAACCAGTCGAGCTGTTTTTTCCAGTCCTTCTGTCTTTGTTTTCTTCACGTTTGTATTTTAAACTGTGTAGTAAATCAGGATTTCTTCATCTCTTTAGATTAACCCATTTGAAAGACTTCTAGACAGAGAGCAGTTAAACAATCAAATGGCTATGTTGCAAATCCCTGTCAATGTTGATTTAGGTAAGAATTGCATAAACAGCTGGAAAGTGGCACAAATATCTGCAACATAAAGGAAAAATAAACAAAGGAGTTTGCCAAGAGTAAATACTGATAAGGACATTTGAATTTGAACACCATCCACTTCTGCATTGTGAGGAACGCCACAAGTTTCTGTGGTGTGCTACACCGATTTCCAATTCGCTAAGTTGGGGTGTCAGTTTTTCACTCCTCACACTCTTAGAATGAAATGAGGTGTCCAGAAACACAAAGGAAGCCCTTGCCCGTTCTAGGGATAAGTTTGTGACTTTGCATCGCATTAGCAATAGCTTTGGGTGGCTCTGGGCCAAAGCTGGCCGGAATGGTTTCCTGGTTGCAACTCCTTGCAAGCAGCGTAGGACAAGCGTGTGCACTTTGAGCTGCGCTGTTGCAGAGGAGGGCACGACCTCTTGGTGCAGTTGTTGTTCATTTCTGACCCAGACTATGTGAAGTTGTGAAATTTTTTTCTTGTTGGGATTTTTGATGTGAAAAAATTGACTGTGAAGATGCTTCATACACAAAGCTCTAAAGCAGAATGATTTCTCCCTTCTCCTACCTCCATGCATTCTTCAAGGGAGAATGTAATTGGTAGTTCTCGTGCCTGAAATCCCACAGAAATGATTAGTAATGTAATCCTGCATAACATATATTACAGGAGTTTAGTTAAAAGAAATGCCCTTTAAAAAATTAATAGGCTGATTCTCTGTGGGCAGGTATCAGACTTTTAAAGAGGACTTGCTTTTTTTCAGTGTAACCCAGCTCTTTTTCAGTAGTTTGAAGCTGGCTAATGCCTTATCCACGTTCCTGGGTATGCTGCCATTTTAGCTGTGATAACTGAGCTGTGGTCAACTAGCAAAAGTTTGAGCAAAAAAATCTTTGATCCGTTCTGTCCCCTTGGGATTGCTTGCATCTGTACAAAAGCAGGTTTTTGTTCTGAACACCTACAGAGAAGGCAAGGTAGCATGTCTGCTGATTAACTGGTGCCCAGGGTAGCTGAGTGGTGTTCTTGCAGGTTGAGAATACTTAAGACTGTTCGGGTGGGTTTGGACAGGTAGAGAGAGGATTTGGTTCTGAGCACTGGTGGGAGTTGCCACATCTGTAAGCCGTGCGTTGAATGCCTTGAGCGATCTTGTAGTTTACCTATCTCAGGAATTTGCAGTGCACGTTGGTGTCGAGCATTCCACAACGGCCTAAAATGATGGATTGTGGTCCACGAACACACAAAATAAAAAAGTGTACCCCATTCCCCTGATCCATCCATAAGATTATTTTTTTTTTCCCCTCTATTTTACTGTAGCAGTGATATTTGGCTGCTAAAGTTGTTTGTTTCCTAGGTTATAGGCCAGGTGCTCAAAAAAAGACTTTATGGTATGGTATGATTTTAATTTTCTTTAACCTTTCAGTTTCTCTTTACACTTCATCCCCTGAAGAGGGTCAGCATTTAAGGCTTTGCTTCTGTGACTTTGATTACAGGTCTGTAAGTATACATTACATATTTTAACGTGAGTAGAATTGCCTAAATAGAGCTCACTCCACATTAGCCCTTTGGAAGAGTGGTTCTAAACTTGTACATGCGAGTTGCCACGGTTGTGGGGGGTTTTTTGGCGTCAGAACCCAAGGTTGCCTTTTAGGGGTTAAACAGTGGTCTTTGTGAACAGGTAGACAATGTTCATTTTAGTAAAAAGGCTCTGCATCTGGCACATAGTCTCAGAGGCAGATGAAATCATGAGGAATAGTTGGTAATGTCAAGCAGAATAGCTGATAAAATTATTAAATTATGTAGCATTGTCTGATCTGCTCACACAGCTTTGCCTGTTACAAGTGACAAACTAATATGCCATCAAACTTGACAGCCCTCTTAGTTTATTGTAGAAACTCAACACAAACTGTCGTTCATGTGCTCTAGAAGTGATGTGGTTCTGATAACAGGAAATAAATTCCTCCGGCACCTTATAAAACTGTAGAGGTGGCCGAGTGTTCCATGAAAGAAAGCATGGAGTCCAGTTCATAATAGCAAGCTCATCTTAGGCTGAATGTATATCCTTGTCCTCTTGCTTTGCTTTCGTTGGAGCTTGTGGAACCATTCTTGTCAAATGAGTGATCTGGTTAGAAGCTGGGCAGGAAAGCATTGCATGCAGTCTGTCACTGAGACCCAGACTATGTGAAGTTGTGCTTCGGCGTGGCATGGTGATTCCAGTGAAGGTAAACTGTCTGTCAAATCTCTGGCCTGTACAGTACCTGAGGTGGATGTTTTCATGGGGTTCGAGGCATGCCAGGGCAGCACAGCAAATGGGAGCCCAGTTTTCAACCCTCACTTGTAATGGCTATGCCCAGGACTCAGTTTATCAGTGTGTGATATGAAGGGTGGGATGAACTTCATTCCTTTGAGGTAGGTCTCATGAGGGCTGACACAGAGTGTGTATATCTGCTGCCTCGGCCCGTATTCCTTCATCCTCTTACTTCTATCCATGTTAATAAACATCTGGCATCCTTCTTGGAAATACTGCACGTGGTGCCAAGCCTTGTGGTGGTTTTGTAATGGGACTGATGAACTTGTGACTGCACATCTGTCTTCCACCGGTCATCTTGGAAAGAAATTTTTCTTCAGAGGCAAAGTTGAGAACATCCTTATGTCTTAAAATGTATCCAAGCCAAATGGCTTAGACTAGGGTAAATTTGAAGCTGATTTTCATGTGGTTGCTGATGACAGAAGATGAGAGTATATAATCTGAGTACAAAATTTTGCATCTCAGTGGTTTGGGTGCATTCTACCAGTGAGATAGCTGTAACAGACCCACCATGTCAAGGACACTGGATTTGCTCCAACAGAGCATTTATTTCATGCTCTGTTAATCTACCTGTGCTATTCCATAAAATGCAATTGATTGGGAAGCAGGCAGTAAAGAGAATCTCTGTTCTGTTTTATTTTGTGTGATTCTCAAGTGCAGCATCTAAGAAAAGCTGTTGGAGTGAACAGTGTTGTATTGATACATTGTTGTATTGAGCCTCCTTTTCTGAGGCTCAAGGCCCACCTATATGCAGCATTCTGAAAGGACTGGAGGTTAGCTGTGCAAATTCTCTTTTGGGAAGAAGGATCGAATAAACTCGGCTGCTTTATTTCCATCTGTTTGCTCTCTGGTGCATTGTCACTAGATGATCTGATACTTCAGTTTCTTGCCTCCACACCACTCTACTCATAATGAAATTTTGCCAAAAGTGCTGATCCAGATTAGCAAGAACATGACACATCCGTGAAGTATCAGACATGATAAAAATTAGTTTTAACAGAGTATCAGGGCCATTAAGATTCTAAACTAATTAGAGACTGAATTAGCCTGGAATTACAACTGATTTTCATATCTGTTTGAGATGGAAATACAAAGTAATAACAAGCAAAGTGATGGAGTTTTTTAAAACTTCAGGTTTCTCCAAGAAGGAGAAGGGCTGCAATAAGATGACGTTGCCTTTGTCTTGTTTCTCTTTTGAAAATACATTATTTAATCATTGTTCTTGGAACTGAACTTCAGCTTTCACTAGGTGTTTTGGGAACGAGAACCACTGCTGAGGGATCATCCTTGATAAGCAGAAGGTGATACTTTGGTGCCTGAACCGTTTCACTGAGCTTACTGTGCTGCACAGTGATGCTGTTGCCCTCCAGCCACTGCGTGCTGTCATACATGATGTTGTACAAAGAATGTATATGTGTTTATGTCTATACTCTATTTCCAGAAGCCTTTGATGAGTGCATTAAGGATATTTCAGTTAGAAGCATCAGAAGATACACTGGGCAAAAGTTTTAAGATTTATATTTTAATAAGGTTTACTCTGATTATTAAACCAGTAAAACTTACCTAGCTTCTCTTAAAACTGCTTAGAATAACTTCCTTGGTTGATTGGATTTGTTTCCTGTGGAAGAAACTTCTCACAGATTGCAGCCTTTGTGTTGCGTGGGAAGAATGAAATAAGTATTGTTGTCTTTGAGCCTTTGGCTTGGAGGTAAATCCTGACTACCGGATCATTTGGGGGGATGTGTGCTTCTCTTCAGAAACATTTTCACATTAAATCAGTAGTGGTAATTGGTGAATGTTGATGGGTACCTGTAAAACGACAGGGCAGAGTGCTTTGCTTACTCTGAAAACTAAGTATGTAGAAGGAGCTGGAGTGTTTTCAAGTCTGTTTTGTGTGGCTATTAATCCAGACAGTTTTGAGTCAAATTTTAAGTCTATTTGAACTCATGTTCAGTCAAGCACATGTTAATTTTGTCCTTATTCAGGAAGAGGCTTACATTGACCATATGCTTAAATATCATCAGCTGCTGAATTAAACTCTGAAATCCCTCAGGTGTTCTGCTGGTTTGCTTTCAGTGCAGCCTCTCTACCTCCTAACAGGAGGTTGGTGTAGGAATATCTTTAGTGGCATAACAATTTTAGGAGCAGAGCAGAAATCTCTTAAGTATTTCATGCCGTCGTATTTTGGTCTTAAGGGAAGCTGGGGAACTTGGTCTGCAGCTCTACATTCTTCATGTAGTGACTTAATTACTGCTGGAAATATCAGATGGCTGTACAGTTCAGTATTAAGTTTTCAAGAGCACTATAAAAATCTGTTCTTTCTTTCAAAAGGTACAACTTTCAATCATTCTTCTCAAATATTTGTGCGGCTGTTTTTTTGGAAGATCCAAAGGTTTAAGTTGTAGTTAAAATCCCTGTCCAAATTTGCTGGTGTTTTTGTTTGTTTGTTTTTTTAAAGCCTCCAGTGTGTGTTACCCTGTAACTGCTTTGTTTTCCTCTGATCTGTGCAAGTTCTTCATGTTAGTAATAAATTATTATTTACATTTTTTAACTTGACACAGTTTTGCTTAGAGCTTAAGTGTGAGGAGAGAAAGGAAGCTAGAATATAAATGTTGTTAGCTTAGCCAAATATAAGATTAAGGTGCAGAAAGCTAAGTGCAAACAGCTGCTGACTATGACAAGGGGTACTTGGTGAATGCTGTTTTAATGATGTTAAAGTTAGAAAATATGTTGATGAGTGTCTTGAGAAAGATTAATTCATATAACTTGTTACAACGTGCAAGAGGGCTTGAGATTTATATCTAATAAATATTGATGGTTTCTAACAGTTTGTTGTGCAGCTAAATGCCATCTGACTGTTATTGTCAAGCTTGTTTTAACCTTCAGAGATAACTTTTTAGGAGAGAAACATACTGCAAAAGCTCTCTGGCAGAAAGTCAAGTATTGGAGTCTGGTGGTCTGCTTAAAAATGCTACTTGTAGTCGAAAAGATTGACAGTGTGGGGGTTGGGTTTATTTGTTGTTTTGGTTTGGTTTTTTGGTTGTTTGGTTTCTCTGTTTGGTTGGGTTGTGTTGTTTTGTTTTTCCTCTGATGGGTTTTAAAGAAAATGTTATATATATATATAATTTAGTTATTGTTCCACCCAGCTAAACATTCCAGTGAATGCTTAATTCTGCAGGTAGCCCTAAATTTCAGGGAACACCATTGCGGCAGAACATTGCTCTGGATTCTTTATCCAGAACTCTCTGAAATCACATGTAGTCCTGTTTAAATAAGCTAGCTTTTCTTTGGCACCCCCAACCTGTTTACTGGTGCTAAAGTGCTGTAAGGTAACATTTGCAGAAGTTTCTGGGTGGGCTTAAAATGCTTTTTGAAAAGTATATGTTTTTAATATATTATAGTGGTTTCTGGAAGGTAGGCTAGGGATGGATGTCCCTATTAGACAGCAGGTGGGGAGCACACAGGTGATACAAAAGGGGTTTTACCCTGGAGCATCCTTCTTGCTTCTGCAGGATGAGCTGCAAGTTTTGTACCCTTCTCCCTACCCCTCTCTGAGTTAGGATTATCTGAGAATGTGCTTTCAGGAGCTCAGAAAAAGCAGTGGGGGTTGCCCAAATCATGGGTTGCGTACATCAGGATGCACTACTTACATCCAAGAACTGATTACATTCAGTCTGGAGAGCATAAACTGTAGGCTGGATTCTGACAGTGCCATTAATATGGATGATGCCATTAACACTGCCCAGGTAAGTGCACTATGAAGGGCAGCAGTGCAGGCAGGACAGTGAGGTAGGCGCTTGGTTCTGCCACTGACTCCTGGGGTGCCTGTTGCAAGGTATGGTGATTTAGGGGTCTGCTTCCTTTCTGTGCCTCTCTTCCACTGAAACCTCTTCAAGAAAGATGCAGTCACTTGATAGGTTGTGGAATACTGTGAATTACGGCCGTCATAAAATCCTAATATCTGCTTTCATCAGTGATAATTCCCATGCAGTTACGATGAGGTTTTCAGAAAGTGTTTTCTGATGTGACCGTTAGGTGAACATTTTCACCACGTTAGAATTAGCAGTTTGTGTTTTCTCTTAGTCACGAGTATCAGGGCATCTTACTTGTGTTTTAAAAGAATGGTACAGAAAAAAACAACAACATAGAGGCTCTGAGCACTATCGATCTGATGCAGCCAAGCACTTACAGTTTGGGTTCTAGTGAAGTCACTGCCAGAAATGGGATTTACTCCAGTACAGCAGGGATGTTGCTTGTGATCTGATGTGTTAATTTAAGTGCCTGTGTGCTCAACAATGTCAACAGAGTTTTCTTGTAAGGAAAATAAAGCTTGTTTGCATCATCAGTTGTTAAACTGTATTTTTAATTTAAGTTTTTCTTAGGAGCATGAAGTCTTCAACGTTTAAAAGCAAAGTGCTTTAGACTAACAGGGAGGAGATATTAGAACTGGGGCAGCATGATAAAGGTTGCAAGTGCTCATAACTAGGCTCATATTTTCAAAAGTACAAATTCCAAAATTAGTTTTTCCAGGCTTGCTAGTCCATTTATCTTCTGGCTGGTGAGTGAAGTGTTACTCACCTTTCGGGATGTATGGCTATGACTTGTAGTTTCCATATAGGAGGCATGCTTTGGCTTTAGCACTCTTGCAGTGAGATGCTGATAGAGTTGTGAATTTGTTTTTTTTTCTTTGTCCTATGTGAGCTTTTTAGGTCAGAAACATCTTAGAATAAAGAGCTGATTTACTGATTAATTAGATTATGACTGGAAAATCGACTTGTATTTTGAGCATGAAATGGAAAGGAGGGAGCTGGGAGTTGTAGAAAAGAGCACAGTTCCTTACATCTTCATGTTTCACCCAACCTCATGTTTTCAGAGCCTGATTAGGGACTCTTGATTACTATGATTACATATAATAATAAAAATGAAGTCCTTTGGCGAAACCCAAGACAATTTCCAGTGGTGTTTGTGGATGGACTGCTTATTTTAATACATTTGGGATAATGACTCTAACACTTTTTTTTTCCTACAACTTTGCCATAAACAAGACTTTCATTGGACAAGACCTTAGTGGTTGTGATTTGTTGGATAGATAGAAGCCATCGGGATACAGACAACAGAGCTCGGTGTGGTTTTGATTTATTTGGGCATTTTGGACTTTCTCCCAGGGTGCTGCTGAAGTTTCAGCTTCTGAAAATTTCATCAGGGAAATTATCTGTTCTGTATCTGACTTGAAAATAATAGTAAAAAGGGCTGGAGCAAGTCCACCACTTGTAGGGGATTGAAAACAGCTTTGCAGTATGGACCCTTCAGAGAGGTACTTCAGCTTACTCGATGCACAGCCAGAGTCACAAGTAGAGGTCACTTCTGGGGCCTCAAGACTGATGGATTAATGGACAGCTGTTAGCATTTGAGATGCTGGGAGCTGACATCAAGGAAAAATGCTGTTGACTTTCTATTACTAAGTTACTATCTCTAGAAATTTCCACTGCAAGTTCCCCTTTCAGTTGTTTCTGTGACATGAACAAAACTTGGTTTGTATCACTGATACTTGTTTTGTCTCATGAACAAAACTTGTTTTGTCTCATTGCCGATAACTCAATATAGTGATTTTACAGACTGACATTAGTGACATTCAGTGAGTAAAAAGACTTGTTGTGGATTTTATTTAGTTAGTTTTTAATTGCAACTGATGGAGCCGATGAACTGGGCTGTGCATACGCTGACAATCACTGCATTCATAATGCAGTGACACCTGCTACATCTTATTAAACCACATTAGACACTTCTGGGCTTTTCATCACTGGTCCAGATCGTTGGCCTAGAGTTTTTGAAGCTTGGATTTTGTGCTGGGGGTCCTTAAGTAATGGCCAAACACAAAGCTAAAACACACACAGAAAACCCCAGCAATCCGATAATGTAAATCTACTGGTGGTATAGGAGTGAGGATGCTACCTTGTGTGTCTTGTCAGCAATGTTAATACTCTTCTAAATTAGGTCCTTTAAGGCAGAAGTAAAAACATTCTGCTAGAACTGGAGGCCGAGGACCTGTGGGGAAGAAAAATAAATTTCAGACCTAGGTACCAGCAAAATTTGTCTTGGCTCTGTTAGTTCATGTAACACCAAAATTTGTAATGTCTTCATTAGCTGTAGAATTAGTACATTGCCATAGTGTAGGTTGGCAATGTCATGTCAGTTTTTGGAAGAAAAAGTTGTCTGAGTTTCATAGTCTGCAGTTTTAACTTCCTATTCCTTTTAGTTATCTGCAAGTGTACTCACTTGAAGTTCCACGAGCAAAACTATGCCCACGTTTGCCAGGAGATTCTTGTGCCATTCAGGCAAGTCCCTACAAGTACTTTTTTGACAGTGCTTTGGTTGAGGTTCAGATATTTGCACAGTAAGCTCTAAAGAAAGCTTCAGAGTGTGAACCCAAATGTACCTTTAAAAAAAAAAAGAAAAAAGAAAAGGTGGTAACCACGATTTGACACAGCTCCAGTCATTACCTACTGCTCATCAGCTCTAATCTGTGCGTAGCAGCTTGTTTCCTCTCTTCTCTTGAGGTTAAACTTGTATCAGCAGGGGAATGTGTTAACATTTGAGATCAGAAGGCTTCCAGAGACTTGCTCGGCAGAGCTGTTGGCACGAAAAGCCTCGCAGTCTAGGTCTAGAGGGCAGCCAGTTTAAGTGTGGGTACAGGGATTGAAACTGCTTTGTTGACATTCTTTTTCCATCTTTGCTGATCTAGAATTTTTATTTATTTATTTGGTGTTTTGGAAAGATAAAAGCTGACAGGAGAATGGGCTCTGTCCATCAGGGCTTCTTCCTCCCTTGGCTCCATGCAGACCTGGGTCAGGAAAGCGCTGAGAAAGTGCACGGATGGTTTTGGCAAGAGGTCCAAAGTGCAGATGGGCTGCTGTGGTGAGACAGCAGCAGTTGCACATGTGGAAGCAAGCACAGCCTTCCGAGCACTTGTGAGTGGTGAATGTAGCTAAAAAGCTGGAGAGTGGGTCTGCCTTCTGAGGAATGATTGGCAGAGCTGGAACATAACTGATTACAGAAGCAGCAGAAGATTGGGAAACATTCGTTTATGCCAATTCAAATTGCTCTGGTCCCTAGAGACTTGGCAGTGTGATTCACCACTATGAAATATTCAGGCTTTAATCACCATTGCCTGGTGCAAAAGCTGTAACTTGGTCATTTCTAAAATGCTAAGCTTTTATTCTGCATAAACAACGGTGAAGGTCTATGGAAAGTGCGTATGAATTGGTACAAAGCACAGCTGTATATTAAACTGTTAAAACCATGGATATATCTAAAATGAATACACACTGAGATTCACTTGTCTGCAGACATAAAAGTGTTGTGGAGGAAATGCCCTGTCTGATAGGAATGATTTCTGGATGTTTTGGTGGATGATGAGTAGGGCATTGGGTGTGCTAACAGATTCGCAGTGGTGCAGCATAGAGGAGTTAACATCTGGGGATAGATTTTTCACAATAACTTAAATACATGTCTGAATTGTTCTTAGGCTTTATTCAAAAAAGGAAAATCCTGGGTTTGTCAAACTTTACCAGGTCCAAGGGTGAATTTCTGTGAAAGTTTGGTATTTTTGTTTCAGATTTGCCCAGCAGTTCCTCATTGCCAGACTTACTGCTGCAAAACAGCCCACAAGCACAGATCCATTTCCTTTAGTTCTTCTCTGGGAATCCCAAACCCTAGTGCTCTTCCTTCTGAATCTGGCTACTCATGCAGCTTGAAGTCATTATGCTTCCTGTTATCCAAACAAGCTGTCCTCTGATAAACACGCACAAGCCTTTCTGTTCTCCCGGCTCGCTGCACGGTCCCGTTTCTGCCCTATCATCACAGTGTGCAGCACTCCTGGAAACACTGTGTTCCTAGCTCTCCCCCTCCACCTAGTCAACATGGCTTGCCTGCCAATTTATTCGCTTTGTGGGTTTGGTCATTCTCTTGCAGCTATGCCAAGAATTACTTAATGACTTGCAATGGGATTTGGAGTGACCGTATAATGGAGTGCAAAACAGATTTGTGTACTTTCTGCTTCTTAAAGATAGATGAGCGAGGGCTCACAGGATTGTTAAAACACAGCTCGGATGCTGAGTCTTAACAGATGCCAAAGGCCCTCTGGTCAGCTTGATCATCTGAAGGTTTCTGTTTTAATCTGATACCAAAGGAGGTATAAGTGCAGGAATGAGACCTGGGCTTTAGCTGAACAAAAGGGGCAGTTAAAAACCTAACCTAGGTCTGTTTTGTCTTGTGGATTTTGTTTGTTTGTATTTTGTCGTGTTTGGTTTTGTGGGTTGGTTGGTTGTATGTTGTGGTTTTCTTTGTTTTGTTTGCTTTTTTCCTTTCCTAAGTTCTTATGAAAGTATGGATGCTCTGCTTTCCCCAGGTATAGTGTCATAGCTATGAAATTCATACCTCTTAAGAATGCCTGAAGTCACCCTGAAAGATAAGAAAGATAGGAGAACGTTCGACTCCTGATGTTATTAATGCCAAAGTTGTATGTGTGGGGATGCGCTGTCCCCTGTGCTCATGTTGAAGTCTTTTCTGCACAGCTCAAGTGTAGCAAGTAGATGACGTTCGACCCGAGTTGTTTGTATTTGTGTATTTTTCCTCTACTCCTTCCATTGAAAGTGTAAGCTTTGTATTTTCCCATTTGGAAAGAGGCATAGGATCCCTTTTAAATCCCAGGGAAAACTGATTTGGCAAAATTGTAGCATCTGAAGCATCTGTGTTGGGCTATAAGGCCTTAGAGCCTGGTTGCTGCAGCAGGAAGGATTCAAATGCTGTCTGACTTTTCTTATGAAGCTTTAGCTTGTTGATTAGTATTGATTCCTGAAGGAATTGGCCACTTGAGTAGATGCTGAATCAAATAATCCCCTCAGTTCTTGTTTTGCAAATCCATTGTCGTGGAACAAGCTGCCTAGAAGCTTTGCATACGTGCCACAGCACTATGGGAAATTCTCTCACAATCCAACTGGTAAAAATTGGACCTTTTTTTTTCCTTCTTGAAGTACTATCAACAAGTGATATTTGTGCATAAACTTTAGGGTAATAGTTTGTAGTTACATCTAATACAATAACAACAGAAAGCCAGGTAGGTTTTTGTTATATCTAAATGATTTAGCCTTTTAAATCACATAGGTAGTGTTGAAAAATTTCCCAATCTCTTTCTATCTTAAAAACTCTACCCCTGCTTCAGCTCCTGACACACGGACAGTGTAAACGAAGCACTTGCAGCTAATGCAGCTAGTAAATTTTTTACTCTAAATTGGTCTCGGATGTTGGTGACAAACCCACGAACCATCCCTGCCCCACCTGTCTGAGGCCTTTGCGGGGTGCGTGATGGGTNATGAATTTGCGTGAGGGGTGCGTGGGGATGGCGGCTGCAGCAGCAGGGAGGGGGTGGTACCATATTCAATAGCCAGGGAGTTTTTCTGTGTACAAGCTTCAGAGAAATGTTGATGGTTCTGGTCTGTTAGTTGGAGTTCTGAGATTATAAACTCCAGTTGATATTTGTAAGAGATTACTGCTGACGTGTGAAGGTAAGGATGAACCAAAGGGGAGCTACAGGATCAGCCACGTAAGCCTTGTTTCTGGTAACTGACTTCTGCAAATCCAAGGGAAGTCAAGTGATTCCTACCGTGCTGCTGTTTACAGATTTGGGAGCCTCTGGCTGAAAGACAGTTGGTTACCTGTTCTGCACTTTGCCTGCTCTCCTGGTTACCTGTTTTCTGTCCTCCCTCTCTTGACTACTGTGGTTTTGGTTATTGTTCACAGAAAAAGCTCAGCCAGAGTCTTTTTACTGGAATCCTATTTCTGCTTGTCACATGAGCTATAGCTGTGGTTCTGGTGCAAATACTTGTTTTTGTTGATAGCTTCAGATAACCAGCTAATAAATCTCATTCAACTTACTCCTATTTTAAAGTATTTCAGATTATTTGATTTGAGGAGCAAATAATTCACATGGGAAATAGGAGCTGTGGAAAAGCCCCTGAACATGGACATGTGGGGAGTATATACTGTAACTCATTAGTTGCATCGTAAGGTGTCGGGCATCCACACAGTCAAGCCATACTTTTGTGTTAGGAGTAGCAGAACTGTCAGTAGTAAGTGTTTCATTCAGAAGGTGAGCCACGTCAAGTGTCCTTTGGAGACAGTCAGTTTGTCCTCTGCTTTGATTTCTGATTAAATTCCCGAGGCAGAACTTCTCGTAACAAGAAATTACCTCTTGGATGAATTTCCAGAGGAAAAGTATTGATTAAGAGCTATTTGTGACCCATCTGAGCTTCAGGACAAGCAAATATGTTAGAGGTGGTAAATACAGCCAAATACATAGGCACACTCAGATTAGGTTCACCGATTATCTTTTTTTTCCTCCTCTGGGAGACTAATATTCAGAGCCTTGAGTACTGACCATAGACAGCATGAGTGTTCCTACCACAAAGGAAAGAAACATCGGAACTGGTGAACAGAACAAGAGAACTCATTTTCTTAAGAGGCAAAAAAAAAATATATAGGTAGTAGTTAAAATGTAGGTTATGAATACAAAAGAATAGGAAGCATTTGTATAATAGATACCTGAAAATGCCCGTGGAGTGTAGAAAATAACAATGGTGTGCCTCGCACTGGCTTTGAACACTGTGCATGAATAAGTTTAATAAATTATGTCTTCCACTTTTGAGGTGTCTGAACTTGCTAGACCCTTTGGATCATTAGCAAGTTTTCTGAGAATGATTGAAATTACTTCCTTAGCAGAAGCAGAAAGTACCCCCTGCTAATGCCCTTCCTCAGCACGCACAGTGCGCTGGCTCAGGGGCAAGTGAAGGACCAAGCACTGGAGCAGAACTGGTGGTCTTCTGCTGATTTTGCAAACACAGAGCTGATCCATTGGTTTTAAACAGCTCTTGGGTACTGCACGTGCAATGCATTAAAACCATAGTGCCACTTCACAAGTCTTCACTAGTAGTGATCTTGTTGCCAAGTGATCTCTGCCTATTGATAACGAATGTTCCCTGTCATGCGTTTAACTTTGCCTGGGGTGGTGAGAAACTAGATCACTGAAATTGTTTATGTGATGGAAACCTGTTTGGAAGCTCATAGAAGTGTGGTGGTTTGATGGTTGTTTGGCTTTGTTATTTTAAATGACTGTTATCATGGAAACAGTCTATAAAAGTAAAGGGGGTGAGTGGTGCGTGTGCAGGGAAACTGATGTGTAAGACCCAAACGTCCACTATGGAAGGGTCCTGTCTGAAACTAACAGAAGTGTGGATCTGTGATGGTTCAGTTAAATGTGCAGTAGTTCAAATAAATGTTGAATCTGCTGATGCATCTCTCTTCTCTGTTAACATAGCCCTTACAAACACTGATGGGAGCTGGAAAGGCTTAACCTGTTAGTTCAGAGCTGCTTTCCTTACGCTAAGCTGCAATTGTAAGACTCGCTGTTTGGAGCTCTGAGGGTTTTTTTCATTCTTTGCTGATGTCATTTTATTCAAGCCTTGTTTTGGGTTAGGAAGGAGGGAAAGCTAGGGACTTGTACACTTCCAGTGCATCTTCTAGCTGGAGATCCAGACTGGTTTCAGAATAAGAATTCTAGATAAGGCCAATGTGCTTTACAGACTAGGCAAATTTTAATAGCAATAGTAGCTTCTGGAAATGTGTGTTCTTGGGGTGGGCAAGCGATGTGAACTTGACTGGTTTGAAAAGGAAAGGGATTAAGTGCTTAAAAAAAGAAAGGAAAGAAAGAAAGGAAAAGGATTTGGCAAGAAAGATGCATTCCAAGTAATTAATACTTCTGGATACACAAAAAAGAATAAAATATTTCCAATGCATTCTACAGTGCGATGCTGAAAATCAGTGTCCAAACTCTCTTGGACTTTCCATAAGTGTATGGTGAGGTATGAGGAGCACAGTCCAAAGCAGTTCCTTTTCCTTGTCCCACCCGGGTGGCCGATGGCAGCGGGAGGAGATGTCAGCCCTGGTGTAGCTGTCTGCTCAGCTGGCTGGTTCAGCAGCGGCTGCGTGCAGGCAGCTGCAGAGCTGGCCCGGGCGCCTCGTGGCAGTGCCCTCATTTCTGTTCCCTTCTCTTGGCAGTTAGAGCAGTGGTGTGCTGCTTGTGGCCTGAAGGACAGGAGAGAATCTTCTTGTCTCTGGAGGTGATGCGGGTTCCTGGTAGTAGTTGTGTGTGATTTTGATTATAGGGGCTGTTACTCTTACAGTTCTGTGTATAGACAAGGATTGATACTACACTGAAATGGATTGTGAATTACTTTGTTGATGTTTCATTCAACCAATTTGGTGATGTAATAGCTTTTGGACTATTACTTCATATACCACATCACCTTCCTTGAGATTCAGTAGAACAAGACATAATCACGTCTTAAAAGTAGTTATTTTTTTTACACTATGCAGATTTGCACTAATGATGCTTGGAAATAAATAACTTTGTATTTTGTAACATTGTTGTCTATGAACAATCAAGCTAGAAAAATCCTTTCCAGTGACAGCAGCTTTTCCTGGCTACTTTTATATCAACATTTGGCATTATCTAGTTGCTCAGCTCCATGCATTCTTGAATCATTTTCAGGAAGAAAAACCCTCCACAGGGCTTAGATGTTGGGAACAGACAAAGGTTCTTTCTGTACTTTTTCTCTAAATCTTGTGTTTGCATGAACAGAAATGTTCTTTGAAGGAATTTATGCCATTGCAGGGAGTGGAACAGTTGAGTTATGAGGAGTTTTTCCTGCTAGTACTTTCTAAACGGGTTCTGGGTGTGGGTATGTGTTTCTTCAGCATAGTGTTTAACTTTGGCTGTGTCTGCACTATGCTTCAGAGCTATTACTACAGCTCATTTAAACAGAGGCAAGGTAGTTTAAAACAAATTAATTTGGCTTCCAGTAGTAGAGCTGTTGCAGGGCTAAGGTTTCACTGGCTGACTATCTAGCCAGAGCTGGTGCTTCTCTGTGTTTCATGTTGCTGTTTTCTGTGGCTGAGGCTCACCTGCTTTAGAGGTAGGTCAGGTAGGTCCTTGCATGCTGCAGTCATACCTGGCTTGTTGCTGAAGATTGTGTTCCCTCTGCTGCATTTGAAACCAGTGAATTTCAATAAATTGCAGGGGGTGAAAGTTGAGAGAGCAGCTTTTGAAGACAGTTGTTAGTCTGTGCATAAAATGAACAAAAAATGGGGTTTTACTTCCCTCATAGCTGGTGTATCACTGCCAGACAAGGTGCCACCAACTGGCATCTGTCTCCAGATTCCCCAAGTTGACATGGGTCAATCAGAACTCATAAAAACATTACGTCTGAGCCTCAGTAAGGGTTCACAACAGCTTCAGGAGACTACCACAGTCTCCATTGTTTTTCTGAGCTGAAACTCTCAGTTGGACAGTTGGGGTTTTCTGCGTGTTATCTGTTTTACTGGCTTGCTAGCTGGCAAGCAGCTTGGGGTGAAATCTTCATCTCGTTCCAGTTGCTGAATGCTTTACTATTGATCACAGTGCTCCTTCCCCCCTCATATGCCACTGAACCTATATTTCAAATAGAGATAAAATTTGTAAATGCTATCAGAGTGGCCATAACTGCTTTAAGCTGATGGGTGTTCGAGGTGATTGACAATGTTGTTTCTGCCCTTACAGGAGATGAGGGGAAGTGGATGGGTCTTGGTTCTTAAAATTGCCATGCTCTTGTATAGCTACCTGTTTACTGCAAAAGACATAAGCCTTCTTTCAACCATTATGCTTCATGTTTTAGCTGTTCTCCTGCTGCCAAGAATATTTTTACTCTGCGTCAAGAGAAAATGAATTCATGCCTTCAGGATTTGTACTCTTTGCTCTGTGCTATGTGATAGCAACCCAGTGAGATGCGCAAGTGGAAACTGCATTAATGATTGATAAAAGCTGAGAGCTGTTTAAATTTTTTTCCTGTTTAATGACTATCAATAATTTAGTGCATTTACTGTATGTTTTTAAGGAATAACACCCATATTACTGCCCTCAGTTTAATAGGCTAAATGGCTGAAACTTCAAAAAAATACAGATTTCTGATTATGAAGTGTATCCTCTTTATAATTAAGAATAAGACAGAAAAAATAGGAAGTCAAGACTGTAAGATGGAGATAGGACTTGTGAAATAAATGTTTCTGCATGTCCCCTACCCATGCCCCTTGTCCTTTGGGCTGTTGTCATGCCAGCATGTGGCCCACCAACAGCAGCACGCGGGAGTCCATGCCACCAGCCTAGCAGGGAGTCCCGGGAGGATGCTGCTCTCCAGGACAGGATCATGCACCTGATTTAGCTGTTCCTTATTTCTTAGGTCCCGAGTTCCACAACAGCACTGATATTTTAGTTGATTTATCAGTATTCTGCCACTTAAGTCACTTGGGGAAGGCTGAGGAGCGTGACTTTTCAAGAAAGGATTGCTTCCTTCTAAAGCTCGCTTAAAAGGGGGAAAGAAATGTTTTGAAAAAGTATTTCCCTCTGATTTTTTGGAATGCAGCAGATTGTGGAAGCGATAAACATTGTTCCCTTGTACTTGGATGCACTAGGTTTGGTCCTCAAGGCTTTACATATAATGGGATAGAAAAGCTTGTGCTGGGAATGTACCTTTGTTTTGACAGTTAGAGAAAGTTAAATCCTTTTTTTCATTAATGGTGATCGTTGGGGTTAGACTGGGAAGTCAATGTCATGCATAGGTTGGTATATTTTAACAAGCATGTTATCTAAACATATGTGTATGAGTAGTGCTGCTGTAAACTGGGACGTTTGTCCGCATGAAAATCTTTTTGGGAAGAGTTTTTTTTGAGTGTCCAAAGAAAGCAGATGTGAAAGTACAGACAGGTAGAACCTTTCAGCCGCAGAAAAGAATTCTGGAAACATCTCTAACTAAAGGTATAGAAATGTAATACATTTGGCATTTCAGTTAAAGGGGACTGAAATTCATAAAAATTAGGCTTCTTGCATCAGAATTCTGTTTTGTGTAAGTCAAGCACAGAGTCCTGTATTTAGACATCTGTTAATGGGTAGATACCACGAGGTCAGTAAGACCTGGGCAAGTCAAAGGAAAAATTATTTAGGAGATCTGCATTTGAATTCACTCTTAGCATGTTTGTTTTAATCCCTTGTCTTTGCTTTGGCAACAATATTTTGATAACGTTTCCTTGGCTATTTGTAATAGATACCTGAGAAGACAGTTCTGGGAAAAGACTATTTGTGCTTGAAGAAGCTTGTTTCTTCACACCCATCTCCAGTACAGGTGTTTGTATATGTACATCCACACACACACATATGTACAGACACACACATGTGTGGGTCATGCAGATGGGCTTTTAAGTCACACTAAACTGAAGGAGACTTTGCTGATTTCTAGCTTGTTCCCTTTATGTTGCTTTAAGCATGCACTATGTTGCATACAAGTTTCACTTCATACTGACTTTGTCCCCACAGTAGATATTAGAAAATACACTGGAGAAGGAGCCTGCTGCAGCAGGAGGTGAGGTTCCTGGCTTGAAAATGCTGGGTTTAGAGTCTTGCCCTGAAAGTTAAGGGAAGGTGCCCAGAATACATGGGAGATGCCACCACTGTTATCACCACACTGATATTTCAGTAAGGTGTGCAAGAGAAACTTCTGATGCTCTTCTAAGAAACATTTTAACTACAGGCTGTACAAGAATCTAGATGGGAAAAGATCCTTTTTTTATCCAGCTTCATCACAAATGCTTAAGAGTAGGTACTTGAATCTTGTTGGGTTGCTTTTCCTCTTAACTTGCCCTTTTTTTTTTAAATCTTACAATGAGAATTTGAGATAATTTCTTCCCTCAATCCTCTTGGAATCTTTATTTTCATACCTCATCTTGAAAACCAGGAAAAAAAAAGAAAACACTTTTTTACTATGATATAAACGTGAGCTATTTCACATTAGTGCATACTGAGTGCACATGTAATTTAGCTGAAGAAAAGTAGCCATTAGTTAAATGAGGATTGAAGAACCTCGAGAACACCCTTTTTTTCCTTCTCTTGTAAATTGTGTGAGAGTAATGATGATGTACTCTACCCCCCACCCCTTTTTTAAACCCTCTTTGCCTTGTTATAAACAGAGTTTGGGGAGCGGGCAGTTACACCCAGGAGCACTCTCTTCTAATTCCTTTCTCTAGTTCTTCGGGTAATGAAAGTAATAAACATCATAGAGATAGAAAACCCAGTAAACTAGAAAATCTTCCAGGTTGATTGTGTATAGTGGAGGCTCCTTTTATCAGAGCAGATCCCCAGAGGGCTGCTAGGGGCTCCCGGTAGGGGTCAGACAGGATAAGGTGTGCTGCAGACTGGAAGTGAGGGGAGTTACTTTCCCAAAACTCTTTATTTTATGAACTTACAAAGTCTCTGGATCAGTTAAATTAAGAATTAGATCCTGCTAAATGTCATGCAGGCCCTTTGTTTTTAACAGTGGGAAGTGGGTTAGATTTGGGTAACGCCTGGAAAAAACCACTGTGTTTTCATTGTGCAGCCCGAGCAACAAATCTGAGACTGATCAGTCAGGAAGAAAGGCTAATTTTTATTCAAGATCACATCTCAGAATCCCTGGTCCAGGTCTCAGCCTTGAGCTCAGGTACTGTTGAGGAGCAGCACGCGTAATGGAAGACAAAATGAAAACCCAGCTCTAGCTGGTGAAATCGAGAATTATTTCTAGTGAGCTTAACATAGGAAAGCAACTCTGCTAATTCCACTGCAGCAGTTGACTCACACACCATCTGAGGGGGTTTGTCTTAACATATGCCTCTTCATTTATCTAATGTTGATGTCAACAATTTGTTGTGTTTCGGTACAGTTTTTCCCAGTTTTCTGTTTGTTTCCTTCCTTTAGTGGCTGTATACCAAAAACATTTTGACATTTTTCTTATACAAATTATCTCTGGCCCTGCCAGAAATTTAGTCAAGTCTTGACATAGTAATTTTGCTAGGTTTCTCTACTTGCTCATTACTCAAAAGTCAAATTCTGATTTCACTTCATCTTTTTTGTTTTTTTTTCTCCTTGCCTGAGGATTTGAGAACAGAGCAGTATCACCTTCTCTGGGGCAAGTGATACTGAGTCAAAGCTACATCCCAAAGTGGCACTTATGACAGATTTCTGTCTCCTTGAGAATGATCTTGAAAAACTTCCTTTTTTTTTTGCACTTGGCCTTCTTTTTTGCCACCTCTTGCTTTTCTGTTTGATTAAAAATATGCTTCCTCCAGATCTTGTACATCTGCTTTAAATTATTTCTCCTAACAGTAAGAGGATGAAAGTGTAAAATTTTGAAGCACTTGAAATGTAACCAGTATATCAATTCTTAGCAGACTTTACCTGACATATGTGGGAGGTTTCTCTTAGCAGAGTGAAAAATGCCACCTAAAGCATCCTTTTGATTTAATAATGAAAAAGAAAAGCAAATGATAGATTTGATTTAGGAATGCAGAATTAGTGTGGGGTTGAGGTGGGGGATACAATTTATATTTTTTCTCCTTCTATTTTGCAGCATGGTGTGTGCTGAGCTGCTCAGTAAGTATTGATTAGCACGTAGCCTCAGGATGTACACGTGTCGGGAGCAATTCACTGAGGGTCATTTCCTCTCCTGTCCCCACAGTGAGGGCTGTAGCACTGATTCTCTTTTAAAAAGGTACAATTGGAGTACTCCAGGTGTTGGTTTGCGTTGCTTTTAGTACAAGAGGGCTGCAGTCTGACAGAAACCAGAAATGTGACCAAGTGGTGTCAGAGGGAGGAAGGGGAATCAAACAGTGTGGGAGGGATTGCCACTGGGGAGGCCGGTTTTCAAGCAGGTGCACTTTTGTGTCAGGATCCATTCTTTCCCCGTGTCACGTTGTTGCTCGGCCTATTTATGGGTGACCGTTACAAGGCAGAAGAGGTTTGGAATCTTTCTCTCCACAGCGAGCATTTTCTGTGTGTCGCCTTCTGTAATCTTTATTTAGTTTTTCATTTTTTATTTACACTGCCACCGTTACTTCATGAATTCTTTAAATCATTGCCTATCTAGAGGAGAATCTGGACAGAATTATTCTTGCAGCTTTAAGTCTTGCTGACAGGAGGAGAGAAGGAGAGAGCTTTTGTCCCCTAGAGAAATGCAGGAGCTGTGGCCATTTAGAATTGGACAGACATGGTCGGCTTTGAGGGATGTGCTGTGATGGGAGTGCTGCCTTTTATGTTGCTTCCTTTCTGTTGGAGCCTCTTGTATAAAATCTCTTTCGGGAGACTAGGATTCGTAAGCAGTTGCACGCTGTTAGCAGGAGGGCTAATTAGTCTTTTATGGGATGATCGAGGTGTGCAGGGAAATGTAAGGTAGCATAGACTTCCCCCCACCCCCTTCTTTTGAGAGTTTGCATTCAGGTTTTCCATTGGACAGAAAAGGGCAGAGTTCTCTGGATGAATATAAGCCAACAAAATGTGATGGAGAACAGACTGGACATGTTTCCCTTTGCTCATTCCCTGTGGAAAACCTTGATTGCCATTTCCTCAAATATGTTGATGTCTTGCATGCACCCTTTAAAATCATTTTCCACTTGATTTTCCTGCCTTTCATCAGAGGCAGGTACTGGAGGTAGGGAGGGCCCCATTAATTCTGGGTGTCTGTAAGTTTCTTTAAATTCATGTTACAAGTAGGGCAGAGAGAGGCATGTGGTCTGAGGTGAGGGATTATGGTTTTATGGGAGTGAAGCTGGATTTCTGAATGGTTATCTTTAGTCACAAAAAGGCTTTTTGGTTCCCTTCCCCTTCATTCTGATACCTAATTTTTTTGTTGTTTTCCTATTCCTGTTATTGAAAGATTCAGTATAGCTGGAATATGCATGTTAAAGTAGAATGCTCTTAGGAAAAGAGTAGAAGAAGTAATAGAAGTTATGATGAGTTGCATATGCCACCTAATTCTAGGTATGATCATTGCAGGGAAGAGCACTTAAGCACTTGAATGTCAGTATATACCTGTATGTTCAGTATGCAAGTTGGAATTTGCCTTTTGCTAACTATTTTGATAGTAAATGTGGCTCATTTGAATTTTTACCGAGGTGGGTGTGAGCTTGGCTGAAGCACATTCACTTAACAGAATGAGTGCTCAGGAATATTTGTGAGTGGGACTTTTTGCCATTCTGGTATGAATCCATCTTGGTTTTTCTTAGTAGTAGGTGACTTGACCTTCATATTCCTTATGTCCATAAGGTGACAAAAGAAGGAGAAAATACAAGACAGCTCGAGTTAGTATTCTGGAACTGGAGGAGAGGCACAGTAGCTCTTCCAAGGAGTTGTAATCGGTAAGCTCTTCAAAAACATGAAAGCTAATGGGTTTTTTTGTTTGTTTTTTTTCCACCCCTTAGGAAATACTGTTGTGCGGAGGAAGAAAACAGCTCCCTGCTCCTTCGATTTTATTTTTTCTTTAGTTTTTTTTTGTTGTTGTTGTTTTATTTGTTTTTTTTGTTTGTTTTTCCCTTTCTTTTCCCTCCTTTCTTCTTGCCTGAATTAGAAGCTCCAGGAATGTGCTAATTGGCGGCGGCCTCTTCAGAAAGGTAAGAAGTAATTCTTATCTGTTTTTCGAGGTTTCTTGCCTACTCCTTCTGGAAAGGAAGGTGATGTTAGAGGAAGCTTGTCTACATTTAGCAAGTCTTCTGGTTAATGTGGATTGCCCTTCTAACCGTGCGATACAAACAGAAGCTTCTGTGCTTATTGCTCTACTTTTATGTGCAGGATACAGCCCCTTGGGAAAAACGAGAAGACAAGATACTTTTTAAATGCTTGCAGGGAAAAAAATGATGTAACTGTTGTATTGCAAACAGATGAATGAAATCGTTGTCTGAGTATCAACTTAGGTGAACAGATAGTGAGATAGGTCTGGAGAAGCAGAGGTGGAGAATTGTGTCTCAATAAGTCTCTCTTTTATTATTATCATAAATACACATCTTAATCAGATAAGTATAGATTTCTGGTTGCTTAGTTATCTTGATTTTTTTTTTTTTAAAAAACCCAAAACCCTGGTTGTCTTGCGTGAGGTACTTCATGGTTTCATGGCTGCTAGTACCACTGACAGATAAGACAGGAACCAGCTGGAACCACAGCTCTAACTCTGAATGATGTGTTTTACGAAGAGTTGGAAACAGATGGCAATTTTTCACTTCTCCAAACTTTTTAAAGTTTTGGGCAGAAGTGCAAAATGTGGTGGGTGAGAGTTCAAATCCAGTGCCTTTTGTTGTGCTACTTCTAAGCAATTAAATTCTGTGGTTACCTGGTGATGTGATCCACTTTATAGATCCTGACACATAAATTGAATGTCTTAAAGTAGAAAAAAATAGTGCTGTGATTCATAGAGCATCCTGAGCTGCATGAGCAGACTCAAGTCAGTTGCCAGACAAATTGTGTATATATTTTAGTACCAGAACTTAATGTTTGGATTTGTGTTTGCTTGGGACCTGGCTGCAGTACTTGGAGATGTCATTTCCCGTTCTGTCTTTGTGATGCACGTTAAGGTGCTTTGTAGTGGAGGCAATATCTTCTGTCTAGACCTCAGTCGTTCCAGTTCCCAGCTGATGTCTTAACTTAAACCAGCTCTGAGAAGGGGTTTATGCTAACTTCCTAGGCTCCGAACTGAGGGGGCCAATGCACGGTGTACATTTTTCCTCCAGATCCGCTCTGCGGTGCTAACCCTTGTGAAGGGTTTGGGAAGACAGTGCAATGCAATAATGCCTTAAATTGCCCCAGTGAGATTTGTCAGAGTTCATCTGTCAGACGCCTCCGACTGACTAAGTACACTAACTTATCAAGGATAAGCTGCAGACAGGTAATGTGCCTTGGGATGTTCGCTTTCTCATTCTCCATCTCATTCTTGCCAGTGCAGAGGCAAGCAAAGTCTTTATTGAACGGCTGCTACCAGCTGCCTGGCTACCTTCTGCAATAAAGCTAATGACCTAATGGGCAAATGTTGCTTGGAAGCCTTCAGCTGAAGCAGAGACAAGGAGAAACATACAGACCAGCTAAAGGGTTCTCGAGGAGTTTGCAATTTCCCCAGGGCTCCTTCTGTGTAATTACCTGTCTATCTCTTTGTCTCCTGTCCTTTAATGCAGGAGGAGTGTCAGACTCTAGGCCGCTAATCTTTGTTACTATGGAAAAGCTGGTTACACTCCTCTTCTTGCACTTCAAAAATGGCAATTGCTGATCCCCAGCTGGTTCCCTGAATCTAACTTAAAAATGGATGATAGCTTTTCCTCCTTGGTGCCAGACTAAATAATGCAGCCGCCTGCGCTGTTTCAGGCAGGCACTGCCTCTGCCACTGATGCTGCGGCGTGCTGAGAGGAGTCCGCAGAAGCTGCCTTGTGGCCTCTGAACTTCTTTTCTCCCAGACAAGTGGAGGCTCTAAAATTCCTTTGAAAGGCAGAATTTTGGGGCACACTGAGATGTGGGAGGCTCGGCTGAGCTGCAGGTGTGGAGGAAAGCTGCTATTAAGATTCGTAGCTCCAGCTGAGTTTTTGTATGGTTTCTGAATGCCTTCAAACTCCCTGGGTTGGGGGCTGAGGGAAGCACAAGCTTTGCAAGCTGTTTTGCGGGATCATGGGCATCAGTTGTTGTTATTGTCTCCCTCCCAGCATGCATCTTAGGCAGCAGCGATGTGCAGTGGAGGCAAGTGCCTCTGCTCAATTCATAGAGAGGCTGTGCACAGCCCACTGCCCTTTTCCTCTGCCTGGATACACCTGTTTATCCCCCTTGCAGGGCACTAGAAATTTGGAGGGCATCCCCTGCCTGCTGCTCCCCTTCTCCTTCCCCTGCAAGTTGCAACGTGTCAGAGGGATCGTCCTCCTCAAGTGGTGGTTGGGGAATGGCTCCAGCACAAACCCCTTTGTATCTGTGCGCTCCTTTACGTCCTCAAGAGGAGACAAACTGTCCCCATCTTGGATAGGGCTCCTTTCCAGCTGCTGCAGCAACTTGCACACCCGGGAAATGTATGTTGCTAAACCCTTTATGGTACCTTTGTAAAACATGCTTTAACTGTCTGCAAATGTATGGTATTTAAGCATCAGAGTCTGTATTATTGAATGCAGTCATGCAGACTCTATTCCTCAGGGTGAAAAGCTTTGGAAGGAGAGGCTGGATGTGATAGTGAAATTGGAGAACCAAAGTAGGAGTAAATTCTTGTCTGTGTGTTGGACTAGGGCAGGTTCAGGAGAGGAGGAGGACGGGGAAGGTCATACCCTGTCCAGGACTGGAAACGTTGAAGGAGGACAGAAAGGAGGGGAGAAGCAGGGCAAGGCAACAAAATACCAGGCTGGCTGGTGGCCCATCATTTGCTGTGTTTTGTTTGCTGCCTTTAAAGCCGTGCTTCCCTCCTCTGTCTCCTCTAACTGAATTTGGGCAAGATAATGTTAATTTATTTCTGTTCCTTGGATGAGCAAGCATTCCTCTGTTCAGATTGCTTCAGAAGTTGTGTTTCTTACCGGCGCATCCAGAATGATGATTTTTTGCACTGATTTTTGAAAGAACTTTTTTATTTCCCTCATTATTTCCCCTAGTGTTCCTCTCTTATTTGTATCAACCCGAATCCTCTCCAAAGGGAAGGTGGTACTGCTGCTAGCTAACATTTCAGGTGGATGACACTGTGTATGTTAAGCAGCATGCCTGTAATGACTTACCTCTCAGCAGGAAGCTTTACCCTGTTTGTGTTTCTCTTTTCATATATAAATCAAGTTCATAGCTCCTGAGCATTTGTAGAGCATTTCAACAAGATGTTTGTTTCAAGTCTTGGATTTTTTTTCCCCACAGATCCTTTGAGATGAATTTGGGGATAGGATTTCTCATTCAGTGACTGTATGCAGGAAAATGAAGTGCCTGTCAAAGCTATATTGCACCTTGGGAGAGGATGACAGGTTCTTCCAGAGTCCTCAGTTTACAAAGCCTTAACCATCTCCCAGTTTAAATCAGGACTTTACCACTGCTTAAGGCCTTTAAGTACTTAATTAACTTGATGTTAACAATGAGCCTTTGCTCTCTTGTTTTTTAATGAAACCTTTGATACTTTTCTGATTTTCATTTCATGAAGGTTATAGGTTTTAATTTTGTATTCTGATACAGAGATGATGTAAATGTCAGACTTTACTGGAGAAGAAAAACACCTCCCATCCCCACAGTGCATTTTTCAGGTTATTTGTATGTTTAGAATCTGTTTACTATGTAGCGTGTAAAAAAATAAAAAAAAAAAACAACAAAAACCAAATCAGGCAGCTGGGTGCATATTTTTTCTACCTCCATAAAGATTGTTTTAAATCTGTGCATTTAAAGCTGTCAAAGATGGGGAGTTCAGAGCTGAAATTAACTTGTCTGTGAAAGAAGTGATTTAAGAAGAAGCACAAAGAAATAGTAAGAAGTGGAGTAAAAATCTGGCTTATCTAGGTACAAGAAGCTAAGTTAAAATGGTAGCAAGAGACATGATTTTGAATTTTGTTGTGCTTTCAGTTGTCTGTATCAAGCCTTTTCTGAGGGCTGACTTCACAGGCCCCACCAAGCGAGTAAGTGAATTAGGGTTGGGGAGAGAGGTGATAAAAAGGCAGCAAGGGCTCGCCTGTATGGGGGGCTAGAAGGTGCTGTCTTCCCAGGGTACTGTAGCTATGGCAATGACTGGTTTTTGTTGCTGGTTAAAACCCTTTAGTTCTTTTGTGTTAGCAGAGCTAGCCCTGGGTCGCTTGGCTTTCCTCCAGTTTCAGCTTTTGCGGTCTGCTTGCCTCAGTTGTCTGTAATGCAGTGGAGTTCTCCTTGTGCTTGTCATTTTTGACGGGTACAGGCCTACTTCTGTATATAAAACCGAGTCTACTTATTTTTAGGAGTAAGTCCTGTGTGGAGCATTTCCTTACACTGGGGCCTCCTCTCCTTCCCTGCTCCACCACCCCAATGAACTGCAGTTGAGTCATTGGTTGACTCCTATTTTCCTCCCCTCCCAGGAGTTGAGGAGAACCTTCTGGAGGCCATATGTCTGCACACCATCACCCCTGGTGTGTAAGTAATTACCCTGAGCATTGAGGTGACTTCTAGCTTCACAAGCCTACTAGGAGGAGCTCTGTCTTGAGTGACTTGTAGTGGCCGCCATAGAGCGCTGGGAGTACAAACTGGCAGTCTGCAGGAAGGAATTTTTGCACAGAGTCTATGATGCTAATCCATAATTAGTAGCTGAGAGGAACAAAGTGGAACACGTGGGTGTTGGTGTAGGTGGCAGGTTTTGGTATTTTGCTTTTGCTTCTTTTACCTGTTAGTCCCTCGAAGCAAGCTGGAAGCCCTAAATCGGATTGAAATGTTGTTGAAGTTAGCAAAGCAAAAAACCATGGTTCGTTGCCTGACATGGGTAGAAGTGATGACTGCCCTCTTCTGCTAGGGAATGACCTGCCTGAGCACACCCCGCTCGGTCCTTCAGCCATGCAAAGATGCCTCTGAATTCCTTGTACGTTTCAACAATTTGCCCACCCCAGAAAAATTAGTAACAAAACCCAAACCAGCAAGATGTGTCTTCCTTAAACTGGAAGTATGAAATCATTAACTGGTTCTTCAAAACCACGTTTCCCAGTTTGTCTCTTTTCTGCCGTGTCTGGTATATGCATGGTTTAAGGTCTAGAAAATGTGGCACTGCCTGGGGTGTTGGGAGGACTGGGTGCTACTTACAGCTCGGGTGGTGGGGGGGATTGTTCATCTTGTTTTATCCCTTTTGGGTTTACCCTGTGGAAGACTCCCGTTCAGTTTAGCCCAGGCACTACAGTAGAGGCTGTGCTAACATCTTGGCAGCTTCAGAAGACAATTGATCCTGCAGGAACCCTGGTGTTGTAAGGAAACTTTATGTAGAAAATTCTGTAGATGTTGAACTTGTTGGGTGAATTTATACTGGGAAGTGCTTTGTAACATGTGGTCTGAAACTTTTTTGATCTGGTGCTGATGGCCTTAAAAGCCGGATGAAGTGCATCAGTGACTCATGGTCACTTACTGCCCTGCTGTGTGATGTAAACCAGATCTTCCCTTGCTGCCTTCCCACATACAGCTTTGTCTGGACCGTGAATTTCAGGCTCGGGCTTCTAAGTCTACAGATGATAAGCTTAAAGACACACTTCTCTTGAAAGAGACCTCTTAAATTGTTTGTAAGATAATACAAAGCTTCCAGTCACTTCAGAAATATTCTGCCTACGGTTTACCTTGGCTGAGCAGGAATGTTTGGGGGGGCCAGAAACTTTCACTTCCTCTTTCCCTCACCTTCTTTCTCTTCCACTCCTCCCTCAAACTCTGAATGAGTTACAATTTTAGGCTTAACGATCTTTCAGCCCTCTGTGGGCATGGTTGCAAAAGAACGGATGCATAACTTATCAAGGAAGATAGAAGAAGAAAAAGAAGGGAAGATGGGTGGGTTTAGGTTTTTGTGGTTTGGGTTGTTTTGTTTGTTAGTTTTTAAAATATTATTTACTTCCCAAGCACTTTTGGTTATTAGTGACATTGATAAAATCAACTGAATAGAGATGGAAATTGGGTAGATGAAGTAAAGTGCTGTTTCCCAGCAAAATGAGCAGCTATGATATATTTAAGTCTTCAGATGCTTGGCTAAAGAATTATAACATACGGTTTTTGCTGCTAGAAATGGAGATTTTGGCGGTAATGTGCAACTGTGAAATCTGTAGGCATATACTGTAGCAGAAGCTGTCTTTATTCATATACAGCACATGGTATTTGGCTTGGGAGAAAGTTCTTAGCTCTCTAAGAAAGTCAGATTTTTGATGGAGCTGACTGCTGTTTGTGCTTCCTATTTAAAATGATTTTATTCTGGAAAGACAAATGAATTGTCTGTACTAATTGTACTGTTACTTTCTCCCCGTTCCCAGCAAGCCACTGTATTTCCCTGGCTCTTCTTTCCATGCTGTTTCTTTTCAAGCTTGTGATTGTAATTGCAGTGAGAAGTAGATGATATCCATCTGTATATTCCAGCAGGGGTATCGAGCCTTGGCTGAGTTTTGGGCTGTGGGTCCTCTCCTTCCTCACCTTTCTCTCTAAAAGCGTTGTGGTACGCTCCAAGAGTACTGGCGTTGTCAGTCTGAGTGGCCTCATAAGACCCTGCTAGTCTAGGGAGAAGGGAGAATAAAAGGAAAAGGATGGAAGTAGGCAAGTTGTGGTTCACCGGTGTCACATTAATAGAATCCTCAAATCAAATGCTTATTCATTTTAACCAGAGGTTAATTAATCGGACTGAGTAGATAAAATGATAAGCTGCTTTTAATGAAGTGAAGCAGCTTTATTAGCAGTAAACAAAATGCAAAATATTTGGTCTCTGGCACATGTGGTTTTCATGGGGACTGTGGTTTGCTACCAGCTTTGGAGCGTGCCAGCCTTTTTCTTGCTGTGCTCTGCAGGCCATGCTCTCTGTGTGTGGCCAGGTCAGAATGCAGGGAACGACTCCCATCAGAAGCAGGTAGAACACTTAAAAACAGAAGAAGAAATGTTCCTTACAGGTCTTTCTCTATGCCGGAGACTAACGTTTGCCAACTTTCATACTTTAGATGCTGTTATTTTGCTTTGGAGATAGCAGGCTTTATTGTTTACATAGCAAGCAAGCAAACAAAAACCCTATGTGGATTTACAAGTGTGTGACGCTGTTTGAAAGACAGAAGCATGAGGCTACCTGGTAACTGCTAACATAGCCTGAAACCAATCAGGAGCTATCTACTAATTTGTAACTTAGGAACAGAAAGGCACCAGGGAGGTGCTACTTGTGTATATGTTTAAGTGCTGGGCTAAAGCCAGGATGTCACTGGCTATTAAACTGAAGCAGACATGCTTACTCTTGTTCAAATGATCTTCTACCCTCAGCAGTGCATCTGTGCTGTTGTGGTGTTCCCAGTGTCTCAGCTGAAAAGCTGTAGAAGCCATCAGGTATGCTGTCGTGTGCATGGCAGTGCAGGGATATACTGTGAAATACCTAAAAAGTTACAGACTGAGTGGAAAATGAACGGAATGCGCATGTATAAAGAGGGAAGCTTTGTGGGACGATGAAATCATTTACTCTAGGCTAAAGTAAACTGAATGTCCACAGATAGGCTTGAAGTTAACTTCACTTTTGACTATGTATAAAGATTCTTTTTTAAGTAAACTCAAAGTAGCAATTTGTTCCCAGAAGTCCCCTCACAGCAACCTTCTTACAAACTAGCAATGTGATGAGGTTACTGTAGTTGTGGGATCTGGAGAAGTTGAGCTGGTAGATGAAGTGATTTGAGAATAGGATGCTGGCAAGTAAATTGTTTTCCCCCCACCAGCCTTTCCTTAAAAGTCTGTGTTTCCCACTGCCATTCAGATGTAAATCCCTTTGCAACAAAAGGGAGGCTGGCAGCTCCACCGGTTCAAGAGTATAAGTGATCTCGCATGCTTCAGTTGAAAGGTTCAATCCCTGAAACGGAGAATGCTGCTATAGAGGAAACTTTCAAAGGGCTGGTGAGAATGGCGGGGTGTGTGTGTGAAAGCTGTTGAGATCCTTGAAAGCGCACTGGCAATTTTTTTTCTTTACCATAAAATGACCTAGAGATGAGTTTGATAACGGGAACGCCGCTGCTCAGGTGGAGTTGCATCACCAGCTCTAGGAGCTGGATTTTCCTTGCTGTCCCTCTTAGGAACACAGCATGCTGCTCTGCTTGCCAGCACTGTGTGTGTTGCCAGTATTTTGCCTACAGTATGCACCGAGTCCCTCTTTAGTTTTCCTGTTTGGATTTTTCTTTTTAACAACTTTGTGTCGTGAGTCTCAAAGCTTCGGATTTGTAACTTCTGGGTGTACAAAACAGAGTAAGAAATCTTAGACCTTGCCTTTATACTGAAAGGATGAGGTTAATCTAGCACCTTCTAAAAAGCCTGTAAATATTTGGCTGGCTACAGAACACAGCTGAACTGGTTGAGTTAATGCTTAATGTGAGAGCGGTCCTGAAGTGCATGCCTCAGGTGATGGGCCGAGGGTCATGGGGTGAGCAGTAGTTCCCTATGAAGACATCTGTGCTCCTTGCTTCCCACCCTCCCGGGGGTGCAGGCAGGAGGAGATGTGAGATAGCCGTGTCCACTACAGGCAGAGTCAGTTGGGTGTGTTCAGGTGGCAGTGAAATTGGGGTGGGCTGTCCTGCCTGACACTCTGCGCTAATGCTTCTGCTGGTCTCGCAGCAGTGTGGTAATCTCTGACCTTGAAGTGAAGGTGAGCATCTGGGGCTCTGATCTGAAGGTCTCTAAAACTACTCCTGGATTCGGAAGGAGGTTTTTATGCATGTATAAAATCGTCATGAGTAGGCAGTTGTTAATAACTGGTCACTGGGGAGGAGCAGCCTAGAGATCAGCAACAAATTTGGACCTGAGCATGTTAGAAGCGTACGAAAGCTGTAGGTTCTGGTAGATGTCATACCGTGATGAATTAAAAATACTCCCTTCTTGCATTGCTGCAGCCTTCTGTATGAAATGGTTTCTACCTTTGGAAAGTTAGCACGAAGATTACATGGGAAAAGGTTTGCAGCTTTATGAACAAGCTGAATGAAAATCACCTTCTTTGGTTTATGTGAAGTAATCAGTGCAAGGCAGCTTTTGCTTTTCCGATGGAAAGACCGTTCATTCAAAACATTGTACCACCTCCGTCCTTCCTAATGGCAAGAACATCAAATGTCACTGCAAACAGAAGATCCTCGCGGAGAACATCAGTCTCATAATAGAGCTGAAGCATCATTTAAACAAGTGCTTTGTATTTTAACTAGCTGCTGATTGTTTAGGTGTAATGACTGTACCATAGAGCACTGGTGCCAAATGCTGCTGTTGGTGGAGGGTTCCAGCAATCTATTAGTCTCATTTAGAGACAAGCGTAGCCTAATCCAATAATTGCATAAAGAAGTAGGACTGCCCCACCTACTGCTCCATGAGTTGGAAATGAGCAAAACTTTGATGATAAAAGAAATTAACTTGTTATGTGGCATTAAAAAACTGTAAGCCCTTGCTATGGCTGTGGGGTTTTTAAACTATTATTTAAAAAAAAAATCAACACCAAATCCATTTGTTTATTTCTGGCAATAGTTTAGTAGGGTCTGTACTTAGCTACAGAGGCTTTAAAAATACCCCCAGCTGCTTTCCAGAGGAGCTGCTTGCCAGTATTTGCATTGGTGAATTCAGAAAGGGAAAAAAAAGAAACCCTCATAGATGAAAGAACAAAGCATGTAGCTGTCCCCAGAGCAAACACAGGGGATGATTAATGTATCTGAATGGTGTAAATGAGAGTGATGGTATCTAGTCGTGTGACATTGTGCTGATTTTTGGTGACTACTCAAATTTTTTTGCCTCTTGGGGTTCCCTCAGTGTCTCACTGCGGGCCTGGCTTAAGAGACTATGCATCTGTGGTTAGGACTCTAATTCAATTTATTTGATACAGTCTTTTAACAAAAGTCCCCTAGATCCTCATTGAAAAGAAAGGAAAATAGTTGCATATGGTGCTTGCACAATCCCATTTTGATGATTATTCCCTGTACCCCCCCCTTAACATAATGAATCTGAAAAAGGTGTTTTTTTCTTTCAGACATCATTGGTTCCCATACACTTAGTGCACCTTTATTAACTGTTGACTTCGTAGCAAGTACCTTTTAATTATTTGTTAAATTACTTTAATGTGAGACTTGCCTAATAACAGATTTCCAAGAAGTCTTTGCATATGGTTAGTACTTTGGATAAAAATTCAAACCTGAACAAGTGCTAGTGGAATAGTAGTGATGATGTGCAGCTTAATTTGGTGATTCATCTTGATTTTGAACACAGAATGTGGATGGCTTTTGTCTGGTTGGTTTGTTTTTTGTTTTTTTTTATATGAGAAGTTACTTTATATCCCCATTCATAACGAGTTTGGTAGTCTCTACTGTTTTGTCAAGACCCAAAGGTGTGGTGTTTTTTTTGTGGCATATACTTTATGATTCCTGAAGATCAGTTTTGAAAAGGAGATATCATTGTATTGTATTTCATTTAGCAAAAATGTCTCAGGATAAAAGGAGTGTTGACAGAGGCACTTGTGGAGCAGGCTTTTTCCAACGCCTTGCATCCTGCTAGGGAGGGTAGCCTTCAAACTAGGGACTGCCCTGGCATGGGTTCAGTACATTTGACTCCCATGTTCCTAACACAAACAAGCCATAATGGAAGATACTGGAGATGATGAGGTTTGAGAGAATTGCATGTTGCCCTGATGTTATGGGACCTGTGATCAGAGCACCTCCCACCTAATTCCTACACCATATTCTTACAAGATTTGATAGTGGGCACCTTAGTGGGCACTGAGCATAGCACTCGCTTCCTGGTGTTAGTTTAGGTCCTCTTCTAGCAGGACACAGTGCTGGAAAAGAACATGATTCTTCCCAACTTATTATCAGGTGGTGAACTGAGATGTACGCAGTGGTTCTTCTGAAGGACTTCTTATCGTGAGCTCAGCCTAGATTCCAGGTCTAGCACTCGCTTCCTGGAAGCATTCTGCAGATGCCACTGTAAAATGAGAAAGTCTATTGGGCCACTGCAGATGTCAACCCTGTATTTCTAGCTGAACACATGGATGCACAGCAAAACAAAGTTATTTCCCTGCAGTCCCCTGGCAAGTAAATGATAGCTGGGAATAGAATGGACATTTCCTGATGTCCATTCCCCTCTTATAATTACCAAGCAGCACTTTCTTCTTCTTCATTGTAAACATGAATCAAGCCTAATGGCATGCACAATTAGCTTTTTTAGCGGCAGAGCTGTGGGAGGAAGAGGGAAGAAGGAGGGGATCAGAGCGATGGAGAGGGAGAGGAAAGTCATTCAGGGACAACTGTACCTGCTGGGGGCACGATTTAATAACCGCACCGAGCGGAAGGAGCAGCCTGTGCTGCAGATGCATTGTTATCTTCAGAGTCCCCGATCTGGGAGAGTGCTGGAAAAGGTTTAATGCAAATCCGAGACCTCTGCCATTGTGCGAGACAGATTAGGGCTCATTTGCATTCTTTCTCCTATAATAATTACCTAGCAAGGAGTGCCTGTTACCATTAGCTTCATTCTGTTTGCCTGCGATAACACCATCAGCAATCTCTTCTCCACGGATTATGGACACTGTGAGGAAGGGCAGTGGGCCAAATCATAAAAAAATAAAAATGTCTAAAAAAATCTGTTAGTGTGGTAGAAAAATGTGAATGCTGAAAAATGAAAATGCAGATAATTGTAGTAATAACCATTAAATACAGCTGGAGAAATACTGAGATCTGATGACTGAAAGTCGATGGTAATCCATAATATTGATGAGGTGTATGGCTGCAAATATCAGTTCAGAAAAGCCAGCACAGGGTTTGAACTCAGCCTTATTTATGGTGCTTCAGGAGCTTTGTTCTGGTTTTGGAATCGGCTCAAATTGTTGTAAAATTAGCACCACTGGAGATCAGTGTCACTGAGATATAAATATTAACAGTCTAAAAATTATGCATCAAAAATTTGGGTAAAATTTGTCATTTAGTGCAACTTCCAGTCCCAGAACTCAAGCAAAGCTGTTTCCCTGACTTATAAAAATAAGCAGGTTGTGTTTTTTCCTGTTTTTTTCTTTTCTTTTTTTTTTTTCTTGTCATTGTTTGTTTTGTTTTTGTTTTGCTCTTTTATGATGGGAGGTGTTAAATAGGGGAAAAGGAGTGCAGCTGAACGTGCTAATTGCATAGAGAAAGAATGCAAAATCTTTGTGACAAACAGTGGCTGCTCTTGCCATCTGCTCTTCTTCCCTTGGTTTTTGCCCTCTGCATCCTGCCCAAGTAGCCACTGGGGTGACTCCCCAAGAGGCACAAAGCCCTGAGATCTCCTGTGCATTGTGGTTCCTTGGGGCAGCCCAGCTCTGTCAGCCAGGTTCCTGACTTGAAGCCTTAGCCTTGAGCCTGCACCACAGAGGTGGATGGCAGCTGCTGGGGGTAGAGCTGATGTCCCATTTCAGGGCCATGCGTGTGACACCAAGAAAGGTCCCGCTAGTGCAGGATTGAGGGAGTGCTCAGTTTGGAAGAAGACGTGCCTGTTACACATCAGGGAGGGAGCAGCCTCTGTTTTGGTGCAAATACCCCTTGTTGGTATTTTTACCGAGAGTAATTCCATTTTTCATAGTGACAGGGTGGGGAAGGAGGAAGCCAAATCAAAGCAACCCTGGCTTTTATCTGCAAGCAGTCATCTTACATATATTTAAAGGAGTTTTTTTTCTGATCTGGAGCAGGCTGTCAAACTGATGAATCACATAGGTGTGTGGTTTTGGCTGGCTTTGTTTTTTAAAGTGATTTTTGAGGGCCCACTACCATATTCACCTTGTCATTGACGTGGAACCAACAGAACGCCCGGCTGCTGCCTGGGAGGTTGGTCATGGCTCTGCCAGGGGAGAGCAGTATGTGCTGGCAAGAGATGGTGTTGGTGAGCTGTTGGGCAGCTCATGAACTACCAGGAAAAAACGATGGTTACTGTGGCTGGCTCCATTTCTGGCTGTTAAAGATTTGGAAGGGTTCTGCCTATAAAACGTGCTACAATGCTGAGATGCTCACGTGTGTGAGCACACTTACTGTGCAACCAAGTTTTCTGACGTTTTCCCCTTGCTGTTGGATTTACAGTTTCCAAACAAAGATTGCTCACCTCCTCCCTCCTTTCTGGGTCATGATAGGAATACTTTGTAGGAATACTTAGTTCTCTGTGAAATCCTAAATGGTTGAAATACAAAGCTGGGAAAGGTCGCTTACATTATAGAGTTATCCTACCAATCATGCTGGCAGTGGGCTTCATAAACTAAGTAAATGGTAAATACCAAAGGAACCTGTCGAAGGATGGGCAAGGCTGATGTTTTGTATGTCCTCAGAGCTTTTCCAACCAGGTCTGCAAGCGAGTAACCAGTCGGGCCTTTTGTGGAATCAGTTTTGCATGGTTGGTTTGGTTTTGGGGTGTTTGTTTTTTGGGGTGTTTTTTTTCTTCTTTATTTGAGGAATTTTTTTAGCTGTGGTAGCAAGAGAGATTTGGCAACACTTAAAACCATCAAGATACTTGGAGAGGTCTGAATGCTGCCTTCAATGGTATCATTAGATTATTAACCAGAAGTTACATTGCTCTAAATGATTAGAGGGAATGAGGGGGAACTGGAAATGTTGACATATTTCTTAGGGCTGATTTATTCACACCCACACACACTCCCCTTTTTGTTTTGCCCACTATAATAATGATAAAGAACACAAACATGACAGGTACAAAAACATAAGGGGGGGGGGAGTTTGAAAGTATACATCTCATAAAGAAAACAGTTGTAATTCTGACTACAAACTGAAGGATACCAGTATGTTTTATTTAAAAGCAGCAGCTTAAATCTTTTGTTCATCTTCAGACCTTTTTCTGGGAGGAGGAAATACAATTTGGTGCATGGCTAGTTCTATAGAAATCATTTACGAGTTGTGCCATCATTAGATAGGAATAAAATTGCAGTTGATATAATTGGGGAAGTCTAATATATATGGTGTGTGAAGAAGAACAGGGAAACTTTGCAGTGCTGTCATGGAAAATAATGGTTATGTACATCTAGAATGTAAGCTAAACCAGAGCAGAATCTTTTACTGTGTGAATAATTGGAGATAATAAAGTCTGATTACTTAAGTGAGACTGCAGCATATGTGAAGCTGTATGTTTATATATACACATGTAATTTGAAACTTAGAAATTATGTAAAGATTACATAGTTTCTGACGAGGCTTGTATTATTCCTACAAATTCTTTTTCTCCATATGGCCCTCCTTTATTAATTAATTTACTGTAGTCACCGTATGTATTTTCAATCTTTTATTTTGATTCTATAGCAATGCATTCCAAGTCATTTGTATT
>VWZY01001378.1:172311-192554 GCA_013399075.1 Chloroceryle aenea
ATGTATATTGGTATGTTGCTGATACCAAGGCCTCTAGGAGAAGTGCATTAGAAATTAGTTTTCAAATCCCCTTTCCATACTTGGAGTTGAAGCTGGGCTTTGGAGGCCTTTGGTCAAGATCCCCATGAAGGCACTTGAAGAGATGTGGTTTTGTTGGAGGAAATGTCACCGTGTTCTGTTCGCTTTCCTCTCGAGTGGCAGGGCGCCGAAAGCTTCTGTGGTGTGTGAGCTCAGTAGTGACCAGTGTACTGTTGCTCATCCTCTCTAACTGGAGGCAGTGGCCCATCACCTCCAGGACCAAGGAGGTGTTCCTTTGCTCAGGCTACATGTGCTGAGCTATACAAGCTGGTTCGAGTTGTTTTTCAGCAGTATTGGACATCCCAACTTGGTATCATACTGTATCTGACACCAGAGCATTTCCAAAAGGATAATGGAAAAAACCAAACCCAAACCCCAAAACCCGAAGCAGAGAGGCTTATTTGTGCAGTATACTATGGTAGGAAACAAGACCTACAGATTTTCACTACATTAAGCTGTCCATCACACATAAATGAATCAAAGGACCAGTTGTTTATTCTTGGGTGTCTTTAGGCTGTCTGCGACTGGTTGTGAGGCAATCCTTCCTGTTGTAACAGCGCCCAGATGTGAACCACTTTAGAGAAAGTGCAAGGGAAGTTCCTTTTTTTAAATCGCCAGTAGCAGGGCCACACAGATCTCAGCTGTACTTTATGCCTCACTATGTTTCCTCCTCCTCTCTTCAGCTAGTTTAATAGCGTGAGGCTTCTAGCTGAAAAACTGTTTACTTTTACCTAACAAAAAGATTTCACAAGCTTGACACGATGTGGTGTAGTGATTTTTTTTCCCAAAGACTTTAACAAACCATGCACACAGCAGAGATATCCACGAAAGCACACTCAAACATATGCTCAGAATGTGGATACCTAACCTTACATAAGCATAACCACACACCCACACAATTTACAAGACTAGACGTATTTTCAGCTGCCTTATTATCAAAATTGCAATTTATGTAACATAAATGAAGTGAGTTAAAAGGATTTATGAAGCAGAATTCCCCAATTGTTTGGACTCCTGTTTCTGCAGGATGTTTCCACCGTAGTGATAACTCTTTTGGGGGGGGTGTGGGGGTGTGATGTAAAAATACTTTAAGAAAAGGGCTGAAACTTGGAAGCATTGCAGAAAGTTATGTTTTAACATCTATTGGAAGGCTGCTTGTGTAATATTTCTTTTAGACCCAGCCTATTAGAGTGCTGGCAGTAGTAATTCACAAAGCAAATTAGGAAGAGAACACAAAGGATTTGCACACTGTTGCCCAGTGATACTCAAACTAGCTCCGAGGGGCAGAATCTGGGTACCCAAAGCAAAGCAAAATAGTGCTGTCGGCACAGGGCTCAGCCCAAGGGAATCAGCTTTCCAAGTTAAAAAAGAAAAAAAAAGTCTTTTCTGGGTGGAGCACTCTGCAGATATACCTAAAGACTGCAAACATTAATCTTTTCATGTGGTTTTGTGAACTTGGGCTTGTTTCTTAATTTGTGTACAGCTCTGTTAGGCAAAACCATGGTGTTGCTGCAGAGAGTATGCACGTGGGCGTACATGTTCTTGGCTCAGCCTCTTTGAGGAGGACTGACACACAGGAGCTGGGACTTGTGGGATGTTTGTATGTGTTCGAGCCATCCAAACAAGCCCTCATCCTTTTGGACTAACTGTGATAGTAGATTTTTAACTTTTTATCCCCCTCTCCCCTCGCTCAGACCTAACAAAGGGGTTTGTGTCCAGTCCTTGTGACTGGAGCGTGGCTTTGGTCACCGTGACGTTTAGGTGAGTTATGACTCTGTCTGAATAAATTATGTTGTCTTACCTTGTTCCAGCAGTGCACAGTTAGCTGGGTGCTCGAGTAGAAAGGAGCTCACCAGTATAGAAGCAGCACGCTGGGGAGAATGAGGAAGCTGAGCCCAAGCTTGCGAGCACAGCTTGTGTACATATTTGTTGAAAGCTAATTGGCACCGCAGTTGCCTTTCAAAGTTGTTCTTTCACCTATCAGTAGAGCACAACTCTGGTACTTAATGTACTGTAGATTACGTAAATGCTACCCTGAAATATTTGTACAGGCAATTAACTCTTGTTTTTACACTCCTCTGAGTTACAAATGGAATCCTGCTGTAGAGCTTGGAATATTTATGTTATGAGAGATATTCCATAATTAGATTAAACAATACTTTCATCTAACTGGCTAGCATTTCGATAAGAAAAACAGGATATTGGTTATCCTGTGAGGAGCTCACAAGCTTAAAATTTCATATCCAAGGGACACACTGTGTTTGTACCACACCGCTGAGGAAAAATATTGACAGGAATTTTATCTGGAAGAAATGTATCTGCTCTTGTTTACTGTGTTTGAAGACTATAAATGCTTCTATCAGTAACAAATTGTAACTCATGAAGTGACTTAAGGCATGCGTACGGTGTGGCATCACTGTCACCAGGATGCATCATTGTCTAGTGTGTTGATGACTCTAAGGATATTTATGTAGATGTGTATTTATTTTTCTCTCTTGCTCTTTTCAAACTTCTCTTACAAACATTTTGTCCCTGATTAAATTGTCACACCTCCACAATTTGAGCTGAATAATAAATCTATTAAAATGTAACCGATTAGTAACAGCAGTCTTAAAGCCAGTGCTCCATCCTCTAGAGTTTACTCACAAGCACTTGACCTAATCTGACCATGCATTTGAATAAAATGTTAATAGATGTTATTGCAATTCATGGCATGACTTGCTGCTCTGATAATAAAACAACATTGATGAGCACCGGAGTGCTCCAGCCATTGATGTTATAAAATTGTTTTGTGCCTGCACTTAACAGAAGCATAGAGGATCTGTTCCCCAGTAGCGTAGCAAGGGATTGGTCAAATGAGTTCAGCAGTATTTTACGTAGCAAATAAAACTAATTGCATCAGAATCCTTCGTACTTTTTGTATATCAAGGCATTATAACTGGATTAGATTGTAGTTGATTAAAAAAGAGTTTCTTCATAAAGTGGCCATTCTTCCGCACGCGAGGACCAGCACTTCCACTGTGAGGGCAACAGCCCACTTGGAGGTTTTGAGTTGGTTCTCTAAAGGGCCCAAATCAAGTAGTTCTTGTAGTCAGATACCCATCTTTTTTTTCTCTTGCATTTCTTTTCCCTTTCCCTCATAAGGTCTCGCAGATAGAGAATTCTTTAGTCATAAATGCAGGAAATTTCAAGCAGTTTACCCGAGACTGGCCTTTTCTGTCTCTGTAGATCGTTGTAATAGGTTTTACTTCCCCAATTCCCTTGCAAAATGTCCTTCACACAGGGAATCCCAGTTTGGCCTCTTTCTGTATCCATTTACGTCGGAGTTCTTTAAGCTTTCTCCAACTCTGATGTACATGGAGGGAAGGGTTCGGTACGTGAAATGGCTTTTGAAATGCCGGATGCCGTGTGCGACCACTCTTCCTATGTGACAGAAGATGCTAATGGTAAATATGGATGAAGCCAGAAGACTGTTGGCAATTATTGACAGTTTTCAATAGCATCTATGAGTTTCTCTTGGATTTTTTCAAAGCCCCCTGTAGCTATAGGAGAATCAAGACATTTGAAGCATTACCATCTTGCCAGGTGAAGAGAGACAGAAGCAGTTCTATTGCCTCCATCCAGTTGCTGTCTTCTTTCAGGGGGATGCATTTGTTCATTAAAGTAATGCTAGAAAACAAAAGAGAAATAACTCAGTTACCTTAAGAAACAATTCTGTTTGGATGTTTCTGTACTTTAGAAATTTAAATGTAGTACTCGGCGGAAAAATTAATAGGCAGAGGAATTTCTGTTCAGTTGGAAGGGTAAGATTATAGGTAGAGGGTTTTTAAATAGGTCAGATGGTGTAGCTGGAAAAAACAAACTTTTGTGGACATAGCATTTCTTCAGATTTACCTTTAATGTCCTGATGGAGCAACTGAGTGTCATTCATTTCAGGTTGACTGTCTAACCTACCTCAGTTAAGATTTCTTAATCCAAGGTCAGGAGTCACTGGTTCTTAATGAGTGTTGCAATGTGTAAAAGGGCCAGAAAGTTTGTGATCTGATCTTGATGACTAACTAGGAAGGAGGTGTAACTTTGAAAGATGTCGAAGCCTATTGTAAAATCCTGGGGTTTGAATAAACAACTTGATACCAGACATGATGGGAAATCTGACTCTCTTTTTTAACATCAATTTTAATTTAATGTATTATTTAGTCGTGGCTGCTTCTGAAAATGACAGCTTTTGCTGTAGCTCCATTTCTTCCTTTCTTCAGTATGCATGTCCTTTCCTGGAGAGCTGGTCCTGCATACTCAAACTTTGGGCTTTTCTCCCCTTCTCTTCACTGGTCTGCATTAGGGGCTTGATAAACTACCATTATTTGATCTTGTAAGACAAATTATATAAATTGATGTGCATTGACTGGAACTTTGATTGTAATGGCCCTGAATCTGATCTGAGGTTTATCCATTTGAGTTTTTCTTCACTTGAACAAGCAGCGAAGCCTGTACTGTCTGGATAAAAAAATAACACAAGTAATTCTAGGTGGTGGCATTTGACTCCTAACCAAGTGGTGGTAATAGTCCTAAAGAGAATCTGTGGCAAGACCTGCACCTTGTATGCCTGTTTCCTGTGCTATCCCCGTGCTAAGGGACTTAGCTGACTTTATTAGAAGCCTTTGTTAGGGACAATCTGTTAATTATTCTTCCAGCTCGTCACAGAGCAGGACTTCCATTAAGCCATAGAAGTTGCCTGAATGAATGAATGCTTTTGGAGCAGTGGATACATGGTTGTTGGGGTGTTTTTCTTACAGATAATTTTGTAATACATACCTACAAGGGAATGGTTAAAAGTTTATCATTTTATTTTTTTTCTTCTCCCCTATGGAGACAAACTATCTAAAGCACACTAATCTGTGCCTGACTTCGGGTAGGGTGGATTTCAAAACCAGGTGAAGTGTAGAGCTCTGTCCCCCTTTCTCCACCCCCGCATCTAGAGAAAGTAGCAGCCTAGTATCTGAAGAATGCAAGTTATGCAGATGTTCAAAAGGCCAAATAAAACAAATAGATGGGCTGCAGCTGCTAGAGCAGCATAAAGCAAGCAACGTTTGCTGCTGTGATGAGAGTGCTGTATTTCAGCATGCCACTGGCCTTTGCCTATTGGGGGAGAGCAACATGGGGAATTAGTTTAACCAGATTTTTCTCTTATTTTGATTGCAAATTGTGATTGCTGAGATTTCAAATAAACCACAGCTTTTCCTCTAATGAAGAGAGAGGAGTAAGAAGTGGTAGTGTTCTTTCATAGAAGGAAAGGGGAGATCTACATCAGTACAAAACGTGTGGTGTTCCTAACCTTTCAGTGAGAGGATATTTCCTCAAAAGCCTGTATCAGAGGAAAAAAAGAATCCCACAACTGGGAGAAGTTAGTATGTTGAAGATGCCTTCAAATACTCTGAAATGAAAATGGGAGACCAGGCACCCTGTAGAACATAAACTTTCCATCAGAAGTTTTGAGGTAGAGGGGAAACTGAAGAAAGTTCACTTCCCACTATCCAAATATCTGAGTAGCATCTGGAGATTAAAAAAGAAGGTTAAAAAATGATACCAGACATGATGGGACCAAAATGCTTCAGAGATTAAGTAAATCATTGACATACAGATTAGGGAAATTGTTCAGAAGTTGATCTGCTATTTTAGGGCATTCCTAAGCAACACAATGGAGTGCCATAGAGAGATGCCCAAGCAAATACTACCCTCCTCTGGTACATTCACATAGCACAACCTTTTGCAGAAATATTAGTGCTGTCCAGGGAATAACCTGGGCATGTCACAGCAGTGTAGCTATATACCTAAGGGGTCTATGGAAGGAAAACTTGCTTGGCTTCTGTCAGCATTTGGTATTGCTACTTCAGCTGTCATAGCATGGGTAAAAAGACTGCCTTAATGTGGTCCAATGTAGAATCATAGAATCATCTAGTTGGGAAAAGACCTTCTAGATCAGAGTCCAACCCATTAACCCCACTGCTAAACCATGTCCCTAAGCACCATGTCAACGTGACTTTTGAACTTGGTCAGGGAATGCGATCCAACCACTTCTCTGGGCAGTCTGTTCCAATGCTTGACAGCCCTTTCAGTGAAAAAATTCTTCCTAATGTCCGGTTTAAACCTCCCCTGGCACAACTTAAGGCCATTTCCTCTTGTCCTATCATTTCTTACTGGGGAAAAGATACCAACCCCCATCTCACTATAATGCTCTTTCAGGCAGTTGTAGGGAGAGGTAAGGTCTCCCCTCAGCCTCCNTCGTGCACTTGGGCAGCTTATTCTTTGTTCACATATTTTAAGGATGGTTAATAGAACAATGAGCAAGTTGTGTCACCTCTGTCCTGAGACTTTGGAACTTGGTCATCCTGCAGTGTTGGTTTTAGCCTCAGTATCTCTCAGAGCTTTCCACCTGCCCCTCTCCTGGTCAGAGATCCTGTTCGGGGGGTTCTCTTTCCTTGATGCTGTGAAATCCAATCTGACAATAGTTCTACCTTTTGAAGATGACAAGATCATGATTTCAAGCATTTCGGTTAATATTTTGGACTTGTTCCATACATACATGTGCAGCAAGAATACCATCCAAGAAAACTGTCAGCTTCTGTGTATTTGGGAATCTGGTTCTAGGGTCAAGCTAGACCCCTTTGTGTGTGGGTTTGTTGATTTGTTTTTGGTATGTGTGGTGGTTTTGGTTGGTTGGTTGGTTTTTGGTGTTTTTTTTGTTGTGTTTTTTTTTTGTGTGTGTGTGTTTTGTTTTGCTTTTGTTTCAGAGAACCAACAGGATCCTGAATTACCCACATCTCTGAGTTGGATGTGCTTAGACCTTTTCCATTAGTGAATTCCTCCAAAGAGACCGAAAAGCTTTTAATCTTTTCAAGTGACTTTTTAGTTGTCCAAGCACTGGAATAATTAACTTGCTAAGTAGAAAAAATGCAATGCAGCTAGATCTGAAAAATAGAAATAACAAGTCTATGACCAACTTGATGTTTTCCGCTGTGTTTCTTCAGGTGGGTCTTACCCCAAGAGCAGATCTTTTTCCAACTCGGTCTATTTCTGAGTTGCATAAAACTCTGTGAAGTCCTGTCTGTCCCTAAAACTCCTTCTGTTTCCTCTGAGGCACAGCTGTGTTTGCACTGTGTTCCTCATTAGAGTCTGTTCTTGAGCTGTAGGCACCAAGCTTCTTGCTATGACTCTTACCTGCTGCAAATGCAGTATTTAATCCTTCTCTTTCTTAAGTATGCTTAAAAGCTCTGCATGATAATGAATGGTCTTCCTGCGTGGGGTCCACTGATCCAGTCACTTCTGAAAGAAATATAATGAGTAGCACAGAAATTAAATACTCTCTTGCATGTCTGTAACTTCTTGTTCCTGATTTTTTTGACCCAAAGGCTATAAGGTATATTTTGTGTGTTCGTGAATATCTGTATGCACTTGTACCAATGAATTTGGCCTTCCTAGAACAGGAATTCCTCTGGTTTCATGAAAAAATGAACGACAGCATGATTATTTCAACAGGCTACCAATACCTGCTTGCAGATACAGAAATCCTCTTGCTAGAGAATAATTAATGTTTAAAAAAAAAAAATTAACAATGGGATGTAACAGAACACTTTGGCCCACTTAAAATGGTGTTGAGTCATACCATTAAGGCTTTTAACTTGCTTATTTGCATTGCAAACTTGTTATGAAGTCGATCATTTTCTCTTGTGGAAGTATCTCTTGGGGAAATTGAACTCTCTTTTTCTCTTGATGACATTTGCACAGTATGTTCCTGATGTTTGAGCAGTGGTGGGCAAGATTTTTTGAGCTTTACTAGCCTGGTAATAGGAGGAAAAAAATAATAGTGAAGACATTAGTGTCATGTGATAATATCCATACTTCTCATTGTATTTTGTGCTTTTCCTCTAAGAATGACTAGAAATGGACCCAGAATGGATGGCAGCCAAACAGATCTGCAGCAAAGAAAACCATTCTGGTAGCCTTAGTTCCCTTGTTCTGAAACACGCTCTGAATCTCCTTAACTAATGGTAGTGGTAACAAAACTTGTGGGATTAAATCATGTCACCTAACGAGACTGAGTGGGTGACGTGTTTTTGTTTGTTTGGGGGCTTTTGTTTGGGTTTTGCTTTCTTTTTTATTTACTTTTATTGTATAATAACTGTCGTTCTTTATCTGTAATAGAGTGTCTTGTTATGTAGTAAAGTTTCCAATGCTTCAGGTTAGGACTTGGGGAGATTTAGTAATAAAGTTAGTGGAAGAGGATGAAACAGATGGCTGATTCTGGTGTGAAGTTTTGAGGATTTTTGTACCTGGAATTGCAGATGTCTGGTCTTGTGCTTGTTTGTTCCTGTGAGTCAAATAGGTAGGTGCCATTCAGACACGTGCTGTGTCTGTGAATCGTGTGAAACACTTCGATCTGTGTGCTGTCCTGCTTCCAAATGCTGGAATGTGTCTGTGCCCTTGTTGTCTGATGTTTGATGGCCCTATAAACACAGGTACCATAAGCCGTAGAGTTCCAGTACCTGGGTGTTTCCCTGGGACTGTTGTATGAAGAACAGATCACAGCTCCAGCGCTTTAGATGGCGAGCCAGGTGACAGGACTCCCATGTAGTTCATGCATTACTAGCAGTGTTACAGCAGTGCTCAATCTCCACCTGGGAGTGGACCTCCACTGCAGTAATCTGCTTGTTCAAAGCCACAGGCAGTCCATGCCCCAAAACGGTGCAGTTTGAGTCGATAGTTGTGGAAGGAGAAGCAGACACTCCCAAGAGATGTGATTTGTCCCAAGTCATGCCAAAAACAGAGCGTCAAGGGCAGAAACCAGCCCTTGACTCCTGCTGCAGTGCTTTGTCTATTGTCTGGCACATCTGCTGAACACATCAAGGCACTTACTTCAGGGTGGATTTCTTTTGGGACGAGCTCCTTAACCAATAGTTGTGAGATAAAATGACAGGCAGCTTTTCTGTGCCTCATTATGGTTCTCTCCTTTCCATATTCATGTTAGACTCTTTCCATATTTCGTGTTCGAGATTTTATGGAAATATTGCTAGTCAAGTGCTACACTTGTGAGAAGGTGAAATGAGGACAAAACACAGGGGACAGATCAGAATCTTTAATCTTTGCTGCTGCATGTAATTTATAAAATGTATTAATCTGGTTTCATTCATTTACTGAACCATTTTGCACTCCGTGTCTCTGCTGCTTTGCATACGTTTTAACTGGTCTGAAGCCAATTTTGTTCAATGAAAAAGACTCGTGTAGTTAACAGAGCAAGGAGGTTTAGCCCTGATACCTTCTTGTCTGAGCTCTTGAGGGGTCTGCCCCCTAAAGTTGGGGGGAAGTGTAAGTAATGGTGTTAGACTTAAACAAATCAATTTCATTGCAGAGCTTTCCCTGTCATAATGATCAGTTTGCAGCACAAATCTCATCGATTTTTCACAGCCATGTGGGAAAAAAACCCCACAGTTGATGAATAGTGCTGGAGAGACTCAGGAGACACTAATTTTGTAGCTGGTGAGAAGAGCTGTGGCTGTTCCCCACCTTTCTTCCTGGCTCTTCTAAGCCTTTTCCATTAAGCCTGGCCTTTAGTTAGAAGAAGCCTGGAAATTCAGTGGTACCCATGAGAGTCTGAACTCTCAAGAAGACAGAAAAAGAGCAACGCTCGTGGTGGCAGAGAGAATAATATTGCTGGGGTCAGCAGTGCCCTGTCAGCCAGGGCATGATCATCAGCAGAGCTGTCAGAGAGCCCCGCTCTGGTGGCAGGGCTGGCAAGCAAACAGAGCTGTCTGTGCCTCTGCTCACAGCCTGACCCTGATGCTTATGTTTTGTCAACTTAGAATAACTGCTGCAGTCCAGACTGCCTTCCCCCACCCCTTTTTTTTTTACCTCCCTTTCCTTCCTCACCTGCTGCAGACTTTTGTAGCTCTTCCCAGGGGAAGAAGGGGGGAAATGAGCTATAGGTTTCTAGAACAGACAACCCCCCCACCCCAGTACTGGAAAAGCAAGGATTCTCTCCATAGTGGTGTGTTAATTGTACCTCATGTTCAAGCTGTCGGCTGTATTTTTACATTCTGATTCCAGCAGAGTATTGTCCCTGTCCTGACCCCTTTTCAGCTACTCTTATGCAAGGTGTATTTAAATAGGTGGGTTGTAAATGTGGTTCTGGAAAACTTCCCACTTTGCCTGCCATTCCCCTTGATACTGCTGTTCTTCTTGAGCCAGGGGGGAGAGTTCCTCCAGCGGCAGTGGGGCTGCTCTCTGGCAACAGCCTGTGCTGCTTTTGGCCAGTGCTTTCTCTCTCCTATCAATTATCCACATAGGTCAAACTTTTATATGCTCTGACTTTAGTGCTACATTTTCTGAGCCTGACTATACTTCCAAGCCTGTTACACAGGTACTGGAAACTCCAGGTACAGACAGTAAGATATGCAATATTGTATGTCGTACAAGGCAGTGTTATGATTGTGGAAGCACAGGAAGATTAACAGTGGACCGCTGAAATTGGTACCTGTTCTCAACTCAGTATTTGTTAGAATACCATGGAATTTGAAAAATCATTGTATTGCCTGCTAGAATGTCACCTTTTATTATTTCAAGTATTTGCTTTTGAAAGATTTGCTGTTCTGCTGAGATCAAATGTAAAATATTACAGATGGAAAGTGGGTTTTTTTTGTGTGTTTTGTTGGTTTATTTTTTTGTCATCTTGTTGTTTGGGTGTTTTGTTGGTTGTTGTTTATTTCTCTTTCTCCTGCGTGCACTGTCTGCATGGAGTTCCCAAGAGTAGGAGCTTCAGTGAACCCAGAGAAATCAGAATTCCATGAGAATTAACTTGAGAATCTGGCTGGAGACTTCTGTTCAATTCCCCTTTGCAGACTGAATACCCAGAGAAGACTGGGGGTGATCTATGAGCTGTGTAAAGAGCAAGTTTCTGACCAGTTTGGTTAGACTGTTCTTTGAAAAATAAACACAAACATGTAGAAGATAACAGCAGAGGTGTCAGCCATTACAGCAAAGAAAACAAGCAGAATTTGACACAGCTTAAAAACTGCAAGTTAGGAAACTGGGAAATTACAGGTAGAGAAGGGCTTGGGCTATTTGAACGATATTGGTCTACAAGAGAAGAGTTAAAAGGTGAAAATAACTGCGAAATAACATCTTAATGGTGGGGGAAAATATTGTCTGCTTTATTGTCAGTCATTTTATGTGACTGAGAATATGTTAGTATTGTGCAAGGTGATCTATCAACACCTTAGCTGATGTTCTGACACAGATGTGCCTTTTGAGGAGAGGCGGAGGAGGGACCAGTTAAGGGCAGCAAACCTGTGTCATTTCAGTTCATATCTATATTTTGGGCAGTGGAAGCCCTTCAGCTCAGGGCAAAGGAAAGAGTTGTAGGATGGTGATCTCTTAGCAGTTGTGTGAAGATAACTGAAGCAGTCTAACTTTGAAACCAGCTAAGGGGAAGAGTGAACCTCCTGTGTTTCCACTGTGTCCTTGGCGTAGTTTCAGCTCTCTTCGTTGGGTATTTAGCCACCCATCCTTATCTCTTCCTTGGTAGGTATTTAGCTGTATCAGCTCATAAAACTGTCAAAACCACCCACCCTACTGAGCTGGTTCTTTGCTGAGTTGAAGTGAATAGGTTTCTGTAGTCTGTCGAGCGCCAGAGCCAGCACAAGGTTGGCAGAAGAAGAACATGGCCAGGAGTGGGACCAGCTTTTAGAACAGCAGTGAGCTATTCGATTGTCTCATTTGCAAAAACCTCACTCTTTTAGCTTGATTTTGCATGCAGTGTTAAGAACAGGAGCTTTACAGTACGCATTCTCCATATTTTCCCATATGTGTGTTATGGTCCTCAGAGGCATGGTTGGCTGTACCACAGAGTGAAGGCTGCAGGAGAGTGAAACACAGATGAGGACATGGAGGAGCTCACTTTGCGCAGACAGCACCGTTCTTCCTGCATGTTGCCTTCCCCACATCCTCCGTGTGGTGGGAGTCCTCAGAATGCTCCCAAATCCCTTCCAGAGGCAGGCAGGTTATTTTAGGCTACGAGCAGAGTTAAGTTCCTTTGCTTGCTTTTGCATATTTGTCTCAGTACTTGCATTTTCTCTTCCCACAGAGGAACAGGGGGTCAATGATCGCTGATCTCCAGCTGGTGACTTGTATTAACTAGGGGCAGCAACATCTCGAAACAGCTGAGCTGGGCACCACTGAGGATGGCAGTGTGAGCTCCAGGGGAGGCACACCCGGGGTTAGGAACATGCCCAGTCAGTCAGAGCGTGAAGTGCACTCGGTGATGGTAGATGTCTGCTGAATGTTTGGGGAGTCCTGGATTGCTGCCTCAGCACCTGTAGGTCGGAAACTGGTTTTGCCATCTGCCCGAGGTGTGGAGGAGCCTGCAGGAGCAGGATTGCCCGGTCCAAATTCATCCGAGGGCTCTCTTTGTTTCCCCCTCACCCAGTTGGAAGGAGAAGCCAAGTTGCACGCGGTCCCATCTAATGCCTCCTCGCTGTGTGGAAGAAACCTCCCTGTGCATTTCCAGCTGCCCCAGGACTCCTGCAATGTACTGGTGGTGCTTGTAAGAAAAGAAGAGTGCGTGGGCATCTGCTGGAGAGGTTTATTCCTGCCTCGCGTGACTTTGTGTTGTCAGCCTGGAAGGAGTGCTGAGCAGCTTCTTGCTGAGGCCAGCAGGCAGATTGAAAATCAGCCCCATGCAGGGACCTTTTCTGTCCCATCTGCTACAAACTGTGCTCTTCACAGGCTAGGTTTGGGAATGAGCCCCCATCACTGAAAGTGTTTGTTTGCAGCCAGGTCCTAGATCAGCAGCTGCCCTTCCCAACCTGCTCTGCTCCAAGAACGGGGCTAGGCAGTGGTAAAGGACTCCATGTGCGTGCCCTCTGTGTGCTCGTGTGGCAGGGGATATATTTAGAAGCGAACTCGATTTAGAAATGAGGAGATGGGAATACAGTGTCTGGTTTGGCAAGGAGAACGTGAAGATGTGGTATCGATGTCTGTGCCTTTCATAGACGAGAACTAATTGCTGCAAAAAACCCTGTCAGGGCCTCAGTCTGTTTAAATAAAGAGCGTACATGTTAATCCTTGTTATTCCCTGCATCTCTTTAATTGCTTTCTCCCCCGAAATGTAGAGGATTTGAAATACACTGTGAGGTGCAGCTTTTGGAGGCATGAAAATATATGTGTTTGTGATAGCTCCTTCTCTTTCCCAATCCAAGCGTGCATTTCGAAGGATTATAAAATCTCGAGTCGATAATGCTCTTCAGCAGTGTTGCCTTGTCAAACCTGCTACCAGTTCCATGGTAACTATTAATTGTTGGATTTCAAATGGCAGGGAGGTTTGAACACCATATGTGATTGTACGTGGCGAGCTCTGTGGCTGCTGGGGTGGGAGGATGGCAGCCGCTTTTGAGGAGAAATTCATACTTGGGAATGACTTTGCCACTTAAAAAGTTAAGAGAGGAGATTATGCATATGAAGAATCAAATTTCCGGCCCCATTAAGTTGCTGTAGGAATTTTGCTGCTGGCTTCAGTCCATCAGTGATTTCACTAACAAATACAAGATCCAAAAGAAGATCCAGTCAGCGCCTCTCAGGAGTTGATGGGAGAGGTATGAAAGATTGCTTACCAAATGAGAAGAGGTAGGTCTGACAGTTCTGTATGTGTTCCTCTTTTCTGTAGCAAAGGAAAGAAAACTTTATAAATATTCAGTCTGTGTTTTATTCCTTTCACAGTTTTTGGATTTCACGTGACTATTGGGGAACCCTATAATTCTAACATTGTAATTGGAATACAATGAGGATATTAAGGAATATGCTGTGACATGAGATGTTACTGCAAAAATTCTTGAAGTATAAATTATTCTTTTCACTCTTCAATATCTTAACAAAGCTATTATGCAATCTGTAATTGAACAGTGCTATTAAATAATTATTTCCATTAAGGGTTATCATAATAAAGCGTTCCTTAATGTGTATGTGCATATTCAAATTTCACATGATAATCCTAAAATATAATTCTAACACCATCAATAGATGTGCAGCTTTTTACTGACAGGTCTTTTCTAAAGTAGTCATTATTACAACATTTGTGATCAAGAAGAACAGCAAAAGCTTGACATTTTTATTTGGTTATCACAAATTCCTGCTTTCTGGTTCAGGTCACTGAGAGAGTATTTAATACTGTTGAGGTCTGAATTGACACCTAATGATAAAATATATTTACTCCTACCTATTCAAATTGCTTCCAGTTAGAAGGATAAATTTTAGCTAATTCAGAAGGCAGTAAAGGCACTCTCTCAGGCATTTTTGATGTAAATGATCCCAGTTTTAGCCCAGTGATTTATATTCCAGCATCTTCAAGATTTGTCATTCTGGAGGCCATATTAGTAGTCAGGAACAGCATGCCTTTGCTTGAGTATTTACTTTCAAAAGAAGTTGGGAAGAATATTCAATGGTTTCATCACTCTTTTTTTCTCCATTTTTTCTTTCTTCTTATGCATTAATGTATGGAAGAGCTAGAGCCTGACATCCTCATTTCCTGCATCCAGATTGTTCATTGACTTAGCTTTAAAATGTAGAAAGAAATCACTGAACCCTGACCATTTCAGTTGCATTGATCCATATACCAAAACTGTTCTTCCTCTGCTTCAGTCCAGCACTTCTACACAGCTCTGTGACCCACATATCAGCATAACCACTTGAGCAAATGTTTACATGGCACTCACCAGATAAATCAGCATCTTTTAAAGGCAGTGCATGGCTGTAGCTTACGAAGAAATGTGCCCACTGTTGTTTTATATCTCTGGATTAAAACTTCGAAAGTGCAGGGAACTTTTGTAGGATAAATCTGATTTGAAATCTATTAAGCAATCTGCTCTCACTTGATGAGAATTTAGTCATTATTCCTTCAGCCATAAACTTTCTGAAATTGCTTATATATTCTCTAGGAGTGTTTTTTTTGGAAGAAGTTGCTGTCTAAGATTTTATCTATTACTCAACTTTTAAAGTAAGCTTATAATCTTTCTTTAGTTGGGCTATACAGTCAGCTGAATGCACTGGGTTTTGTAAATACTTATTGTCTGAACTGTTTGTTGCACGTGTTTTCTGTAAATACTAATGGAAACCTGTACTTAATTCTTCTGCACTTGTCTTTTGGAACACATTTCAGTGTGGTGTTAAATAAACGGTAGCTGCCAAAATATTTTATTCTCAGTTAATTTTGCATTGAAGTTCCATTGAAGTGCTTTTCTGTATCAAGGGGAGGAAAAGAAGTTGGCTTTGATAAATAGCATGCTGCTTTATTCCATGTTTTAACCAAGTTCAGAATTAGTACTGTGCTTTTCAGTATTTTTGGTATTCATGTACAAGAGGGATGTCAGTGGATTTTGTTCCTTATCAGGGTGAAACTCTTTTCAGCAACTGTATTAACTATGGAACATTAAATTGGGGTTGTAAATAGTGTGTTCTCCTTAGTCCACTAAGGATGCGTTCATGCTTACGTTTGATTTTATGCACTGCTGGGCAGATCCTCCTCAGAGAGTCATGCTGAGTTGCATCTTTTCTGGTGTTGTCTGTACGTGCATTTCTTCATAGGATTCTCTTTTTGTGTTAAACACCTCTTTTCCCACTCCTCAAATAACATCATCATCTCCGCTCTGTATCCACTTCCAAAGAAGTCTATTAAGGTAAAGGGTTTGGTTTGTCTCTGTTGTATTGCTAAGGGGGTGGTTTAGCCCATCGTAATGGAAGTTTCAATTGGGTAGATCTGGTAACGCCTTCAAAAGTAGTAGAGGATTGCACGTTATGACTCAGTACTGGTCATGAAACACAGTATGGTTACTGCATGACTGTAATGTATTTTAGTCCACTGTCATGCAATAAACGTGTCTGGTCATAGCTATATAACCATGCCTCAGGCACAGTGCTTACATGCCTGCATCCCACGACATGCTCTCCCAGTCGGGTGCTGGGAGCAGACTGCACGTGCTGTTCAGGGGATGGCAGTCGCCTTCAGTCCAATAGCAAGAGAAAGGCTTTGGAGCTCTGGTGAAGAAAAGCAGAGGTCCAAAGTAATTTGCCTATCCTGTGGCAGAGTCTTTGTTGCAGGAAGGATGACAAGAAGAAGGCATGCTAGCCGAATCAGTTTTTGATTTGTCAAGTATAGCTTCTCGCCCTGGAGTTTCTCAAAAGAAAGAGCTGAATAACTGGGGAAATAAAAAGATTCTCAAAAAAATAGAGAGCTAAAGCTTTGGTATCCATAGTACAACATATTCTTTGTACAGAGTGTAGCTTTCAGTCCAGGAATGAGGCTGATAGCGGGATGAATGTTGCTTGCACCTCACCAAGTGCTCACTTATCTCTTTCTGTACAGTTTATTAAAAAAGCAGATGACTTCATGTCTCTGCTTAGCTAAAACACACTCTCTTTCCCACCTCCTCTCTCATTTGAGGTTGTTACTAAGTTGGGTTAAAAAAGGAATATTTAAAAGTGATTCTTCATCTATTACAAAAAGCGAATGTGACTGCTGGTTTCTCCTCTTTTGCTTTTGAAATACGTAGAGACAAAAATCCCAGGTGCCATTGTGATCTTAAATGCCTATCCCTGCCTGTGGAACTAATTTGCCCATCCTGCTATCACCTGCAGGGAGCAGGAGGTTTGGGAGTGGTAATGTTTCTAATTAATGCTCTAATAGAAAATTTATGGAGAGCTAAACAGCACTTCCCTATAAAAGGAATGTTGGTGGTGTCACCCTTCTTGCTTTAACAGCTGCTTGTACCGCGTGTACCTCCGGAACCAGAACAGCCATGCACTGAAGCTGGTGAAAATCCATGAGAATTGCACAGGTTTGAGTTACCTTCATCAAATTATTTCATTTCTCAGTTAAATAAAATTGGGTTATGAGAAGAAAAAGCTGCTCATTTTAGAGATGTTCTGCATCACCTCCTGTGCACTGCGGTTCATGTGCTCTCAGCTCACCCTGGGGGTCTGTGCAGTCAGTGGGGATGCAGCTGAGGTTGGGTTCTGCTCTCAGTGCTGCACGTGTGTCTGGAGGGATTAGCTGGTACCCGAGGCAGTTTTCCCTTCTGCTTCCAAGAGCTGGCCAGGCTTTCCCCTCAGAAAAGGATAGATCTTTAAATGCTGACAGCTGTTCTTTGAAAGCATAAGATTTTGGTGTTAGCAGGGGCCTAAGCAGGGAGGATGTTGCTGCAGAGCCTGCATTATCCTGGGCTTCAGGCAAAGGGACGAGGGCAGAGGGAACGCAAGGAACTTATTTCCAGCTTGTGGCCGAGGATGTTGTGAGGCTGCGTAACCACCCTGAGAGCTCTCATTCTGTCTACTGTCCCTGCCAGGTTTTTTTTGTGGTTGCCAGGCTGCTTCTGCTCCCTCAAAGGGTCATTTAGTACCTGGCTGAGCACCCGCTGAACGTAAGAGAGGATTTGCACCAAGGGCCTGTTACCCCACCAGCTTTGGGGCCAGCAGAGCCTGTTTGTGCAGCCCCCTGGGGTCAAGGCTGCTGCCCTTGCTTTCCCAAGTCAGGCAAGCGTGGGTGACAGCAGGTAAGGGACAAAGGATTTCGCTTGGCTTTTTTGTTTCCTTTCCTGGTGGCTCTGGGTGCTGGTCCTTGCAGAGTGACAGCTAAAAATTTTGATAATCAGTTAATTACTGGTAAATTAGCCTTGCGTCTTTGTGGAGAACAAATACAGTATTTATGTAAAAGTTGTTAGGAGTTTTTCTCTTTAATTAGCAGAAATAGATGCAAAATGAATGATGATTAGGCAGCTGATGAATTCAGTAGTTCAATTATGCCTAAAGCTAGGCCTCGGTACTTAATGATGGAAGCTCTAAGCAATCAGAAACCTATTTATATAATTTATTTATTAAAAAAAGTTAGAAATAAAACAAGACTGTGTATATTACAAGTATATCAACTTAAACGCCTGAGAAAACCTTTCTAAAAAATGGTAATATAAATACTTTTAAACTGTTTTTTTTTTGTTTAAAGGAAACATTAACAGAATTGTTACTGTAGGAACTGTAGGTTTATATGAAAGGCTGTTCTTTAAAAATAGCTAATCAAGTCCTCAGCAGTCACTGGAAATGAGAAAGGACTCTCCATGGCACAGAAATTGTAACAACAAAGAAGTATGTCGTTGTCTCCTTCCTCCTTTTGGGCAGTCTGAGCTGCAGGAGGGGAGGAAATAACGGAGCCCTGGGTGTCTGCTCTGGGAAGCTTTAAGAAAATGCAAGTCATGATGAGCAGCTGCCCTGTGCGCAGCCAGTTGGGAAGGCTAAAGTGATTAGTCTGTAAACACGGGGAGATGGTAAGTGTCGGTGTCAGAGGGACTGTGACAGTCATCAGATTGTGGTTTATCTCAGGCTGTCGTTTGAATGAGGGCTTTCCCCCACCGGAGCAGTTTTCTGGCTTTGCAGAGGTATAATCTGAGCCTGGGATGGTGGATCCAGCTCTGCTCTAAGCAGCTGCCCAGTTCTGTGTTTTCACTACCAACTCCGGGCTTTTCATGAAAAAGCCTGTTATTTTCCTTTCACCAACCAGGCATTACAAACATAACATTTACTAGTGGAAACTGGCATTTGCCCATTTTCAGAAGAGTGTGAGACAGCAACAGAGAACCCCCTCGGGAGCAAGTGTGGGGGCTGCTCACAAGAGCAGCAAGTGGGCTCTTCCTCTCCCAGGTTTGCCTAGTGCAGTAGCAAGGTCACAGTTCGCTCTTTGTGTTCAGAGATGCGTCACAGGAAAAGACAATCCTGTAAACAGATGGACTGCTACAAAGGGCTGGGCAGGGGCAGGAGGTGATTGTTGTAGCTCAGTGATGCTCTTGGGGAGGGATGCGATGTGGTCAGTGAGCATGGCAGCGGGTGGTGGGTGCAGTCACCTCTGTACTGAGCTCCTGGCAGGCATCCTTCAGTGAGGCAGTTGAGGGCACAGCCAGCTATGCAGGCAGGATCTATAGCTCATCTCTGAGGAAAGCTCAGGAGCTGCACTACTTAGGTGAAGTTGTGTATTAAACCCACACTCTATGTGTTTGTTCAATGCTGCAGAGAGGAAAGAAGCCCCTACTCCACTACATGTGAACTTCTTGACTCTTAAGTTTTGTGGTGTTTTGTTGTTTTTTTTTTAGCACCCGTTGATGTAGCAATAGCAATTTGTGCTAAAATATATATTACTTGTATTTAGAAAAGTAATTTTTGCTACTGTCCTCTGAATTGTTTAAGAGCAGCTTTCCCTTCCTTCCAATTCTCTTTCGAGTAAACCATCCCTAGCATAGCCTGATGAGACAGTTCAACATGCTCCTGGTATGAGCTGTTTCCTTAATGAGGGCCTCTAATGGTACCTCCATACTTGCTCGATGCAAAGGCATATTTTAAGACACAGGCTTTGATTTAAAAGCTGTTGGCAGCTGCCTCGAAATAGGTGTATTTATCTCTGCTTTCCTAGCAGAAGATTTGTATGAAATGTGACAAGTAAGAAACCACTTTTCCTGTTCTGGATGCAGTGGGCAGCGCTGGTTGATCTGCAGGCTGGAAAGGTGGTGACATTGGCTACTAGTTTGTAAGGATAAGAGACTATTGATTTCTGGCAAATACATTATGGTGTAAAGCAAGCATTCATAAAAGCTACGGAGAGAGCGTAGTAATATTCAGCAGTGGAAGTAAAAAATGCAATTGATTTACCATGCTGCCATAAAGCAGCACACCCCCTTCCCCCCTTGCTGGCTCTCTCCTGTTAGCAGGCTCTTCCCCACTGCTGTGCCTCTGGCTGGGCACCCACCAGGGAGCCCTGGGCACCGCTGGCTCTGTCTGCCTGGCATTTGGCAGCCCGGAGAGGATGCCACTCGCCTTGGTCTGCCTCAACATGTGTAACTTGCAGCTGTGCTCCAGGCCTGAACTCGGGGTGGTAAAGCCGCCTGGCCGTGGAAAGCCACGGTCCTCTCCCCAATCCTGAATGCCCCCTGCCCCAGCACTTCGCCCCCAGCCCACGTCCACTGTCTGCACCCCCTCATTGCTCTGGGGAGATCAGCAAGGAAATGCATCTTCTGCTGGGGCCAAGGCTTCTTTCCATCCAACTCTTGTGCACCTGGAAAAAATGAAATCGGGATCTTGTTTTTTTTTTT
>VWZY01001378.1:192768-212234 GCA_013399075.1 Chloroceryle aenea
GCCCTGGGTGTCTGCTCTGGGAAGCTTTAAGAAAATGCAAGTCATGATGAGCAGCTGCCCTGTGCGCAGCCAGTTGGGAAGGCTAAAGTGATTAGTCTGTAAACACGGGGAGATGGTAAGTGTCGGTGTCAGAGGGACTGTGACAGTCATCAGATTGTGGTTTATCTCAGGCTGTCGTTTGAATGAGGGCTTTCCCCCACCGGAGCAGTTTTCTGGCTTTGCAGAGGTATAATCTGAGCCTGGGATGGTGGATCCAGCTCTGCTCTAAGCAGCTGCCCAGTTCTGTGTTTTCACTACCAACTCCGGGCTTTTCATGAAAAAGCCTGTTATTTTCCTTTCACCAACCAGGCATTACAAACATAACATTTACTAGTGGAAACTGGCATTTGCCCATTTTCAGAAGAGTGTGAGACAGCAACAGAGAACCCCCTCGGGAGCAAGTGTGGGGGCTGCTCACAAGAGCAGCAAGTGGGCTCTTCCTCTCCCAGGTTTGCCTAGTGCAGTAGCAAGGTCACAGTTCGCTCTTTGTGTTCAGAGATGCGTCACAGGAAAAGACAATCCTGTAAACAGATGGACTGCTACAAAGGGCTGGGCAGGGGCAGGAGGTGATTGTTGTAGCTCAGTGATGCTCTTGGGGAGGGATGCGATGTGGTCAGTGAGCATGGCAGCGGGTGGTGGGTGCAGTCACCTCTGTACTGAGCTCCTGGCAGGCATCCTTCAGTGAGGCAGTTGAGGGCACAGCCAGCTATGCAGGCAGGATCTATAGCTCATCTCTGAGGAAAGCTCAGGAGCTGCACTACTTAGGTGAAGGTGTGTATTAAACTCACACTCTATTTGGTTGTTCAATGCTGCAGAGAGGAAAGAAGCCCCTACTCCACTACATGTGAACTTTTTGACTCTTAAGTTTTGTGGTGTTTTGTTGTTTTTTTTTTTAGCACCCGTTGATGTAGCAATAGCAATTTGTGCTAAAATATATATTACTTGTATTTAGAAAAGTAATTTTTGCTACTGTCCTCTGAATTGTTTAAGAGCAACTTTCCCTTCCTTCCAATTCTCTTTCAAGTAAACCATCCCTAGCATAGCCTGATGAGACAGTCCAACATGCTCCTGGTATGAGCTGTTTCCTTAATGAGGGCCTCTAATGGTACCTCCATACTTGCTCGATGCAAAGGCATATTTTAAGACACAGACTTTGATTTAAAAGCTGTTGGCAGCTGCCTCGAAATAGGTGTATTTATCTCTGCTTTCCTAGCAGAAGATTTGTATGAAATGTGACAAGTAAGAAACCACTTTTCCTGTTCTGGATGCAGTGGGCAGCGCTGGTTGATCTGCAGGCTGGAAAGGTGGTGACATTGGCTACTAGTTTGTAAGGATAAGAGACTATTGATTTCTGGCAAATACATTATGGTGTAAAGCAAGCATTCATAAAAGCTACGGAGAGAGCGTAGTAATATTCAGCAGTGGAAGTAAAAAATGCAATTGATTTACCATGCTGCCATAAAGCAGCACACCCCCTTCCCCCCTTGCTGGCTCTCTCCTGTTAGCAGGCTCTTCCCCACTGCTGTGCCTCTGGCTGGGCACCCACCAGGGAGCCCTGGGCACCGCTGGCTCTGTCTGCCTGGCATTTGGCAGCCCGGAGAGGATGCCACTCGCCTTGGTCTGCCTCAACATGTGTAACTTGCAGCTGTGCTCCAGGCCTGAACTCGGGGTGGTAAAGCCGCCTGGCCGTGGAAAGCCACGGTCCTCTCCCCAATCCTGAACGCCCCCTGCCCCAGCACTTCCCCCCCAGCCCACGTCCACTGTCTGCACCCCCTCATTGCTCTGGGGAGATCAGCAAGGAAATGCATCTTCTGCTGGGGCCAAGGCTTCTTTCCATCCAACTGTTGTGCACCTGGAAAAAATGAAAGCAGGATTTTTTTATTTATTTATTTTGTTGGTTTTGTCCTACATGAAAATTAAACCATTGCCAGCAGCTGCTTGGTGTATCATGCTTATTTTTAAATCCAATTCCATGACTCTTCATAAGGAACAAGGGAGATGTGGCAGCACAGTGCCAGTGGGATGCTGTTTTGGCTTGCTGTTTATATACCAGCTAGGAGACTCTATCCTCCACTTCCAGAAAGTTAAGACCAATGCTGCATGATTTTGTGGATTTTGAATGCATTTTTTTCAGATCTTTTAACTGCTGGGCCCAATGAGAGGGAAAGGAACTTCTGGTTTTTTGGTTTTGGTGGTTTTTGTTTTGTTCTGTTTTGTTTTGTTTTGTTTTTTTCCCAGCCTGTTAACAGAGAAGCGAATGGATCTGGATCTGGCTTTTTAAGCTCAGAGACAAAGTTTGAAACACTTGTACTTGAGGCAGTTGTTTTTTCCATTTACTGCTTTAGAGTAATTTTGCATCCTTGAGTCTCCAGGTATTCCCTTATGCATTGCCTTTTAATGGCAAGGGTGGTTTTTAAGTCTTAAGTAATGATGCCAACAAACTTCTAAATGTTTGTTGTTTTTTTTTCCTCATTTCCTAAACAAGCCAGCCTTTTGTGGTCTATCCCATAGCAGTCATCCAATCTGCTTCATCTCGTGTGGCATTTCTGTCAGCTCTGCTTTGTCAGCCTGGACTGCAGATTAGAGATGGGGAAACCAGGATCATGATGGGATAAATAGCCCCTTCTTCTGTCACATCCACAGTGATACTTGAGGCCCTCTTACTAGATGATGAGGGTGCACTGTTGTGATAGAATTGTGTAGTAATGCCTCCTAAGAGTCTTCTGGCTTGGTCATTTTGTGAGCTGCCTGTTGTGCTGTTGCTCTGGCTGGCTGCATCACTGTTTTACAACCTCGGATACAGTTCCCTCTGGCTCTTCTCTCCCAAGTGAAAATGATTCAGCTTTCCAACTGTATCTCATTTATTTTGACTTAAAAGAGATCGTTAGTTTAGGGATTTGGGGGCTCTTTTTTTTTCTTCTTTCTGAAGCATATGATGTAAAAAATGGCCAAAGTGTGTGCACACTTGGTAAAATATCGTATGGCATCCAGTGTGCCCTGTTGAAATCCACCCAGTGTTGCTGTCTGCAGGTAATTAATGTTGTGGAATTATTCCTTGTATTAAGTAGATTACTGCTGGAGTTTTCATCTGTTGAAATATAAAATTGTAAATAATTTAATGGTAAGCTTTGTATATAAAATTACATATAATCATTAGCTTTATAGAAGGACCTTTAGAATTGGCTAACGTGTCCTAACTCATCCTCTCACTCCTAAGGACTGCTGAGCTGATGGTATATCCAGCAAGCTTGCTGGAAGTGGGAAGAGAGCTTTTACAAGAGATTTCTACCATGTCATGAATATTTTTATTTGAAAGCCTTGTCTAAAATAAACCCATATAATAAGCACACACATATGTGCATAGATGGACATAGGGTATCAGTAAAAACCAGCTTCAGAGGTAACTGACAATCAGTAGAGAACTTAAGGGCAGATCAGAGGACAGTTTTGGAGGTGGCTGTTGGTGTGAGGTGATTCTAAGGCAGGGTTGGGGAGAGATGGCAAAAGCTTTGTACGCTCAGCTAAAAATACTGATCTCTCCCTCTTGCACTGACTAGCAGCTTCAAAGATGATGTTTTTCTTGTATGAAATCTGGCAAGTCAGTTAAATCAGTTTTCCTCAGTCTATGAAAAATTGTTAGCTGTGCAACACATCATTAAATGAAGATACAGATTGTCTACACAGAAAGATAGAGATCTGTGTTTTCCAAAGGAGCAATTTTTTGGTTTTGTCACTAACCCATAAGTTTTTCCTTTTTTATGTGTGAGCAATTTGCTATCAAACAGCAATTTGCCCTCAACTTGCTTTTTTTGCCAGTAGTGTCCAGCAAGCTCCTCAAACTGAAGTTCTAAATGCTGTGTGGCCAAGAGAGAAAGCCTTCTTCCTTTTCTTAGGAAAAAAATTGCAAAAGCACTTGGTTGTCACTTCTATGTATGGTAGGGTTTTCCACCTAAATCGTGTAGCTGCCGTGACTGCTGTGTTGCAGCCTAAGAATAATTATTTTGATAGCTCTCATCAAAAGAAAAATATAAAGCTTGCAGCCACTTTACCCAGACCCATCTGTTGGTGTGTTTTGGGGCATTCATGGTTTTTTTAGTAGCTTTAAGAAAATGCTCCAGGTCTTCTCTCTTTATTAATTGAATTACTTACCATTTCATGTTGACGTGTAGCACGATGGACGTGGAGTTCTGGTTAGACCTGTAGCTTTTACTGCAACACAACTTCTCCCCCCTCCCCACCCCAATCAATCCTTCAGTTATGTCCTTTTGCCCCCCAAATCCAGTATCCCCTTTAGACTTTGTGTTGTTCTCAGGGTACAGCATAAAGGTAGCATGGAAGAGGCATTTAGAAACACATTCCTTCTCTGTGTCCTCCTCGGTGAAAGCGTAGTCCCTCCATCCTGGGTCGATACTGCATGTGAGCTGCCTTCTCTTGAGTATAAATAAACCCTGTTCAGAAAGGCAAAGCCCTGGGCACAGCTTGCTTTCTGGTGTGTCGATGCTCTTCTCGGAACTGAGGGGGCAATTCCTTTCTCCTGGGTGAGCCTGAGGACGATGCACCTCCTCCTGTCCTCCCCTGCCAGCTGGAGAAATCTGACCTTGGCAAAACAAGCGGTCCCCCTGGGAAGAACCTGCTCTGTCAGAATGGAGATTTTCTGGAGGTTTGTTGTGTTACTCGCTGCACATCTTACCAGACTTACCATGTACTTTGAGAGATCCGAGCCTCTCTCCCTCTTGCCTCTAAAGGAACTTTCTTTGTGATGATTTCTGCAGTTGGATGTAACAGCAGCATGGGTGCAGGTCTCAGGAGATGGGAAGGAGGATGACCTTGATTTGTTCAGTGCCCTGGTAAAACTGTGGGATGTGTACATCTTGCTTGTGTAATGTCAGATTTTTTTGGGGGGGATGCGACAGTTTGCATGAAATACTTAAAATCTGGAAGTTGTGTGCAACCTTTAGCAGAGGAACAACATAGAACGTGACAATTTGGGTCACTGGCACATTTAGAAGAATGTCACGCACGCTTTTTCCTCAGTGGCTGCTAGAGTAAATGCAATGGGGTTCTCTGCCAGCTAGTTCCCTTATCTTTATGATATTTTATTTGAGGCTGCCTTTTATCATTATTAGCACTGGTTAGCAAGTGTCATCATCAGCTTTGTAAGCTGGTTATCTCCTTTCTACTTCAAAAAACCCCTGTGTGGAGGTGACACTGGTATTCATGTGCCTCAGCGAGACAGAAGATGGAATGCTCTGGTTTGGTTTGGACTTCTTTTTACATGCTTTGGAGAAGAAAGTGATTCTAAAACTTGTGGATTTTTTGACAGAAAAAGTAAAACTGGCATGATTTACAAGTGTTCAACAAATGTTATCAGCAAACGTGAGGAAATTAATCTCTTATGTATATATTTTTTAATGCAGTTCAGCAGCCAAAACAGAATAAAACACCATTTGCTTGTTTTCTCTCTTACTGACATAAAACCTAAACCAAACTCAATTTGATAAGAAAACATGTCACAGACACATTGTTTAAAGATTTATTCTTTTTCTGTTTAATGGCATTAAAAAAATATTGCTTGCTAAGAGACAGAGGAGCATGTGTGTAGACAGTCAGTGAATGCAGTAGTCCTGCACGAGGCAGAAAGCCTGGGATCCTTCCCAGGTCTCCGAAGAGCTCCTGATCCAGAGCAGTCTGCAGAGCATCTCCTTTGATTCCTACTCTTGGGGCTTGTGTTTAGGGCACTTGGGGAAAGAAATCACCTGGCTTACAGCCATTTCACTGAAGTCCTTTCACATAAGCTGGAGACATGTCAATGAGAGAAATCAAGTCTTTGCGTATCCTAGAGTGTGTTAATTAAAGTAGTGTTGATTTCAACACCACAGTTTCACAGTATCCAGTGCCCCTTTTCATGTGCAGCTCTCTGATGTTTATCATTCCAAGACACAAGTCTTGCTTTTGTTGGTTTTATTTGTTTTACTAGATACAGTACCCAAACCACACAGCAGGTATCTCCAGGAAAGGTGTAAAATTATTTGTCTTAGGTCAAAAAGTCCACCAGAAGAAACTTTTGTGTTTCATTTTTGTTAAAGATTTTTGATTCTTTTTTTTCCTCTATTGATCATTTATTCTTCTTTCAGAGTGACTGTTGCATGGGATGGACTTTCAGTAGAAAAATGTAGAGATCACAGCCATCTAAGTTGTTGAAAACCCAATTCTAGTCAGAAATTGTAGTGAGTGGCTGCCTGCATCTAGAGACAGCTTAATCCTTTCATGAAATGATGGACTTTGTCTCTTGGTTTCAAAAGTAAAAATATGGAAAAAATACCACTGTAAACTACCCCGTTGGTTCTAGGACATGAGTTTAAGTTTATGCTGGGTGACCTGAGGAGACATATGGATTATTTATGAAAGGTAACCAAGCAGGACTGTTGCTGCAAGCCTGTTAAACATTCAACACAAAACTTGAAGACTAATACAGTCTTTATGAAAGGAAACTTCAAGTAAACCAGAAGCCCTGTTTCTGCTGAAATTGGACTACTCCTTCACGTGAAGCCCAGGGGCCCATGGGCCCAGGGCTGTGTAGCAGTGTTTGCAGTGCAGTTAATTTATATCCTGAAGCTGTAGAGCACCAGCCTCTGCTGAGGCTGATGGCTACAATCCACACGTGATCCCACCAAAGATTGTTTATGTGCAGAAATTTCAGTGATAGCGATGTCTCTTGGCAGCCTTTGGAAAGTGTGGTTATTAAAACCCCTGTGTTTCTCATTAGAACAACTCTATTGTACATATTATTTAAATATAGATTACTAATGAAATGCCTTTTTATTGCTTTCCCTGTGAATGCTGTCAGCATAAAGTTAATTTGCAGTGTTATGTAAATTCTGTTTAACTTCAATCAAGTTTTTAATTATGTTTTTACCACAGTAATTCCCATTTGATTTGCCATCTCCTGTTAGGTATTTAACATTGCACAGAGTTTTTTTTTTTCCTCCTTCTCCAACACCACCCCCCCATCGCCCTTTTAAGTATTTGATGTCACCTGGAACAGAGCCTCGCTCTAAAGCTGGGTGACTTTGATTTCCTTTCGTGCAAGTATGATTTAATGAAGAAGAATTACACAAAACCAATATTGGAAATGCTTTATTGTTATGGTATTGATTAGCAAAATTACAATTAGACAGAACTGCCTCTGAGAAAACATCCAGCTATTTCATTTGCTCTTTCTTTCCAGCTATTTTCATTCGCTCACCTTCCATTTGCTTGCTCCAGTTCAGTGAACCTTGGATGCTGACAGCCCTTGGATTTCATTTAAAATGTTAGTAACTATTTAACACCTGATGACCACTCGGTCTGTGGCCACCTTGCATAGATACCAGTTGTCCTCACAAATGTTTGCTTACCTGCTGAGCAGATAAATGGACCATTTTTGGCAAATTGTCGGCACATTAATCACTTGGGAGATAGGAATTGTCAGGCAGCATCTCAGCTCCAGATAGGTATTTTCAGCTCTAGGTATATATTTTTCAAATCTTCTTCTGATGACGTGAAGTGGAAATAGTTGAAGTTGAGTCTGTCTTCAGAGGTCATGGCAAAAAGCCTTCTTCTGAAAGGCTTGTGTGCTGTTTTGTGTATTTATGTAGAAATCTTATGTACGTGTGAAAAGATGGGGATTGGTTTTATACAGCTCTGTTTATTTTAAAAATTAAAATACACTCAATTTTTTTTTCTGAAATCGGGGCTCCCTGAAACTCAGTAGAGATTTTTGCTCAAAAACTTCATGCTCAAGGAGAAACTGTGTAAAGGATTTGTGGCACGTTCTGAATCGGGTACTCTCGAAGTGACTCAGACACTCAAAATTAGCAGCAAGATGTGAAATCTTTGCTTTGGGAATGTACTATAAAGCATAATTGAATTGCTATCTTCAATTACTTTCAGGACATTCACTTACTTGCAAATGTATTTCTGGAAGGTTTGGATTAGAAATGAACCTAACAGTACCTAACTGTCCTGCTATTTCAAGCACTCAAGATACTTAGCTACTGATTTTATTTAAAAATACAGGTTTGAGTAATTAGCAAAAAATTATTTGTAGTATGCTTGTAGATTTTTTTCATCCTCAGTTTGGGCTGGTGTTCCAGCATTGTTCTGCTAATACTGTCAAATCACCAGGTCTCTGGTAGGAAGGAAAGGGGAAGGAATAATTGACTCTTCCTCCTCAAAAATTACATTTTATATGTAACTATTACAAAGCATTTGATTGAGATGGGAATTGTGTTAGTTTCTCGTGGGAGTTGTTTGAATTTCCACTGTTTAAAAATCAATTCAACGTGATGAGTGGTGGATTCAAGCAGTGGAACCCATTAGGACAATTTTGTATCACCAGTTGCACCCTGTTTAATCTTTCTGTTGGGAGGTAATGAAATTGAACTCATTAATTTGCACAGATGTTGATGTTTCCCTCAAACTTGCCTTTCTCCACCCTCACCTGGCCTTTCTGCCCAGGTGCAGGGCACTGCCAGCAGCAGGAATGGGCCAGATGCTGTCATCTTCTTGCGTGGGGCATAAACCCTTCCTGCAGCCCAGGCCAAACAGAAGCCTTGGGCTCTGAGCTTGCTGGTAAGCTGGCAGGCACAAAGACAATTGCCTGAGCTAGACTGGCTCAGGCTTTGGGGGTGTACCTTTGTATGGTAGTTCTCTTGTAAGCTCCACATGCAGGAGTTTGGTTTGACTTGGTTTTTAAAACCAGTGTCTGTAAACTCTCAAATCTGCTAGATTCCTGGGGGTTCTGAATGCATTTGGTGCTTCATCCATATGTTGGCAAAGAAATACTTGCTTTTGGTAAGTTCTGCGTTGATTTTGATACCTAGGTTTAATTTCCTTTGCAACAATATTTTCTTGGGAGAATTTAAAGCTGGTAAAAAAGATATACACAGCTGACTGTGTATATATTCTTCTACGTGTACAAGAGCCCTCAGGAGAACAGTGGTTCTCCCTAAACTCAAAACTGTTTGTGAGAAGGTGCTTTCTGTTGGTCTTCCTGACATTTTAGAAGTTGCAGCAGTGTCTGGTATGCTCTTCAGTGTCTGACTGCCCTGAGTGTGATGCTTGATGCCTGTGATGTGAGCAATTCTGTTCATTATACACAGCAGAGTTCGGCTGATGAGGGACAGACCTCAAAAAGACCTGTATTTCACTAAAAATCCTTTGGACTAACAAGGGAGATAAATAGTTCTCTGTTTTAGCTCACTTCTTGTTGGTTACTAAAGGCGTGGTGTGTATTTTGCTGCATTTAGCAAGTTTCTAATACTCTGGTGCCACCACTGAAATCATAAAAAAGCTTCTTATGTTCTTGAAGTGGTCTATCCAAAATTTTGTTCCAGTTCAGAATCTGAAGATGAAGTCTAGGTCTAGGTTCATGTGATGGCATCTAGACTTTAGAAACTATGCATGCTCCTAAAATTTTGTCAGGGTTTTTGCTGGCACTGAGTAGATTCTGTTGTAGGGACACATAATTGCTTAGAGAAGAAAGGTCTTCTGACTGAAACTTTCAACTGTTAATACCTTACTGGTTGTGTGGGTGCTGTGAGGAAGGAGCCAAAGTGAAATGAGTGCTGGATCCACCATGTTATCCTGGGATTACAGTGCACTTAGAGGATAAATCTCAAAATAAATAAAATATGGCTCTTTTTCTCTTGAAATTAAAGCAAGGTTTGCAAGCCCATCAGAGCACCGTGGCATACCTCTGCTGAACTGGTGAATCACTGGGGACGTTTCTAACTCATGTTCATGTGCCTGAGGTTGTTCTAAGGCATTTCAAACAGACAAGTGCCCGAAGTGCATGCAGTACTTCACCAGAAAGGAGCTTCTCCAGTGAAACATCTTGTGGAGGTGACTACCAGGTAAACAGCTAGAGATTTTTCTGTTGATATTTTCCCAATAATATATCAATGTTTGCTTTATGGGAGATATAAATGCTCTTTATTTCCTACATCTTTTGCTTTGAAAAAGACCTTTGTACTATTAATAAAAAATTGCCACCAGGGGGGTTTGGTTTGTTTTCTAAGTTTTGGGGTGCATTTTTTTGTTTGTTGTTGTGTTGGTTTGTTTGCTTGGCTATTTTTCCTTTTAATACTCCAGAAATAAGTGTTGCTCGAGTTCTTGCCATACAGTGCAAGTGTTCTTGAATCCTTTCCAAAATGAGTGAGATCTTAACTAGTTGTGTGGCTGGTTTTCCTATTTAAGTGCGTAGTTCAGTCTGGGTTGAGCTGGAAGTGCCTGAATGTTTAAGCTCTTGTGGAGAGATGAGGCCAAGCAGAAGGGAATGCCATTAGCACGCAGTGACACTGACAGCAGAGCTATTTAGACAGCTGCACGTGTCATATCGTGTACTTGGGTCTCAGTCGCGCTGCTATTTCTGTCTCATTAGCACAGATCATAGCATCTACTTTTTGCGAGCGTGAGTGTGCTCCTTGGCTTATCCAGAGGCTCTTCCTTATTTGAGCCAGAGTTTCAATATTACACTAAAAACTCAAAGTCTAGTCATGAGCTGTTCATGTTACTGCAGAGCTCAAAGCAGTGCCACCAAGCCCACAGCTGGCCAGGGCACCTTACCCGTCTGCAGGCATTTCAAAGTGGTATCTTAGTGGTGCTTGTCTAGACTCAGAGAGGCAGTGCTGCTGACCAAACAGTGCTACCAGTGTGTGATGTTTGTATTTAGCAAGGCAAGCTGTTGACGTTGCTCAAGAAAAATGTCTATAGGAAAATGCTCCGTCTGCTGGCTGTTGTGGGTTCAGTGGGCAGGTACACATAACAGATACTGTCTGCGAGCACGAAGGCTGAAAACGTGCCTTAAAACTTAGAGAGGAAAAGGAGCACTCTTCATATTATCACCAAACTCCAGGAGATGTAAACGTTGCTTATAATTTCACCGTGACTTTCACTGTATGTGTAGTGTTATAGTTCAAAGCAACTAGAGACAGTATTGTGCTGAATTAAGGAACTTGGAGGAGGATAAAACAGGGTAGTGCTGCTGATATTTTTGGATTTTGCTGTTTGCTATTTTAAAATCCTTGCTCGTGCTAAGCCATCTCGTTTCTTAGACTATATTCACTGAGCTGAAATTTCATTATTTTCCAAAAAGTTTGTTTTTGCTACGGGAGACGGATGTGATTTTCACCGAATAGTCATGTGAAAGTATAAATCCAGTTTAAGTGTTAAGTTGCATTTTAGTAAGGCTAGTTACCTGCTGAGCTGCCAACACTCCGTTCTTTGTACAGCAAATTCATTTCAAGACTTGATAAATTCTGCCTGTTGTTGCTAATGGTGTCCTGTGTGTTAGACAAGCTCCAACTACACCCGCAGTCCTGCGTACGTGTGGAGAAATAAGTCACTCTGAAGTGAGAGTTCCTGTTGGATGCCCAGAAATAAAGTCCTCAGGATTTTTTTATGATAGTTACAAATATGATAGATGTCTTGATTTACAGATTTGCTATGTGTTTACTGTTTGAAGAGCACTGCATATATTTAGTGACTTCAGAACAGTTAACAACTGTTAATAACAGCTTACCATTTTAACAGTTATGAGGCCCATAGAAGGATGTAAGCCAAACAAACTCAGTGTATTGATTTAATATTTCTCCTCACATGGATTTTCTGAAAATCCTTCACTTCATTCAAAATGAAGGAAGTGAGAGCTAAGTTTGTTTGTCCCTGACTATCTGTCTTGTGTTCTGAAGGAACCTACGTCCTACTTTATTTATGTCCCAGCTTTTAGCATTGCTGTAACTTCTTGTGGTTTGATTATTTTCTCAATAAAGACAAGAAATAGAGGGAGATTTTTGGATGAGACAAAATAGACCATGCCATTGAGGTCTAGGAGAAGTCTTACTGGGAGAGTAGTTGATGTGGTCATCACAAAGACGATTGCCATTGGTGGTCTCTTGGGCTTCAGCTGGTTTTAGCACCGTGTGTGACTTGTTGACACAGTAACAGCTCCTCTATCTGTTACCATACTGCCTTTAGGCTTCCTAGTTAACTGATGCTAAAGGCATCTATTTTGCTGTCCAGAAGTATTTGATCATAATTTAATCTGGGGAATAAATATTCAGTCATGATATTTCTTGAGGACATAGTCAAGTAATAATAGGTGCTTTGAACCATGATTTCCTTAATTCGGTATTTGAAATTTTTCATGTGCTATCAGTACTGATGAACTGAACTAAAGCTGTGTAGAGTGTGTGTTCTGCTTGCCAAGGGAACTGCAGGGGAAGGATGGTTTTGAAGAAGTACAAAATAGGGGAAAGGAGCTAGGCTGGCATCTTTTGATGCTATGCCTTAACTTCTGAAGCAGCGATGCCGGCAGCAGGCTCTGAATGCAAACTTGCCTTGTACAGTCCTGTGCTGGTCGGAGATGGGCAAGAGGGGAGGGAGGCAGCAGTGCGGGCAGAAGTCTCTGAGAAGGAGACACAAAATTCCACTTACAGTGACTCTTTTGCAGGGTTGCACGTGTGTACGTGTGTCTTGGCTAGTGAGTCACCAGCAGCCTTAGTGGAAAGCGCCAGTGGCCAGGCTCTTGTGCTGTACTTGTACCACTCTACATTAAATGGGGCTGAACAGCGATCCGGTTGCTGTCCTCCTCCGTCTGCAAACGAGCAGCAGGGTAGCTGTGCCTGGGTTTCAGGAAAGATAAGTGGAAACCGGTATAGCTGCTCTGTGTAAGGGGATGGAATGGAGTAAAACCACTTGAAGCAATTTGTGGAAGAGCCCTTTCAATGGAGATGGTTTTTTTCACATTTTTGTCTTGGAGACCCCCGAAGCTGCCTGCAGAGTTTGGGTTGCTGTGCACACTGGCAGTAAGAACCAGACTTAGTGTTAATCAGCTGCGATTCTTCGTGCCTTTACCCCACAAGGTCTGATACCGAATAGATCTGAAACCTTTGCTATGTCTTCTCTTGGTTTGTTCCCACAACTCACTTCCTCCCATTAATTTCCAGGGCTGTAGGGATCTTTCTTTCTCTCTACGCCGCTGATGCTGGCCCCAAACACACACGCAAACACGCAGCTGGTTACGTCTCTGCCTGCCAGGCTCAGGAGCAAATCCTTTCTGCACCAGTGCGCAGCCCGCTCAGTCTTCTCCCTGCTCCCATCTGGATTACGGTTGCATTAAGGTCTCGTACATGTGTGATATTTTTACTCCAATGGGTTATAATAAATTTCATCAGAATAAGCAGTGCCTTTTATGTGCCATGAATTTTGCCTTTTCCCGTCTCCGCTAATGCGCTTCCTCCCCGTTTATAGACTGATAAGCTCGACATTTCAATACTCCTGCAGCAGGCTCAAGGTGCAGAAGTGGGTCACGCAGAGCTAGCGAGAGAACCGTGACTTTTCTAACCGGCTGAATAGGAAGCTCGCGGCTACTCGGATTTCTGTGAGGATGACTGCCACTGCTGAAAGGAGAGAAAAGCAGAAGCGCGTTCGGTTTAAAAGCATTTTGCACACATGAGTTCCCCTTTTCAGTCCTCTGGTGTTAGGTGGGGAAATCTTGTTGCTTCAGGTGGGGAAACTAAGGCAGGAGGCTTGTGTGTCCCCTTCTCCTGCGTGGCTGCGGCTTGGTGCTGACCCGGGGGCTTTGCTCTGCCTTGCTGCTCTGCTTGGGCTCACGGCAGAGCTGCAGAGTTACCTGATGAGATACAAGCTTGGATTGTTCACTGCTGTACTGCTGTGTGGGTCTGAGATCCGGGTAGCGGAACACTTCCAGTGTTGCTGTGTGGTGCTTGGAGCTGGGAAATGGTAGGTTGTGTATTGGCCGACCCAACTGTGTGGCATTGGGTTGTTTTGTCAGCTTTTCTTCTACCCCTCCTCCCCTACCCTGCTTTTGGCCCCAAATAGTTCACCTTGCTGAAAAAAAAACCTGATGAATTTGTTTTACAGCTCTCCAGTGAAAAGTCAGAATGAGTTCTGATGACAAAAAGCAAATGCTTTCACATTGTGAAAGAGAAAAAAATATTGGGTTTCTTACTATTTTTCTTACCTCATGTTAATAGGTTTTGAAATACTTACATTATACATACCCTTGTATCTCTAACAAGCTTACACATCTATTATATACCATATAATCCAAGAGTGACCCTACTGCACTGTGGCTCAGAGATCCCTGGAGTACTGAACGATTGTTAGTGGGAGTGGGGAGTCAATTTAGAGATTGCTGTTGTAATCTTCTGGTGCCCTAAAATGCTTTGAAATATTTTATGTTTATGCCCTTTGATACTAGACTGCTTGGAAATTGTCATCTCATTTGTCTCTCAATTACCTTCAAGGTTTTTGCAAATGCAGTTTTATTTCTTTAGAAAGAAAGTTTTCATAGTTCATTCTTCCTTTTGAAATAATGTTACTTAAAATGCACGTTACAAGACTTTCTTGCTTCATTTTGCATGCTGAAGAAAAACTCTACCTGTCATTTGGTGAGTAATTTTATCTGGCATTTTCTCCTCCCGGTTGAAACACATGGCACTGATAACTATTTACATAATCCCTAAAATCTGGTACTCAAATTGTGCACGTGTAGACATGAAAGCCTGGTGTAAACAGGCGAGCTGGTTTATTCTGAGGTGTACGTTTTGACTGTCAAGCTGTGTAACGGAAGGTGGGGAAAAGGCAGAATTCCTCTGTGTTCCTTTTAACTTCAGGAGTTGGTGAATTGTGCGTCCTCTTCTAGAAAATGGATCTTTGTTTTCCTAAGTGAATCTATAAAACCCCTTGAAATTGCCATCTTTTGGCTGTTAGCCAGGTAGTTTACTAAACAAGCTGGATTGATTATCTAAACCAGGGATAGTTTTTATTGTTTTTTATGTTAACATTGGAATTGGGGTATATAGCATCGCATCATTTACCTTCATGTTCTATAAATTGAGCCACGTAAGGTATATTTAATCCCATATCCTCTCCTGAAGCTGAAGAAAAACGTATTTTCTTGCCATACAGTGAACCATAGTGAATCCCACTGGCAGCTTCAAGCAGAAAAAAAGCCTGTGTGGTGCCCTCCATTGTGTGTCCATCAGCAGTGATCCTAAAGATTAGCAACCAACAAGCAAACATCATGCATTATTGTGTGTGTGTGCAGTTGGTATTGAAGGTATGGCAGGTTTTGAACTTTATTATTGTTGCTGAGGAGGGAGATGTGCTGCTCTAGCTGCTGCCTGACAAGAGGAAGGCCTGGCTGGAATAGCTGGTTGCTCAGACTGACAGCAAATAGCTTCATTTTGGAGATAAAATTTCTCCTTCTTTCACCTCCCACCCACGTCTAAGATGGTTAGAGTGGATTCCTTTTAGTGACATGATGAAGAACATTTTGTTAAAGCAGAGAGCTTAAAAAGTGAACATTACCAAAGGATGGGAAAGTTCACAGCAGCATAAAGACGGTGTGGAAGGAAAGTTTAGTTAGCCACTGTATTGATGTTTCTGTCTGTGGACCTGGTTAAAACAACAGTCGGATTTAGAATGGCTTTGTGGATGTTTCTTGCTAACACAAAAGTTCTTCAGTGCAGGGTTGGAAGCAACAGAACTCCTGTTTTGATGGGCAATGTACATGGCAAAGGGATGGAGCAATAGCAGTGGATCTGAAAATACCTGTGGGGTCAATTCCCCACCCTGGCTCTTGGCCTTGTGATGATGGTTTTATTTAAAACCTTTCTTTCTGGAGTCAGATCCTTGTTTAAACCAATCTGATAAGATAGTTTTCCATTCCTAAAGTTCCTAGCAATGCTAAATCCACAAGAGAAATGGAAAACACAATTTAAGTATGTCAGAACAGTTTAAAGAACAAGTAACATCATTTCATGATTGTTTTGGAAGTTTGGATGGTTAGTTGACTCTTGCGGTCATTTGTGGTTTTAAACACAGAGGTAGCTTGACGTTTGCTTGATTTTGACTTTGAAACCTTAAAAATAATAGAAAGTTACTATTAAAGGTCTTTTCCCACCTACCATGGCGTTTGAGAATAACATACATAGCCTAGTAACAAAAGACAGAAAAACAGAGCATGCCACCTCCTCATTGCATTATTTACTGTGCATGCATCATGTCATTTGTACATTTCTGTCCTGTTTTCCCACACTGTGCATTTCATTTGTAAGTAGCTGTCTTCTGGCAGCAGCTCCTGTGGTATTTTATGGGTGCTGCAGAAACAATGATCACAGTTGTTATCAGAATTAAATTGGGTGGACTTGCTTTTCTTCCACTTGGGGAACTGTAGCAAAAGTTTTAGTTTTACTTAGGCCTCTTTTTAATAAGAATCCCTTAGGGATTGGCTTAAAAAAAAATCCCAAACCAAACAACAAACAAAACCCCTGCAAAGCAACAAGAAGAAACCCTCTACCACCATCCCCTGCACCCCCCACCCCCCAAAACAAACAAAGAAACAAAACTCTCCCAACAAAACCCACCAAACCAACCCACCACAGGTATTTAGCAGGTCTGATTTGTTCAGTGACCTGAAAATAAGGCTGGCTTGAGCCCTGTAAGAGTTTTCATCCTGTATCTCAAAGTATCACCCTTGGCTTTTGACAAATGACTTGATCTCTGTTGGCCAAGCTGGCCACCGGCACGTGTGAGGCTGAATCCTCCCAGGCCTGTGGAAGTGTATCAGGTTATTCCAGTCATTAACTGACTCCTGGAGGTAATCTATATTTCTCTCCATCTGTAAAATGGTCCTGGTAATACTTTTCTGCCTGCCTCTCAGTGGGATCTGTGAGGATTAGTTATGTCTCTACAGCAGCGCATAAGTGGTAAGCATGATTACAAAGAACAAGATGTGCAATTACACTGGAGGGGCAGCAAGCTGCGGGTGTCTCCTTACACTTCCATAGCAGAGCAGCTGGCTGATGAGCTGTCCTGACCTCTGCAGTCAGACCAGATTTCAGCACAGTTGGCTCATTTGTGGGCTACTCTGATTTCTCGTGTCAGGACCTCTATTTCTGAAGGTGGCGTCAGGTAGGGCGGTAGCGATGAGGGACCCGCTGGAGCTGTGCGCGTCTCGTCTGCTTGCCAGAGCAGGCTGTGTGCAGCGGATGTGAGCACCTGTAGGTGACTGTCCTTGCCAGAATGTTTTTTCAGCAGTGTGAGGCTTGATGCTCTGGCCACCTGCTTCTCCCATGACAGTCTTCACACCTCTGCTGGCATCACTTTCTTCACATGGCACACGCCTCCTTGGAAGTTGTGCCCTTTTTCTGCTTGCTCTGCTCAAATCCCACCTAATGACTCAGTACTTGGGCAGTGTCAGTAAGAAGTGAAACAATAAACATACTCAGGTTTATTTTCTTTTATGGGCTTCTGGGTACATCCTATTTATTTGGTTTTGCTTAGACTGTGAGCTCTTGGGTGGGCAGCTTGCTAGATCTTGTCTCCTGTGGGCTGCTGCCACATTGTCAGCATCACAGCAGTGTTAACCCCTGCCAGCACTCTGACAAACTCTGCCTTGCCATGCTTGGGACTCTTATTTTTTGTAGTTATCCTAAATTTGTTCAGTGAACAAAAGGTGTAAGTGAAAGGCAGTGCAAGTTCTTTTTCATTTGTACTCCATGTGTGCTTTAAAGCCCACTCAAAGTGGCCAAGTTATAGTGCCTGCCGAAATTAATGAGCACAAGAGATAAGAAAGAGGATTTACTTGTGTTTCTGTTAGGATTTATTAAGTCTCATGTAATCACATGGGATCAAAATGTTATCACCTTCTGAGGGTCATTGTCAGTAAATGTAACAAAGTGATTATTCTAGTTTCTTGCCTTAGGGAAAATTAGAATGATTGGGGAAAAAAAAAAAAGAGGTGTGATACAATGCATTTAGGTGCATAACACCCATTTATTTGACGTGGACATTAAACAGGTTTAGTCCGTGTCAAACAACAGTGTGTGGTTTTCACTTTGAAGCATTAAGAAGGATCTATGGCCTAAATAAAGGGCTAATATTTTCAATAAAATCAAAAGAGAATTAGAACCGTAATAAAATATTGCTATTAAAAATAGAGGGATAGGAACTCCAGGTTTATATTTGGGTGCTGATTTTTGTCAGTTTGCCTCTGTTAGAGCTTAATTTTCAAAACCAAGATGCTGCAGCCATTCTGAAAGACATTAATGACATTTGAAGTCTGTAATCATTCCAGTAAACATTCTGGGGCAAACAGCCAGGTGGGATATTTATGGAATATGCACTGCACATGTAAGCAGAGTGAAAAGGGTGGGAATGAAAACAATTTAATATTGTTGCACCATTTCAGTCAAAAGCAAAACAGATGAAATGTTCATTAAAATTACCTGCTTCAATAAAGGATTTGAGATATTATTTTTTTTTTCTCCTTACTGTTGCTGTGTTCTGCCAGTATCTCTCCAAAGTAATGCTATCAGTTAGTGCTAGCAGGATAAAGCCCTAAGGGTATTAGCACAGCCTGATTTTTATCTTGACTCTGTCCTCTTTGATGGGAGCTTCTGCTTATGGCTAAAATGTTCCGCAACACTTGGAACAGATTTATGTTCCTTAAGTTTTGTGCTAGGATTTAACATCATCTGCTTAAATCTCCCACAGATTGACCTGGGAATATACCCCACAGTTATAGAAGAATAGCATAGTGGAGATTAGGGTGACAAACATTTATCTCCACTAATAAAGAATAGACTTGTATTTCATCCATTTCAAAGCTGTGAATATGGCAGTTATCTCTTGAGCAAGGATTAAACTATTTGTCCTGCCATTTCTTTGGTGTACTTGAATTTGTGTTTGTCTTGTGTATATTGAGCCTTCCCCCACAGTTTAAGGAATATTTTTCAAGTGTAGGTGAGGGGAAAGTTTTCCTAAATCTTATGTAAATTAATGCTTTAAAGGAAGAAACAAAGCAAACAGCTCATTTCCCCTCCATGATAATATGGTGAGGTTTTGGGATGCTCTCCCCTACAAAACTTAAGTCTTAAAATGCACAAGTGTTCTAAATGTGTAAATGAGCCACAAAATCAAGCCAAGTTCCTAAATTAATGAGCTATTCTGGAATGTGTTAAAGTAAGTTTTAAGTTACACTTATCTGGTATGATACCACTTATGTGGTATGTTTAAAACAATGCTACTTAGGACACGAGTGGTCTTACTCTGTATCTGTAGAGGATAACAATGATAGAATTGCTAAGGTTGGAAAAGACCTGCAAGATCATCAAGTCCAGCCTGCTACCCACCACCTCCACAGCCACTAGACCATGTCCCAGAGTGCCACATGCACCTGTGTTTTGAACACGTCCAAGGGATGGTGACTCCACCACTTCCCTGGGCAGACTGTTCCAATGCTTAACTACTCTTCCAGTAGAGAAATTCTTCCTAATACCTAATCTGAACTACCCCTGGTGCAACTTGTGGCCATTTCCTCCTGTCTTGTCGTTAGTTACTGGGGAGAAGTGGCC
>VWZY01001378.1:212816-254984 GCA_013399075.1 Chloroceryle aenea
TCTCTAGAGCCTCCCTACCCTCAAGCGGATCAATACCCTGCTTAATTTCAGGTAGTCTGAAAACTTGCTGAGGAAGCACTTAATCCCCTCATCCAAGTCACTGTTAAAGATGTTAAACAGGACCTGCCCCAGCACTGAGCCCTGGGGAATACCATTCGTGACTGGTCGCCAGCTTGAGGTAACTCCATTCACCACAACTCTTTGGGCCTGATTATGGAAAAGGCCTCGCTTCTANTTCACCACAACTCTTTGGGCCTGACTATGGAAAAGGCCTCGCTTCTACTCCTGATTTCACTGGGCCCTTGTTGTTCTGCTGCTGCTAGCTCAGGATACTCCCGTCTCAGCCTCACCGCGTGGAGACTTCCAGAGGTGTCTGGATACAGGTTAGTTATTGTCAAGCACTTTGTAAATAATAGGCACTAGAAGAAAAAAAACCAAAACATTATTGAGGTATAATTAATTGTTCCAATAAAACTATGAAGAACTACTTCTCAAACTGAGAACTCAAATCTGGGGGTTTCTGTCTATAAGAATGAAGAGACTTTTTTTGTGGTTGTATTTAATTTGCAATTTATGAAATCACTTATTTTCATGATATAAAGTTACCTAGTATGCAAACTCTCTTGACTGACTACTTGAAAACAAACATGGCTTTTGTTATTTTCCGTGCAGGATATGTGTGCCCATTCCTGCACTCCCCATTTCACTGCTTTGTGGGGATTTGTCTTTGGCATACAACCCACTGTGATCCAGCTCCACGCTTGATCAAATGGTATTATGAACTCTGTAATTCCAATAACCTCACTTTATTACACCTGAAAGGATTGGCTCTGGGGGGTGGTAGTGTGAGAGGTGTGTAATGCAAACGCACTCTTTCAGTCTCCTTAGCTTGTGTTACTAAATAGGTGCATTGGGATCTTACCTTCTCGTCACCATCACGGAGTTCAATATGATCATGGCACTATGCTTAATGAAAAGCTGGTGCTTTGAACTAATGCTTTATTAGCCAGCTAATAGTTTATAGTTTTATTACAGTGGCAGAGTCTGCATTGAAATAGATAGATCTCACATGAATGAAATATCCAAAATACTAAGTAGAGAGCTGGTTTTCTTTTTTGGAGGGATGTGAAGCAAGTATTAAGACAGCTTTTCAAGTGAGATTTTGCTAGGGAAGAAAAATAGGTAATAAGGTGTTGTGTATGGTTTTGTGTAGCTTATCTGGAGTCTGTAACCATAACAACAAGGAAGTTTGATGTTGTGTTGGAAGCCTGCCTTTGGTTTCCTTTCCCTTCAACTTAGCCTCTTGAACAGTAGCAGAGTTGCTGCATTGCCATTTGTATTTGTGGATTTGTCACTTAGGCACAACTTCTTCAGCGGGAAATTGCCGAGGTCCTCAGCGGGGTCTCTTGGCATCGATGTGAATGTTAAAGTCTGCAAACCCATGCCCATGGTGCTGTCTTCAGACAAGGATCCTGTCATGGCAATAGGGCAGGAGCAGTAAGGAGAGAGAATGTCCCTGTTGACTACAACTTTTTTACTAGAGAAAGTCCAGGGAATTTGATCAAAGAAAGGACAGAACAGGAATCTGCAGAGACTGGTCTGGGATGAAGGGTGTGGTCTAGATCTTACTGGGGACAGAGGACAAATAAGAAGACTCCAAGTGGGGACTTTGCTGAGAAGAAAATAGAAAATCTAAGCTCTATTGGAGCTTAGATCTTTTTAGATGTAGGGGGTGGGGGGGAGCTCATAAGAAACAGAAATACAGAAGCACTGTGAAAAAAGCAGCAGTAATTATTTCTGAGTGCTGCAATTTTCTATTTTTTTTCAGAAATATGGAGGGGTTTGCAACCAAAAACTTAATAAGCTTTTTAGTATTAAAAAACCAAAAAACCCCTAAACCCCCAAGCCCTTGAGTTGATAACTGTCTTGTTTAGCCTGATCACGGGGACATCATCTCTAAGGCTGGTTTGAGTCTTACCCATGAGAGCTGTGGAGTCCTGTTTGGCATGTTGGTGCCAGTGGTTTTGCGGTAGGGTGGCTGTCTCTGCGTTGAAACCGAGCGCTGGCGGCTGGCAGGTGTGGTGGCCAGCGTGTCTAAGTGTGATTGGGTATAAAGAGCCCTTGTGAGTGCTGAAAAGAGGTGAGATTATACACGTGAAACTGTTGAAACCATTCTTTGCTTTTAAGAAAATTGAATTTCTTTTGAAAAGAGATTCAATCCGTAGTTTTTCTGCTCTAACTCAGCTTGATGTATATAGGATCTTATGGAACACGCAGAGGAGGTAGCTCTGGAGCAAAGCAGAGCAGTGGCAGATTTAGCATCATGTACATGTGTGCCAAGTTATTCTTAGCCCGAGTAGAGCCCAGTCAAAAGACTTCTGGTTTGAGTGCTATTCTGCTGTATTTTAAACTAATACTGTGCAGAACTGGCATTAGTTAAGGGGAAAATGTAGCACTGTTTGCTTACATCATGCAAGGTAAAATTAGCGACTGAATTAATAACAACTCATTTTCCAGGCAGGAACTGGAAGCCAGTTGCACGGCAGTACTGTACGGGGAAGAAGCAGCTCAAATTTTAGATTGTGCTTGTTAATATTTTCCTCCTTCTTCTCTCCTTTATGTTGACGTTAACGTTAATTAGTTACTTGCAGCAACCCAAAAGTATTGATGAAAGCCTGCAAACCCATTGTGCTTTTGTAAAATTAGTTTCCTGCTTAAGCAGATATTTCTTCAGTAATTGACACAAACCAGCCTCGGACAGGGAGGCAGCAGCAAGCTGGTTTTATGATTAATTCCCCCTGTTCTGTGGTTATTTCATGCTAATAGTAAAGAGAAGACCGTAAATACAGGGCCAGATGCTCCACCTCTGTTCTCAGCTGAAGTTCTGGCCTGAATAATTTATTAAGGTGCTGTCCTTTGAATTCTCTCCAACTAGGGGTCTTACCATCAAAGCACTGGGATTACAAAGCCACCTTCTTGTTCTCCTTTCCATGTGTTAAAATAGTGGAACACTATGGGCAATAGTAACACCGGTGCGGAGTAACAAAGCAGAGGTGCAAATGCTACAGTGTGTGTGTTGCAATGTGGGAAAAATAAGCACTCATTTGTAAATGTATTCCCTCAAATGTTTACTAATTGCAAGCGTTTAAGCAGTTCATATCATGCTTTAAGGATACTTTAAAGGGGTTTTGGTTTTGTTTTGGGTTGTGTTGTTTGTTTGTTTTAAAGATTAATAAATAGGTTCTTTTATTATCCCAGATGATGTCAAGATAAGAAAATTGCATTAAATAAGAACTGAATCCCAGTAGCTTTTCTCTTTGAAGGGGTAAGTACTTACCTGGTGCTTGCCAACTTTGTGGCTTTAGTGTGATCTCCCAAATAACACAGAAGGTCTCTACTTTAAATATTGACTTGAAAAGAGCTAGTATTCTCTTCTGCCTTACGGGGCAGCTGATCCTCCTGATTTTTCCCTCCGTTTTGTTTTCCGATTTTCCTTTTTGTGAAGGAATGTCTAAATATTATAAAAGGTCAGGTGGTTGCTAAGTAATGGATTGCTTCGGGCTTTAAAAATGATGCCTGTTTATGGTCCTGCCATCTGTAGGAGCACCAGCCTATCATAAAGTTACTGTATTGATCTATCACTAGTGCTGTCTTGTCTGCCAAATGAAAAATGGCTTAAACTCATAACCCGGGCCAACGGTTTTCTTATTGTAAGCCAGACAAAAATGCTATTGATCTTCTTTGCTGAAGTGTTCTTTTCACAGCTTGCCAGCATCAACACACTGTTGTCCTTACTCAGGGCTAATTAACTAATAATTTAATGCAGCCGAGACAACAGTCTCGGTTCAGTTGAGCACCAAGGGAATATGCTGTAACTTCAAAAGTATGGGACCTTTTCAGAGCGTGGTTATGATTGCAGCACTTGCTCAACTTTTACACGCTCTCTCTGGGGTTCAGTTCCTCCTCACTAAAGATAACAGCCTAGTTAGGTGGAGGTACGCTCGCCCTGTAGGATTTAGAGGAAGCAAAACACAGATGCGGGGTTGGTATCTCCAGTCTTGGATGGTGCTCTTGGTTATGAGCTCACACTTCAGCTTTGTGATCGCTTCTGGAGTGAAGGTCATTGAAGTGACCATGGGAATCCTGTGGTTCGTGAGCTACGGACAGATTCAGTCACAGCTGAGAAAGAGTCGGGTGTATCTTTTTATTTTAAAGTGGTTTATTTTGTTCTGATAAAACACTGACCATAAAAGTTTATGTGATGGATTCTTCTTCTTAAAACATCATTTTCTTAATCCTCCTACTGCTGTGAAGGCCGGAATGTTGCAGGGAAATTCAGGTTGAAAGTATAGGAAATATGTAATCTGCTCACACGTCTTCAAAACTCATTGGGGTATTCTGCAAGGTTTTTGATCTTTTTAATTCAAATATTGGGATAATTAAGTGCATGAATGGAGAGTGCTTGCTTCCAGTCCCTTGCTGCCTATAAGAAGCAATTGGTACCGTTTAGGTGGGTGGATGGCTTAATGTCATTCAACTCGTGTTTAGTCTTGTGGAGGTTCTCCTGGCTTGTCTCGTACTCTGGTGCTGGCGATAGATACAGCTTGTGCAGCATTTGTTTTAGAATAAACAGCAAGAAAGACTTCTGAAATACAGTTAGAAGCGTTTTGCCAGAAAGAGATGGCAGGCATGATCTAGCAGTTTTCAGCTGTTACATATTTTTTCAAGTTCTTGACTGAAAGCAGCTCAGCTTCTTCTGTACTCTTTGACCAATCGGTGTAGGCCGCATCTTAGTTTATATTTCAGAATTATCTGTGATTCAAGCTGTATCTTTATTTCCTGTTCCACATTGCTGAGCACAGTGTGAGGCAAGGGTGTACAGGGGGTGGAGAAAAACCAGATAATCCCTCAGGGAAGTTATTCTTTGCATCTGTGATTCTATGGTTTCATGTATTAACATATGCACCCACACTCCAGGAAAATTAGTTTTATATATGAAAAAGGAGTTTAATCTAGAAGGACACTTAAAATTTACTTGAAGTAAAGGAACTTGTAATCTCTGAAAGCATCCCCAAAGTGCAATTAACTATTGTGATGTCCTGATGACTCAACAGATGCTTCTGTAAACTCGAACACATCTGTCAGATTACAGAACTGGTACACCACTCTGTGATTTAAAATGACTGCCCATAAATGGATGTATTGTGATAAATACCCTATAGATGGCAAGGATGTCCATCTTTTCTGTAGTCCTCTAATAACATTTCACAGGCCACTATTCACTGTCACTCTCTGGAGGTTGCTGTAGTCATGTGAAATGTCCAATTCTTCCTTCATATCTTTGTAAACTTCTTTGGGTTTTTCTGCATCTTCTTGGCTCCTTTTTAATGCATGCAGGCTATTGAGTGGCATTTTAGTAAAACAGTTGAGCTAAAGATTTTTCAAAGCCTTTCTGAAGATTCCCAGTAGCCAATTCAACTGATTTTAGGCTGCACTCCATCTGCCTGGAAAGAAAGAAAGAAAGAAAATGCATTAGTAGTCCACACATGAGCAGCTTATTAGTTCATTTGGTGTGTGCAGTACAGTGATTCAAGACTGATTTAAAATACTCATCCACAATTACTGGCGCAGCACAGTTCAAAGTGCTTCAAATCTGTGGGTTTGACTGAGAAATTTAAGGAAAATAGCTGCAAATTGATTCTGTATGTAATTAATGAAACATTTCATTCTTATGTAAATATTAAATGCTTGGGTGTATTTTCCCTTTTTTTCCTTTCCTCTTTCTGAGCTCCCCCTCCCTGACCTCCATTATATGTTTGTTTGTTTTGTAGGATGGTGGGTGGGCTGGCATGGGGGCATATCCTCCTGGGAGGAAGAATTAATAGCTGAGTCCTGTGACTCATTCACTGAGCAAACAGCTGTTCTCCCTCTAATTCACCCCTCCTCAGATGTCCATCCCACCCCCGAAGAGGAGCTGCCAGAAGGCAATATTTGCCTCTGCCTCAGCTGTTGAAACTCTCTGACCACTTTCTTAAGGAAAGTGCTCTTTCCTTGAGCGAGCCACCCCGGGCACAGGTAAAGTGGAGGTGTGGAGATGAGCCCCTGCCACCAGCTCTGCTGTGGGGAGCCTCCTCTGCCAGAGGGACACTGCAGCAGTGGCAGCCACATCTCAGAGTGTCTGAGCAAGATTTTCCAGGGCTTGCTTCTTGCAGAGGAGTGGATTCTAGAGTCTTTAACATGGGTTAAAAGCTGTTGGCGTGTTGGAGAGAAAGGGCTTTTGAGGACAGGAGAGAAGCGAGTGGATGTTTACGCAGATGTACTGAGTGAAGTTGGTGAGGCGAGGCTGGGGTTTTGTTCAGGGTCTCTCCCTCCTTCTTTCAGTGTCGCAGAAAATTAAGCCAAGTTTTATAAATGCTATCAGTGGAAGAGTTTAAGAAAAGCCTGCAGTAAAATTTAGGAGATCCCCAGGCAAACTTCAGCTTGTTTTGAAATGACTGTCTTTCCAGCTCGGATGTCCCCACAGAACAGAAATTGTGCAATGTTGCTGGCTCTCGGCTGCCTCTCCGAGCTGCCGATGACCTCGAGTTTCACCGTGGGCAGTCTAGCAGGGCTTGGCATGAGGGGAGGCCCTGGACCCTGACCTGCAGCCCTCCAAGGAACCAGAAAACCGGGATTCAGGGCTACCAGTTCGGAGTACTTACGTAACAGCTTGTGCGATAGCAAGGAGCGCTCATCTACTGCTAACAACTGACTCAAAAGAAAGATGGGGGGGAGGACTGCTTCCAGCTATTCAATCCTGAGATATGACTCTTGCTCTGAGGCATCTGTGCAATTACTCTTTTTTCCATGCTTTTATTGCTATGACATTAATTTGCATAAAAGACTTGGATCTCTAAAATCGTGTTTACTGCATCTTACTCGGGTCAGGGTGTTGCAGTTTTTCTGCCGTTTGCTTCCCTGGCACGACAGCCCTGCTCCTGCAGGCCTAGCGGGTGACAGCCACCGTGCTGCACCACGTGTGAGCACATAGGTTTGCATGTATGCGCACGTACGCGATGCTTAACCTTACAGGAGGTGGTGGTGTGAGTGTGGTGGCATTCAGTGAGCTGATACGAAGGCAGTCGTGAAAAAGAACTGGCAGTGGAGAGATTGGAACTTGCCTGAAATGCCTCGCCTCACATATAGAGAGATAATGTGTTCCTCTGTAGGTTTGGGCACAGTTGCAAGGGACAGTGACTAAAACCTTTTTGCTTTCCCTTCCACATTCACAAACTTGTTTTCCTTAGTGTGGGGTCTTCCACACATTACTTTAATTCCTTTCTGCTGAGTTCCGTTCTTATTTAACTACAAAAAAGGGGATAATACTCTGCTTGTTTTCACCCCATGACTGGAAGATAATGTCAGGGATGGGAAAGGCAGGGATTGTTAAAAAATCTACCCCTGATTTCATATTCCTGACCCTCAAACTTTATTCAGACAGGAGAATGTGGGAGAAGAAGATGGGTTTTAAGATTTCTTTGGATACTTTGGTGAGAGCTTTTAGATACTGTTTGGTTTTGAAAATGAATGCACCTGATTTGTAACCTCCCCTGTTTTAAGAAGTTAAATTGGAGGGGGTTTCTCTTTCTGCTGCTAAGGCCAGAGCCCTCTTGTCATTGTCATTTGAGGCAAGGGGGCAAAGCAAAATCTGGGGTATTTCAACTAAGTTCTACAAAAAGGTTTTAGTAACTAGGGGATCCCTCTCACAACTGCAGGACAGGAGCTAGGAGGTACTTTCCACATGAAAAAAATGTTTTAAAAGTACTTTTTAGCTTAGAAGAAATTAGTTTTTCCTTGTAAAATCTGGGCACAAAGCTCTGAAAGTGTTTAAGGCTTTGTGGGGTTTTGTTTGTTTTTGTCTGGTTGTTTGGTTTTGGTTGTTTTTTTTTAGTTTCCAAGTTTGCTTCAAAAACCTTCTTTCCTCACTTCTGTGCTCTTCTTCTGCACCTATGTGTCACTGTATATGCAACCCTGTTTCATACTGTATTAGGGAAAAATGTTTTCTGACCAAGATGAAACAAAACTTGTTGTTTATAAACAGGAGATGTTTAGCGTAACAAAACGTTATCAGTACTGGCTGGGGGATGAGGTGATAGAGAGCAGCCCTGTGGAAAGACCTTGTGGGTTTTGGTGGAGGAGAAGCTGGACATGAGCCATCAATGCACACTTGCAGCCCAGAAGGCCAATCTCATCCTGGGCTGCAATCAGGAGAACTGTGGCCAGCAGATCAAGAGAGGGGATTCTGTCCCTCTGCTCTGCCCTGGTGAGGCCTCACCTGGAGCACTGTGTCCAGTTGTGGAGCCCTCAGCACAGGAAGGACATGGACCTGATGGAGTGGGGCCAGAGGAGGCCACAAGGATGATCAGGGGGCTGGAGAATCTCTCCTGCAAGAACAGGCTGAGGGAGCTGGGACTGTTCATCCGGGAGAAAAAAAGGCTCTGGGGGGACCTTATGGTGACCTTCCAGCACCCGAAGGAGGCCTACAAGAAAGCTGGAGAGGGACTGTTTATAAGGGCGCACAGTGGTAGGACAAGGGGCAATGGCTTTAAACTAGAGAAGGGAAGATTTCGATGGGATGTTAGGAAGAAGATCTTTAGTATGAGGGTGGTGGAGCACTGGAACAGGTTGCCTGGGGAGGTGGTAGAGGTCCTGTCCTTGGAGACATTCAATGTCTGGCTTCATGAGGCTCTGAGCAACCTGCTCTAGCTGAGGATGTCCCTGCTCTCAGCAGGGGAGCTGGACCAGATGACCTCCAGAGGTTCCTTCCAACCCAAAGCATTCTGTGAAAGTGGAAGAGGTGCACCATCCACCTGGCAAATGCAGTATTTCATTTCTTTCCTCCTAGTATTTTTCCCTTTGCCTAGGTTTTGGGTTTCTCTTTCTCCCCCACCAGCAAAAGTCATGCACGTGTATTACATGCAGCTCTAAGCTGTTAGCTGTGCTACTGTGCTTAAGTAGTAATGCCATTAAAAAATATTCTACTGCCATATGTAAGACATTTGTTAGTCTCAGAGATGATGGCTTAATTTTTAGTATTCCTTGGTGGTTTATATCTTGACATTTCTTCTGACCTACAATTAAAATGACTTTAGCGAAGTCTCAACTTCTATCCAGATTGCTGAGTGTATTTGAGTGTCTCCAGGGAGCGCGTTGAACGGCTTGCTAAATCAATTTGTTCTTTTCTCAAAACAGATTAAATATGGTTTACCACTTGAAATTAAGAAATAAATAACCCCATATGACATAACTACTACATGTAAAATTAAAACTGCTCTCTGTGCATTTTGGAGGGTAGTAGCTTTGATGCCAAGGTTGTGCTGATAGTATTCCACCAAGGAGAGAAGTGAATGGTTAAAACCAAGCATGCCTAATCCTGTGTTGATGTTCTGCTAGTCTCACCTGAGAATTAAGCTGATGGCACACTACTTTGGGTGGGTGCTAACTGCTAGATGTGGCAATATCTTCTTTAGCAGAGACTGAGGCTCTGCCTCCAGTGCGTTGCCTCCCTGGAGCTACATTAAAAAAGAATATTTTTTTCTTTTCTTAATCTTGTTCATGCATACCGCTAACTTTTCAGGTCAGCCTTCTCCTGCTTCTTCCTTTAGCAAAATTAGCTGCAGAGCTTGCTTGTGACTTACCTGTACCCTTAGTTGATGCTTCCAGTATGATTCTAGTAGATTCCTCCTCGCCTACGGTTTGTATCCAACACCCAGGAGAAGCAGAAGGGAAATCAGTGGCTTCTGGTGCTCTGCAAATCTGCAGAGGATATGCAGGCAGATGTACGGAGAGAGAGTCAGATGCACTGGCTGTGCCAGAAGCAGCCTTTGTTCCTTCAAACCACTTCCATGGCTGCGCTTGAGTAGGGTATTGTGTAAGGCTGTGGAAGTACAATAGCACATAAGGGAAAGGGAAGGGGGGAATTTTTCTAAAATAGAACAAAACAAACTAAAAAAGTTGCTACGGAAATAGATGGCAAATGGTCTCTAATAATGGGGTTTTACAAGAGATGTCCAATCTCCAGAACAATGGTTCAGTTTAAGCCAAGGTTAATAGTGCTTGTTACTCTGCGCCTGTGAGTCGGAGCTCGGCCCCTGGCTGTAAACACGTGCAGGCCAACGCGCTGCCGGCTAGGTAGGAGCCACGGCTGTGGTGGGCACTTGGGAAATCGTAATTAATTGCAAACTTTAGTTGTTTTGGATTCATCTGCTCCTGGGCACGTTTTGGTGATTGCCAAAACAGGCCGAGTAGAAGTTTGGAAACCTTCCCTGCTAGCAGAAGCGTGCTTGTTGACTGGTAAGCTTCTTTAGGAAGCTGGGCACTTTGTGTTCTTCAAGTATGACCCAGCTGCAGCCCTGGATAAAGGAGGAGCTGGGATTGCTGATACGCTGTGCTTTTACAGGCATTTTGAGTGTGAGCATGATTTGCATTTCAAGGAGACTAATGCTAGAACTTGGAAATAACTTCTGAAAGTAGAAGAATACCCTGAAGAGCACCTGCCTTATATATATGGTACAATATACTTAACTGTCTTTGCAGGATTTCTGTTTTCCAAGAATTTCTGTGTACGTGTGTTTTGTATTTACTATCTCTTCATCTTAGTTTGGGTATGTAGAGGCCAAGTGGCATTTGTTTAGGGAAACTGAAGTTTTTGCTCTTTGTTACCCTTGGAATTCTATTTATATGCAGTTATTTACATCTAGAGCAAACTGAGTGCTGAGGTGTAGGCAGTGAGATATCCTGGGATCCCTCTTGCTTTTCTCAGAGGATAAGGCTGAGGAAGACACATGGGTCTCCAGGAGCACCTAGAACAGTTCAATAAGATCTTTCATAAACTCATCTCTAAGAACTGACAGCCACCAAGTGGGACCAGGATAGGATGAGAAAGTAGGGAAAGTTGTTTGTCCTTATCCAAGTCCGTTGCAGTTTCACAGCTGAGACTCAGGAGGCCTAGAGATGAACTCTGTGTTGCTTCCCTGTTGGATTTCTTCTAGTTCCTCCCTTCAGTGTTTCTTGTGTGCTCCAGTTTTAAGACTTCCTGTGATGCACAGTTTGCTCTGGGTGTTTCCCTTATGTATGTTGACCTTTTCCATCGATTCATCTTGGCAAAATCACTGAGAACCAGAATGCCCCCAGGGGATTGTGACCGCTCCAGACTGGAGTTGAGGGCACTTCAGAGGGACTGCAGCCACCCTGGGCCAGAGTGAGGACATCCTTGGGGGACTGGGAGTGGTGGAGTTGTCCAGCCTGAGATGGGGTATCGAGTGAAGCAGCGAACAGCAGTGGAAGGACAAAGGAGAGGCGAGGAGGAGCAGACAGAAACCTTTGCACACAAAACCCCTGGTCTCCTGTGCTGCCTATCACCTGGCTGAAGGCATTGGCTAGACTGAGTCTAAGGCATGGTGGAAACATGGGAAGTTAGACTAGGAAAGGTGTTTGACTGAAGCTGAGCCTTGGAAAGGGAGAGGAAAGGTTTCCCTCAGTGTTTTACCTCAATTCCTTAAGGGGTAAGGGAAAGTATATTAATTGGCAATAAATCAAGTAAAATTCCTGGATTTGGAAGTTTTTCCCACAATGTACAGACAACACATGCTGGGGATTCTTATACTACTTTTCTGTTTTGTTGAGCCGTTGGGCTTCACCTTAATCACTTTTACAGCTTGCTTTTTTTTTAACTTGGGAATCCTAGAGATAATAGCCTTTAAAACAAACAAACAAAAACCTGAAGGCTGAAATGTTTCTGTGATGAAGAGACTTTGGAGCTGGCTTTAGGAAAAAACCCTACTATTGCAGGAGACAAGATAAAATGACCAGATCTGGCAGCCCTGCTGTGTTGCCTCTCCTTCCTCTTCTCAACTTCTCCATCCTCCCCTGCTTGTGTTAGTCATCTCCATCACCATCTTGACTTTTATGGTGCAGTCTACTTGGAGCAAAGCTTTTGCCTGTTATGTGCCTGTAATGCACCACATATGCATTACTATAGAAATAATCTATTATAAAGTGCCTGGGATTTCAAACTGTTTGTAGCCAAAAAAGCATTTGGCCAAAACCCCTGTGTTTTTGTGCTCCCGGACGAGAGGAAATACTCCCTGGCCAGAGAGTGCCCCTTCCTCTCCTTGCCTTTCCCCAGTTCACACCCAGTAGCTCCCTGTCCCCCCTCGTGCAGCTGCATCACTGGCCGTGCACCAGGCACCATTGTGCTAAGACTGGAGATTGTGTGCCACCGAGCTGTCCCCAGCGAGGCTGTGCTTTCTTCGGCACGTGGAAAGGATGGCTGATGCTGCATTAAGGTGTTTCTAGTTGTCTCCTCTTCCTCACCCATCCAGCTTTGATTTGCAGGTTTAGCTTGTTACCCCCAAACTGTGCCAGTGAGGCTCTTTTGGGGATCTTCCTGGAAATAGGATGAGATAATGAATCAGACTTAAATAAAAAGCTAATTTTGCCTTTAGAAACTGATTCCAGTTCAGAGCAAAACCCTGGGGAGGGTACTGCCAGAGCTGGGGCTGTTGTGTGGGTATGAGAACAGGCCGAGGGAGATGGGACAGCCCCTGAGTGGGTTGCGTGGTGAAAGAAGGGAGCAGATGCTGATGGGGACAGTCCCAGTGTCCTTAGAATAAGCTTGGACCCGATTTGTGAAAGGGGTGGGTGGTCTGTAGCGTGAATTCACATAAATGTTAATGGGCTAGCCTTTCTCAGAGGTGCTCTATAAAACAGTAGGAATTGTGGTGCCAGTTTTACAGAGCTAAAGCACGGAGGAGGGGAGCGAAGCGAAGCGTGCAGCAGTGCATTTCGAGCTGGTTAGAGCTGCCTCAGTTCCTGCCTTCTGCCATCACGGCCAATCTCCTGTGTTGTGTTGGCTCAGCTGCTGAGGAGACAACACGCTGAAGGAAATGAGTTCCCCCCACCCAGCTAACCATGCAGCTGCACAAATGCAGGCTTGGAAGCAAGCGTCCAGGGGAGAGAAGCGAGAGGTAAAGTTTAAGCTGCCAAGTAAATGCTACAGCCCAATTTGCCAAAGCCCCATCCCATCGCACACGGAATGGTCCCCAGCTCCTGGGGCAGCCAGAACTAAAGTTCATCCTTTGGATGAACAAACTCAGAAGCTGGATAAATAACTCCAACTTTAATTCCAACTCGATTAAAGACCCAGCCTGCATTAGCTGAGGCAGTCACATTAACACATACTAAATCTGAATCAAAGAACATGTTTTTCCTGGCTTGTATAAGGAGAACAAAAGTACTGGGGAAAACTTCTGGATGAGAAGAGGTATGTTCTGGGGGAAAACATTCAGAGTTCAGTGAGGCCTCAAAAGCTGATCATTCAGCCAGGGTGCCTGTCAGTGTGTAAGCTCTCTAAAATTGCTGTTTGTTGTGGACAAGACCAGCAGAGCTCCTGTCTGCAGCAGAGTCTCTTGGTGGCACTGTGCAGGTCAGGGTGGGATGGTTCTAACGTATGGTTTTCAGACATGTGGTGTTATTCTTTATGAATTATCAGCAAACAGAATGAATATGACTGTGGAACAAATACTGAATGCAACTAGCAAGTTATTTGTAATAACTTGAGGTTTTTCTTCTGGATTTTTTTCAAGTCATCTGTGCTTTGGGCATCATAGAGGTTGTTAGGGAAGTGTCTGCTCCCTCAGCTGGTCCCTGGGGGAGCACCTGGACTGCTTGTCAATTGTCTGCCTTTTTTTTTTCATAATACTTGCTTTTTTTTATTTGATGGAAAATTCCTTTGCATGGAAGTTATTTGGAAGTTAGAAGAGAAGCAAGATGTGGTCAGCGTGGTCTGTTCTTCAACAGTTGGTACATTTTGGAGCCTAGTAATAGAAGGCTGTAAGGACACCTCGTCTGTCTGCTGAAACAGCATGTAACAAAATACAAACTGCCCTGTCTCCCTTTGCGGTCTTTCCTTGTCATTAAAAAGCACTTCCTAGAAGTTGCAGGGCCATGCCAATGGAATCCATAAACTTGCTTTGTTTTGCTACAGACAGGATGGTGGTTTTGGTAGATTGGTTTATTTTTTGAATGGCGTACAACAGTCAGTGAGTACACTTTATAAACAGAATAAAAGACTTCAGAGTGACATTTAACTAAAAACGAAATTACCATTTGACTCAGGAAATTCTGGGGGTAAGAATTCTGTTGAACTGTGTCTCTTTTCATCATCTTATTGTTACAAGCAAGAAAACCTGTAAGAAACTGCTGGAGTGAGTCTCAAAAGCTTGGGGGTGGCAGAGCTGGGCTGGATGCCCACCCTAGGCTCAGATCTGGTCCTCAAGGCTTGGTCTCTCTTGGGACACTTAAATGCTCTCCATTTATTTCAGGTCTGTTTGCTGAGCTTCAAATGCTACCGCTTTTTGCAGCAGAACAGAGGTGTGATGTGCCTGTGTTTTTATTGCAGGAAAATGGATCTTGTTATGTAAGGGCGTTGAGGAAACACTCCCCAGCCTCCGAGAGGAAGAAAGGCCAGTGGGAAATACTCAGGTAGGAAAGCTTAATGCACCATCAGGTGGTAAAAACACTCGTGGACCTTCATGCTTTTTCCAGCTGCTGCATCGTGTTTTCTGCTTTGACGGCTGATCTGGTCACTATCAAAGTTTATTTGTTGTTTTAAGAAGCAGTCCTGTTTGGTCAATTGATTGCAACAACAGTACACTGCAAGCAAAGCCCTCAGCATAAACATTCCTTGGGCTATCCCTGGTACTCTATTGATCCTGATAGAGAATACAAACAAATTATTCTTTGCATGAGCCATTCGAGCTATAAAACAGAGCAATAATATGTTCTACTTGCTGCCAATAAATATGCATTTATAATAAGGAAAGAAGAAATCCCCGAGTACAAATGAACAGGAGTTTCAATAATGTGTTCAATAGCTCATGTCCAGCTGTTGTACAGAACAAAGAAACCCAGACAAACTGCAGAGTGGACACTCCAGGCTTTCTGCTGCCTCCCTACCTTAAGAAAAATAACCTTTGCAAACTTGTTCTCTTGCTGTGTTTGCATAGCTTTGAGGATTTTTAGGTATTTTTATTTTATGAAGTGATAGGTAACGTCATCTTTGTCTTCCATAGTAGTTCACAGCTTCTCAAGAATTTGGTCTACATCTTAATTTTCCCTGTTGACTGTCTGCCTTGCCTTACACTGTGACGTGGGTCGTCTCCACCTGGGGCATTTCCTTATATCAGGAAATGGGCACTTTCAGCTGTTTGTAGTTGTTTTGACTGCAGCTGGAATTAGAGAGGGAGGATTCAGTACCCTTGTACGTACTGGGATTTGGGATGCATAGAATCATAGAATGTTTTAGGCTGGAAGGGACCTCTAGAGGTCCCTCAACCTGTCCTCGTAGGAGGGGTGCTCCAGCCCTCTGACCATTTTTGTGGCCCTCCTCTGGCCCTGCTCCATCAGGTCCATGTCCTTTTTGTGTTGAGTTCTCCAGAACTGGACACAGTGCTCCTGGTGAGGTCTCACCAGGGCAGAGCAGAGGGNGCTCTGCCATGCTCATCTAATCCTCCTCCCCCTCATCCGTATTTTCCGTGCTGCGCTTTGATTAGTTACGGACAGTTGACCTGAAGGCATTTCTTGATGAACATTTCTGTCTGCTCTCAGCCTTGAAAAACTCAACCTTTTCAAGAGCACTATGGGAGGAAAATGTGTAAGACCAATAGTTAAAGGCTGAAAGAGAGGGGAGAGGAAAGACTAAAGTGTAAAGCTTGCTTCCAGCAGAAATGCCATCCCTCTTTTACCTCTGATAATTAGAAGCATTTCTGACATGGCTACAAAAGCAAGTTAGTTGTGTGTCTGCCATTTGCTGTGCTTTTGTCTTTTGCACTGTAGGACCATTTTCCTTTTTGTACGGTGATGCATTTTGGGGGGTTGTTTGGTTTTTGTTGTTTTCTTTTTTTAAGACAAAACAAACCCCAAAATTTCAGCTGATACACAACTTCTACTTTATGGAGTAGGTCAGCAGCACTCCTGCATTTTAAATGTTTACTTGCAGGTACTTATGCAATTGTAAAAATGGAAGGTTGTTATTCAAGTTCCCATTTGGAGTACTTTCTTGTAATGATTTGCAAAGCTCATGGGCATAAATCTGTTCATGAGTAGTTCTGACTGAAATCTTACTGGAAGGCTGGAAGGGGGAAAGGTTTTAACTGTGATGATTTTCTCTGGGAGAAGATCTTGGCTATATTAAGAAATACAATAATACTGATTCTAACTCTAATAGATTTAGAGGACATTGCAAATAGTTTTTAGCGGTGCCTTAAAGAGTATATTGTATTTTATTCCCCCTGAATGTAGGTCTAAGACTTTGGTCTTTTATTATAAAAGCAACGTGTGCAGGTGTAGAAATGCAGCATACAATTAAAACCCAAACCACAGCAAACCCCATCCTGTTTTAAAACTGTGCTCCTGAAAAGTTCTTGGATGTTTTCCTCGGCTCGGATTGTGGTTAATTATATATATATTNCAGATGATAACTGAGTACATTTCCAAAAGGAAAAAAGTTAATGATCATCAGAACATAGATTTTTTTTTTAATTATTTTTTTTAATCTGCTCTGCCATGCTCATCTAATCCTCCTCCCCCTCATCCGTATTTTCCGTGCTGCGCTTTGATTAGTTACGGACAGTTGACCTGAAGGCATTTCTTGATGAACATTTCTGTCTGCTCTCAGCCTTGAAAAACTCAACCTTTTCAAGAGCACTATGGGAGGAAAATGTGTAAGACCAATAGTTAAAGGCTGAAAGAGAGGGAAGAGGAAAGACTAAAGTGTAAAGCTTGCTTCCAGCAGAAATGCCATCCCTCTTTTACCTCTGATAATTAGAAGCATTTCTGACATGGCTACAAAAGCAAGTTAGTTGTGTGTCTGCCATTTGCTGTGCTTTTGTCTTTTGCACTGTAGGACCATTTTCCTTTTTGTACGGTGATGCATTTTGGGGGGTTGTTTGGTTTTTGTTGTTTTCTTTTTTTAAGACAAAACAAACCCCAAAATTTCAGCTGATACACAACTTCTACTTTATGGAGTAGGTCAGCACTCCTGCATTTTAAATGATTACTTGCAGGTACTTATGCAATTGTAAAAATGGAAGGTTGTTATTCAAGTTCCCATTTGGAGTACTTTCTTGTAATGATTTGCAAAGCTCATGGGCATAAATCTGTTCATGAGTAGTTCTGACTGAAATCTTACTGGAAGGCTGGAAGGGGGAAAGGTTTTAACTGTGATGATTTTCTCTGGGAGAAGATCTTGGCTATATTAAGAAATACAATAATACTGATTCTACCTCTAATAGATTTAGAGGACATTGCAAATAGTTTTTAGCGGTGCCTTAAAGAGTATATTGTATTTTATTCCCCCTGAATGTAGGTCTAAGACTTTGGTCTTTTATTATAAAAGCAACGTGTGCAGGTGTAGAAATGCAGCATACAATTAAAACCCAAACCACAGCAAACCCCATCCTGTTTTAAAACTGTGCTCCTGAAAAGTTCTTGGATGTTTTCCTCGGCTCGGATTGTGGTTAATTATATATATATTTTAATAAAAGACCTTTCTGTTCTGTAAAGAAACTTGGGAAAGAAGGTCCTTGCTGTGCCTTCAGGTCACGTGGCCTCGCTGCTGTAGAGCTGGAATGTTTGCCATGGTATTTCCGGAGGCTTCATAAACACACAGAAAGAGCAGGCGGGTCAGCAGGGTAGATATTTTTTCTAATTAGTATATTCTTTCTCCTTCTCCCCCCTCCCCCCTTTTTAATTACTGAATTTGTCTAGAATTATTTCTTACTAAATGAGATGCCCAGCAACCTATATATTAAGCCTAACTCTACTATTTAGACGGTCTTAATGGTTTACTTTTGGCATATGTCACTGTGAGTGGCATTTGGTAATCTGACTTGATAGCTGTCATCTTTCAAACTAGAGTAATGCAAACAAAAGATGAGCACTCAAACAAAGTTACATTGAAGAGCCATTTCCTAAGTCCTACTGCGGCAGCCTAGAATCCCCAAGTCAAATCAGACAAGCACGGAATTAGTTCAGGCTCCTGGGATATGAGGGTTAAGATTATGCAAACCTCTTCTTTCTAACTGTAGAAATAGAACGAGCTCCTTCAGAGACTTTGCAAACACCAGCGGAAACTGGGATTGTGAGGACCCGTGTGTTAGTCTGCAGTGTCACAAATCTATTATGTCTTAGTGGCAAGGTGGGCTGAAGGACACCCTGCAGTCCCTCTTACACCCCGTGGCTGGCAGAGATGCACCTTCTCCTCCTACTACTGCCCCTTCCAGCTGAGCTGAGCTGAACTGCCTGTTGAATGAGGGCAGAGAACTGATCCATTTTAAAAATAACCTGGCAAAAATGGGAGGGAGGGGGAGGATGAATGGATTATTTTTAGCTTGACAAACTCCACTCACTACACAGTACCATAAAGCTGTCCTAATGCTACCAGGAGGGGTGGGGAGAGGGCAGTGCAAAGTGAGCTGGTAACAAGCAGTCAGGGGTAGGACCTGCTCGTTCCAGCTTTGCCACTGTCCAAATTCCCCCCAGTAACGTGGCTGTGTCCATGAGGACACTCAGGGTATGGGCAGTGGAAGGTTTAAAATCATACCAAGATGGGCTTATTGCTGAGTCAAGTTATTAATTGCATCAGAAGTTACAAAAGGGCAGCATAGTTGTCTCAGAGTGTTCCTTTCAAGTACAAGTCAGTAGATTTTTATTTTTTTTTCCCAAATTCAGGCCCTGAATTGGCATTCTGGAGAAGCCTTGCTAGACCTGGAACTGAGCAAGCTCTTGGGTTCTGCACAGTGATAAGGCTTCCTTGCTTCTTCCTCCACTCCCCTACAAAGCTTTGGAAGCCCATCTTTAAGTGTGGCTGATTATTTAATAATATTCTTCTGCTGTGAAATTGCAGCATCATTTACTTAATTAAAGAAAAATTTATGTTTTTGTTCCAGTCAAACATAGAATGTCTGGTTGCAATGGGTGCCATATTGTCTGACTTCTGGGGGTACCCCTGTGTGGACATAGCAACACAAACGTTGGACAACAGAAGAAGGGAAAGAAGGAAGAGGAGTACAATAAGAGCTGAATAGATGAGAAGGTCTTATGGTAGGAATAATAAGGCAAAGACACAGCCAGAGAAAAGGCTGGAAGTTTGGGGAAGGGAAATTGTCCTTTGCAAACCCAACTTTGCTGACAGAAATAGACATAAGAAAGTGGAGGCATCTCACCATCTAAAAGAAGATGGGAAGAACTGATTGAGGTTGTTATAGTGATGATTTTCAAGTGCTCCCATGCTGTAGGGGTAGGCAGATGTGGTACAGCAATTGGTGTCTAGGCCACTGATGTTTGAGTCACTTCTGTTTGCATTTCTGCAATTCCAAATCTGTAAACCTGAGCTGAGGTGGGTGCCGAGTCTGAAGGTAGCCAGCTGAACTGGTAACATTTCCATTGCTTTCTGGATGTTCTGCTCCTTGTCATGTCACTATTGGGGTGGGGACTGGGAAATGGAGAGTCCCTTTTTCCCCCTGCTTACCTCAGTGGCTATTGGTAGAGAAATCCTGGATCCTGTGACATGTACTATGAAAACTGGCCGAAGTCTTGTGGGTTGGTTTAGTTTAGAATGGTGATGGCTACTGGTCTGTAGCTACAGCAGTCGACTGAGAGGGAATGGTGGGGAGCTAAGAAGTCATTCTGAAGCTGTTGGACCATTTCAATGACCAGCTTAAATGTAAATGCTCTAGTAGCTGTAAGTTATCTTCTGTAAAAGCAAGCCATGATTCAAAGGCAAACTGTGTTTTAAGTTGATCATTGTCCCCTTAGATATGGGACACATGTTCTAAGAGAACACACAGAAATGTGGACAAATACCCCAAAAATATTGTACAGTGTAACTGAGTAAAACGTTGGTATCTTACTAGAGTTGTTTTCAATGCTGTGGTGTTTTCAGTAAAATACTGTAGCACCCTAAGGTTGAAGTGAAAAAGGGACAAAACTCCACCTGTTTAGGTAGCAGGAACAGGGTACAAGAGCTTCTTTTCGTTGGAGATGTTCCAGTGTTTTCTCTTATTCCTTAGTATATCTCCGCTCTCTAGCTTCTGTGCCTTTCTGAGAATGTGCAAAGACTTTTTATTGCTGATTTTGCCATGATAATATGTATATCCACATAATGCTTTGCATGTTCCCATCTAAGAATTCCCAAGCCATTATAAGGAAACTTTTTTAGGCAGGCCAAGGGGAATCACAGTAGAATCGTGTTCTCAAAAGCTCCCTATTCTTAATTGCCTTTGACAGGGGTTGGGAAGGATGTCACTTCAGCATAGTGAAAAACAACCAAAATAAATTATATTTTTAATGAAGGGGTCTCTATCTGGATGAATTGATACTGGCAGGACAGTACTGGTTAAAAATAGAAGAACCTTCTGCAGACACATTGCAGTTTATCCTGGATTTATTTTGTCTAAACAAAAAGCAGCGTACACCTACTCAGTAAAAATAGGTCTCTTAGTCTGAGGCACTTCCTTGGGCAGATGGCTTCTGATTTTTTAATATATTTTATTTATTTTTTCAAGTATTGCTTTGAAGGGAGACAAAATAGAATCAGTATTCAAATATTCTGTTTATCATGTAACCACCTGGGAGATGGCTGTATCCTGTAGTAAACCTATTTTATGGTGATATGGACAAGGTTCTTACGACCTTAAAAAGGATGCTAGCTTGCATTCCTCTGCTCAAAGAAGTATTTCCAGAGGAAATAATAAGCTGATTTAATACTTTTGTTCAATACAAAAGTATTTGTAGCTCACTGGCAAATATTTTACTACTTCACCCTCTTCCCCCTTCCCCTTAGTCTTTATCTACTTGATGTTTTCTTCCAACCATCAGAACTGTGTTCTAGGGTATTTTAGATCAGCTGATTTACAGGCCAGGAATCTTTATCTTTTCACTGAAAACATATATAAGGAAAGGGCCCGAGATCTTGTTTCAGAACTGTGTCTGTTAATGGTTGATAATATGTTAGCTCTGTATTTTGAAATGACTGACAAATTCTAGGTAAGGTTAAAGTAACCTGCACTAATAATACTGTTGCAGATTTTTAAATACATTTCATACCGAACATGAATACGTTTCACATTTCACTGAATTCCTCTATTTAATCTCAGTGAAGTTAGAAAATTCAAGGTGCAACTGTTTTTTCACACAATTTATTAGGCCTTGATATTTCTGATAGCGCAGCTTTCTTTGTCAGGTCTTCAAGAGAAGAGAAATTTATTTCCTTCTCGAGACAAAAGAACAACGCGAATGTAATCTCGGCTCTCAGTTTTTCTTTTGTCTATGGCTAAGTCCATCTCTTAACCTGGTGTGATTAATCCAGTTTGATTTGTTCATGTTTTTAAAAGTGTATGAAAGGACAGGGAGAAAGAAGGAAAAAAATTCCTTTGAAATGCTCTTCAGTGAATCGAATGCTGCCTTGAATCCTAAAGGTAAGTATGACTGAGATCTGTGTTTTCAGAGTGCAGGAAACACTGGGGGTGAGATGCTGGCAGGTACAGGGCCTGAACTGATGATTAGGGCCAATTGTGTAAACTAGTTGTGCTCTGCTGAGAACGTAGAGTCTGTTCCACAGAGGAAACTAAGGCTTTGAAAAGAAAAGATTTTGAGCTAACAAGTCATGGAAAAGCTCCATATATACTGTGTAATCTATAGTCTCACAAGTGAAAATAAACCCGATGGAGGTGCAGAATGTGAACGTGCAGAGGATCACCTCTCAGTCCCATACAGTGGGAACCTCAAAGAACTGAAAGTACTGCTTTACAAATAGAGTGGGAGGAAGGAGAAAGCTGTCCTCAACACCACCTCTCAAAGGCAGCATTTGCCACAGCAACAGTCTGCTGGCAGAGAACTCCACAAAATAATTACATGTTGATCAGGAAGGTGTTTCCTTTTGTTGCCTGTGAATGGGGCACTATTTATTTGACTGGAATTTTTGCTTGCTCATGTGCTCTTACTGGGTGGGCAGAAGCTCACTGAGTTCTGCAGGCCAGTTAAGCAATGACCATTTGATTGCTATAATTTGAAATGTCAACATTCCCAGTCTCTTCAGACACTTTTTACAATGTGCTCTTTTTTTTCCCCCTAATGATTTTCATTTCTACTCTTTGGTTTTTGTCTCATTTTGCTTTGAATCCCTAATTTTTTCTTGCAAACTCTTGCTAACCACCAGATTACCTCCTTGAATAGAAACTACAGCATCAGGGGAGTGCTGCTTTTTCACGCCCCAGTTTGGTAGTGGATTTCCTTCTTTCAGCATGTTCCTCTTTTGGACTGTTCAAACATCCATGAAATGCAGTGGATTCTTCATTGGTTGGACCCTCTGTCCAGGCAGACCTCCATCCTGCAGTTCAACATCTGCCTTGTGGTAATGTGGGCTTTCTGGGTCATTGTGGCCCTGGTCCTGATAAAAGCTGAGAAGCTAGAGGAGTGCTCTTTGGCATTTCAGAGAGTCTTGCAGTCCTTTGCCCTGCCCATCCCTCACACCTTTGGCACTTCTGGTGCCAGTCTCCTGCCTGGTGCCTTTTTTATCTCACGCTGCATCTGAGGTTCTCACCTGGAGGCCTCTGTTCTCTCCAGCTGCTCGCAGTCTCAGGTCATGTTGGTTTGCAGTCAGAGCATTTGGGAATCCACGTAGAGGGAAACAAGCAGTCCTTGCAGTAGAGGAGAGAACATGTACCTACGCTGTATCTCATGGGCAGACATGAGCCTGAGCTGCTCCATCTTCAGCTGACCACGTTCTGTGTGGAGCCAAACCAGAAGCCCCATACCCATGGTTAGCTTTGTGTTGAGCTCGAGCTAATAAGCTCAGTCTCTTGGCAGGATGTGTTAGATCAGGCTTACTGCTGTGCTAATTGTGCTTACACAGCTTCCAGTTTGGAGCTGGCTCATTTACAGCTGGCTTGGATGGTGGCCAAGAAGTCTCGCCTCTGCCTGCAGTATGCCATGTAGACATCCACACATCCAGCACTTGAACGTGTCTGTCAAGAGCAGGAAATTATATTCCAAGGGAGGGGAAAATCTTTGGCCTGGCTGCAAGCGTAAACAAGGGCGATATTAATGAATAAGGAAGTAAGTAACAGTTTTAATAAGGGAGAAGGATTGATTATTCCAAATGTAAGCTCACTACCACAAGTTGTTTTCAGCCCTGATATTTGGCTCCATCTTGTTCCTCATTTACCCACTGGTATTGTTACTTTTTTTTTTTTTTCCCTTTTAACAGTGTTTCTTGGGAATGTTTCCCAGTTTTAAAAAGTTGCCCTGTAGAAGTGAGCAGCCTGGTATTTTCACTGGGAAACAGGAACTAATTTAACACAAGGTTAAAAATGGGCAAAATTTCAGAGGGGAAAAAACTTGCCTTCACAATTAGCAAGTCCTCTGTATTTGTCTTCCCTTACTTCCTATGTTACAACTGATGTACAAACTCATTTGCTAATCCAGTGTCCAGGATTTGCCTGTCTGAGTGTTGAAGTGCTATAGTTACCTCAAGGTACAAATAGCTCACTAGTAACAGGAATGATACAGAAAGGGGAAATGCAGAGCTGTAAAAGCTGAAGTTTGTTTGGAAAAGCAGAGCTCAGAATGACTCGAAAGCCACATCCTTAGCTGGCCTAGATTGGCTGCGTCACTTACCAACAGTTGTGCTGTTTACTTTAGCAAGAACTGTCCCCTCAAATATTAGGAAATCTTCTGTCTGTGGAGGAGTGTGGCAGTGGACAGGAACATATGGGTGTGTATATATATAAATAGAGAGAAACCTGGACTAGTCTCTTTATTTTTATTGTGAAATAATAAAATGATTCATCAGCCACACATCACTATGAGCTCTCCTTAATATTTGAGCCCATTTTCTGAAATTATTTTCTTGATCACAAGCATCCATGCATCACTGCATTAATTTGCCTGACAGTTTAGAGTCCACTTCTCCATTTGAGCGAGCCTCAAAGAGACAATACCAACCTTTCAGTTCTAAAATCACTGTTATTAAAACAACCAGGGGATTGTATCTCTGCAAAGGCGGAGCTGAATAATGATTTAGCTCTCAGAATTAATTTGAGATCTCAACAGCACTAAGTAATATTTTAGTGGCATTATAATCCTGTATATTACATATTAAGTCTGCAGACTGCACTGCCAGTGGAAGAACCCTGCAGTATTTAAATGACTCTGTCACACCATGGTATTATATTCAGGTCATTAGGGGGCATTTTACAGAATTGAAGTTATCTGGCAGAATGTCAAGGGTGAATCATATAATCTCTGTTTCTTTGCCTCTCCAAATATGTAGATTAGGGGTTTAAAAAAAACCAATTACACCTAACTCACCAGTGTTCCTTCTCTGTCTCAGCCCACTGTCTCACCTGCGCACTGCTTGTGCTGTCAACAAATGCTGGGAGCGACCGAGGGAAAGGGGAGTAATAAAGGTGGTTCAGGTGGCTGATGATGCAGGGGAACAAAACAGTGTACTGAGGGTTGGGGTTGTTTTTCTGGGTGAATCAGAGCAACTGCTAGATAAGCATCCACACAAGTTATTTGGCTTTTGTGGCAGGTGTTGGTGTGTTTGCAGAAGGATGGAAAATGCTGGGCTCTGAGATGAGTGTTTCCGGAGCAGATCCCTACCACTAACCTTCTGAGGAGGCAAGGGTGCTCTTGTAATTGAATGAACCGAGGGAGATGGACATCTCTGTCCCCTTTGTGCCTTGGAAGCGCTTTCTGAATTCACGTGTGTGGCCCATCATAATGATTTTGATACCTCCTTTCAAACGTAATCATCATTCAGACAGCTCTGGTTGAATTTAGCAAGAGATGCTAGGCTGTGAAAAGCATGTGTTCTCAGCAGCTTATTGCTGCCTCTGGCAGAAGTTACTGCCATTCGGATCTGCTAGCTAAATAGTTCAGATGGTTATTCCCTGCACCATTAGAGACAAACCAAGCTGGGTTAGTTTAAATATGTAAATAGTAGCTTTGGATTATTATTCCTGCAAGAAGCAGATGACCATCCCAGAGGTAGCCTAGCTGGCAGGTAGGAAGGTAAGTTTCACCGTGTGAAAGTTTTCCTTTCTTTCCTTCACAGAGTTATAGCTACAGGTTCTGGGGCCATGTGAACCCTCAGAAAATAAAAAAACAGTAATAATATTTTTTTTTGGAGGATCAGTTCAGGCAAGTCCCGTTGAAGTGATGTCTGACTTCAGTGTGAGAATGGCAATGGTGACAGGGTGGTCAGGGTCGATAAACCTTCAACCAGCAGAGTGGCCATCATCTCAATAGGACATATGGCTGTGCCCTTTCTGGACTCAAAGTGGTTGACAAGGGAACCCCAACAACAATTTTCTTACTTGAAGAGCTTGGTTTTCTCTAGCCTAGAATGTGAGCCAAGCTCCCTTATGGAGGTAGAATACTGAGCTAGATGAATGACTGGATTAAGCCAGCGTGGCACGTCTTCTGTTCCTGCTGCATTCAGGTATATAACAATATTTAAAATTCCTATTCACACTGTATTTAAGTTGCATCCGGAACTTCCAAGGCATAGGGTGTTCTTTGGGCTTTACTTTACCTTAGATAAGACTGAACTTTTATGTTTGTATTTTGATGGGTTTTCTGTAGGCTACTTTCCTGGAGGATGAAGTTGCAGCTTAGATACTGAAGACTGTGCTCTCTTAATCTTGATGTTGCTTTGGTTGTCACTAGTGCTTGTTTTAACATGTGCATCGGGAAGTCAGTTCTGGCCCACCATTTCTGCTGGGTGCTTTTTCAAGTGAAAGGCAGTGGGCTTTCCTAAAACATGTCAATAGACAACTCTCTGGAGTGGGCCTCTACTGATCTGAGCAGTTAGCATTACTCCCGTAAGCTGTCATTTTAAACTAAAACCAGAAAATGTACAGTATTGATTACATATGCAAGTACAAGTAATGTACATCTGTATTCTAGCTCTCCAGAAGCCTGCAGATAAAAACAGATTTAAATCACATTTTTCCTTCTAACGTGGCACAGCAAGTAGTAGTTTTGCTCTTGAGGAAGTATGTATGAACCTCCAGGACTATGAGCTTGTGGAGTAAGCTTTATTCCAGCTAGATCAGTAAACAAAGTAACACAAGAAACTTTCTGGGACTCCTTTTATTAAATAAAAAGGGATGTGTGTGTGCTACTGTGATGCAGCAGTGAGCAATACCATGATGTCCAGGATGGAAGAGATCTGTTATTTAGAAGATGCATCCTGTACACCAGGTATTTTCTGTGGTCCGTACACACTAGAAATAAACAGTGGCCTGGCACTTCATGTTTACTACTTAGGCTGCCTTTTCAGGGTATTTGCAGAGATTGTAACAGTTTTTTTGCACTAAGGTTTAGATAATTCAGCATCTCATTTCTCAGCTGCAGTAGTAGTTCTGCTCTCACTGGTGCTACAGAGCTGGTCTTTTCCTCCCAGCTCATTGAAGGCAAACACCCAGAGTACAGGCTGCACTGTCCTTGGCCCTTGTGTCCATTGTGACTTTCTGAACAGAATCAGTTTGAATCATTGCCAGCTACGGTTTTGGTCCAGAAACTTGTCAAACCAACATGTGCCTCTAGTTTCTGCTAAGGACTGGTCAGGGAGATAAGAAGATTGTAGGACAATCCACATTATCTTATGAGATGATGTGTATATAATAAGCTCTGAATAATTACCCGATAAAGTAGTCATCCAGCAAATTATTATGTTCCTCAGTAGGGAACCTCACTAATAGGTCTGGTATAAATAGAACTTTTAATACTCATTGTCAAAGGGCTTTAAGTATTAGCAGTGTTTATCTGAAGTTGAACAGATATCAAGTTCACTTTCCAGTTCTTTGTGGAATGAAGACTTTTTGCTCAGCATGGCCCTTGGTGATGAATGGAAGGTGGTTCAGAAATAGGGTCTGCTGTGGAGTTTCATTTCAATGTTTCCTTCCTCCGCAGTGTCGTGCATGATTGTAGATATTGGTCTCAAATTATGCCTTATCAAAGATTCTGAGTAACCAGTACCTACTCTAGTTCTTAAACTGCTGACATCATGAATCAAAACTAGGCAGTTGACCAAATTGTCTTATTTTGTTGCATAAAGGTAGGTGGACTTCAAACAGTTCAGTGGAGTTTAGTGGCTTGGGTTCAGTTCTGATATTGGTCAAGCACATACCTCTGACAATATTCAGCATTCTTAGGAAGGTGTTGCCTTTGTCTTCTGTAGCTGGAATTTTATTTCTTGAGAGAGAAATACATGCAAATCTAATTTACTACCTGTAACACAAATGTACTATGCAAGCCAGCAGAGTTGCAGGATTAGGGATGTAATGTTCTCTGATGGAGATGCTGTACTTTGCACTGTGTCTGCTTGCTTGCTTCTGCAAGCTTGCAGCTGATTTTGTTGGCAGTGTGAGTGAGTGCATAAATAGCCATAAAAGTGCATTATCATTCTGAAGCTTCAGGCTAAATGTGTGAGGCCAGGTGTCCTGTTTCTAATGCCTTTTGCATGAAATGTGAAATAATTCTCCAGTGTAGAAACTGTACGTATGTTTATGAAATGTGAAGTGCAGGCACAGTCTGTGATTTCAAGTGTCTTATGAAAATGTGCATGTAGTAAGGCCATGCTATCTTCAAAACTAACTTTTCATATTCTTGACCTTTAGACTTCTGAATCTTTAAAAGTGGACTGAATGACAGAATTGTTCAAATACCTCCGTACGTGTTTATATTTAGTAGGTGTAAAAGCACTTACACTGAGCTAGCTTAGTCCAAAGGAGGAACAGCTGCTGAAACTTTTTTTTTTATTAAGTAGATGGTTCTCTGAAGTTTTTGTGTTGTGAAACAGTGGCCTCCCAGCCAAGAGGGGAAGAAACATATGGGTATAGTGATCTGTTAAATAAATGAAACAAGTGAATCATGGGCAAATAAACACGAGTGAAAAATTGATAATAAAAGGAGAGTAAAAAGCACTCGTACAAAAAGAACAGTGGATGGTGCCTACCCCTCCATCATGGTCCCAAACCTCTAGAAGAATCAAGGGTTTCCTTCTTACTGGAGAGACGGAAAGGAGGTCGAGTTAAAAAATAGCTTTGGGTCAAAAGGGAGGGAGGAGAGGGAGGGAGTATAGTCACTGAGATGAGTAACTTCAGATAATGTTCCAGTGTCTGAGATGTCACGGAGAGAACTGCTGCTTAGGAAGAGGCCTGCCTGAGCTTACATTTTTCAGTATAGAGCCACGTGAAATCAATACCTGAAATAGGCTGCTCAGGGTGCACGTTGTCATTATGCCCTGTTTCCCAGTCTCTATTGATCCTCTTTTCCATATGTGTGATGCTGGGACTTCTGAGACCACATACCCTGGTTGCCTTGTGGCAATAACCCAAGACACTGTATGAATGAATTCTTAATGAATTATGGAGGGAAAAAACTTGTCATGTTCCTTAACTAGTTAAGCCTCCTAGGAGGACAGGGAAGGCTTTTGTGTGATTTAACCCTTGTATTTGTACAGAAAAGTGAAGTTTTTCTATTAGAAAAACTTGTTTTGACTGAAACTTTTGGGTTGGAAATACGGCTGTATCAGTATTATTGCAAATATTTACACTGTTTCTTGGAACTGTACCAATTTCTTTGCCCTAGGAATAAAGGCTGAGTAAGAGCCTGGGTAACTTGTAAGAAATGCATATCCTAGAGGTAAATGTCAGTGTGACAGCTCTTGGGACTAGATGGTATATAAGGTTGAATTTTNAGAGGAATCAGGTGGGATCTCATCAGTGCAGATAAACACCTGAAGTGGGGCTATAAAGGTGGAGTTGGGCTCTGTTCAGTGGTGCCCAGTGTCAGGCAAGAGGCAATGGCACAAACCTCAACCATTCTGTGATCCTGTAACTCTGGCCATGTTTTCAGTGAGGTGGTTTCTGCATCCACCAGCACCTAGACTGAGGTCAACAANGAAATGTGAGTTGGACAGCTCTTGGGACTAGATGGTAAATAAGGTTGATTTTTTTTTTTTTGGTAGAATATGACTAGCCAAGAAATACCTGTTTCCAGTTGTGCCTTACTCTGCCACTGTTCAACCCTGATCTACAGAGCCCCTAGTGGGACTAAAAGAGTAATTCAATTTTGATGCCATTCTTTTTGGCTCCCTCAGCTCTGCCTGCTAGAATAGTGCTGGTGTAGTGGCACCAAGTTTAACTGGAGGGCAGCAGCTAGCAGGGTACCCCAGGGTTCAACACTGGCTCTAATACTCTTCAGCATCTCCACTAGTGATCTGGATGATGCAGCAGTGTGTACCCTCAGCAAGCTTGCTGATAACACCAGAGCGTTGTGCTGCTATCCAGAAGGACCTATAGACAGGCTGGAGAAATGGGCTGACAGGAACCTGATGAAGTTCAACAAAAGGAAAAGCAAAGTCTTTCCCCTGGGGAGTGGAACAGCCTCAGGCACCAGTATTTGCTGGGGGCCACCCAGCTGGAAAGCAGCTTTGCAGAAAAGGACTTGAGGGACCTGGTGGAGACCAAGTTCAATGCAAACCAGCAATGTGCCCTTGCTGCAGAGAAGGCTAGTGGTAGCCCAGACTGCATCAGCAGAACAGTCAGCAGGTTATGGGAGGTGACCCCTCCCCACTGCTCGGCACTGGTGAGCCCACGCCTGGAGCGCTGTGTCCAGTGCTGAGCTCCTCAGTACGAGTGAGACATGGACATACTGGGGAGAGTTCAGGGAAGGGCCAGAAGGATGATTAAGGAACTGGAGCCCACCATATATGGGGAAAGACTGAGAGAGGTGGGGCTGTTCAGCCTGAAGAGGAATCAGGTGGGATCTCATCAGTGCAGATAAACACCTGAAGTGGGGCTATAAAGGTGGAGTTGGGCTCTGTTCAGTGGTGCCCAGTGTCAGGCAAGAGGCAATGGGCACAAACCTCAACCATTCTGTGATCCTGTAACTCTGGCCATGTTTTCAGTGAGGTGGTTTCTGCATCCACCAGCACCTAGACTGAGGTCAACAACTGGTTTTGTATTAGCTAGGTAAGTGTTTTAGGCAACTTGGATTTGGTAATTTCAGAAAGTGCTACAGAATGAAATCTGAGGGAAATTGCATGGTGAGCACTGTGGGGCTTGTAAGTAGTGTGGCTACAAAGAGTGGGGATTGGGTGGTAAGTTGTGAAGCATTTGTAGCAGCAGAAATGTAATGGTTTAATGCTTCTGACCCTTCTGCTACAGGCATTACCAACAGAAGTGGTAGTGGGCTTCACCTCGTCCGAGTGCTTTGAGCAGATACTCTGTGGATTTAGAAACAATGTCCAATCTAATGTGCCAAGGAGGATGGGTTTATTTCATTCTTTTAAAAAGCTTTATGATAGGTTGAGTCCTTGATAATTGTAGCAGCAGATACCTGCAGTTAGACTTTGAGGAACTGTCTTTTGCAGGTGTCTCGAGATATTAACTATAGTCTTCAAAAAAAAAAAGGGGGAAAAGTGAATGAGGCATAATGCTATCAAATGAGATACAAGAGTCTGAAAACCCCTGCTAAATAAACTGATATGTTCTTCAGGAAATTGATGATGTATCAAAAGCTGTTCCTTCAGATAGCAATCACTGGCTGAGCTTCCCAAAATGAATGTGGAATTCAAACACTGAGGGAGGCTGTGTCTGCTTATAATGGTGCTGGGTTTGTATACAGAGTTCTGGATTATCTCGAAAGGGATTCTGATAGGCAGCAAACCCAATGAAACTGCTTCAGCCAGCTGTAAGCATTTCTTGCTTTATGTGTATGAGGTTAATTCCAAGACAATTTGATGTTTTCTGTTTGTTGGTTTTTGTTTGTTTGGGTTGCTTTCAATGATGAAATGTACTGGATGAAAAGAGGTCCTGCAATTAGGAGATAAGATATATATATTTAAACTGAAGACATTCTCCCATGCAGGGATAAAGCTAGGGATGTATGTCTTTCTATTAAATCCTTGTGTGCAGGGTATAGAAAAATCTATCTGTGGTGGTGTCAGCATGTTTTTTATTCTTTTAGAATAGCTGAATTTTTATTTTTTCAATTAATCTGTTTTGTGGCTAATGTGGAATTCTGTGGAGATGAAGCTGTGTCTACTGCACCAGCTGGTATCTTGCTTGTCAGTCTGTTAGTTGAAGGGAACAGCAAGACACGCATCACCCGTTTATGGTTTGTGTGTTCTCGATTGTATGTTTTGGAAATGAACATTCAGAGGTTACTTCTGTTAAATGACAAGTTACTGCTGCAAAGGGTGCTCTTCATTCATGGGAATGCTTCCGGAGGGAGGCCTGTTTCTGTCCCCTTCAGTGGGACACTAGATCCTCTGAGGTCAGCTGGGAGCACAGAGCTGCTGAACCCACTGCTGAACATGGGAGATCCACCAGGAAACTTGAAAGCTTTGGGATGAAGCTCAGGTTTTGAGATCTGGGTAGATGTTGCTTGGTCAGTCAGTGTATTTGTGTTTTTCAGCCCTCTTGGGATGCTCTTTATGTTTAGTGTGGTAAGCAGCATAAATGGGCATTGCTTGCCTGCGTTTGAGCCACTGCTTAGCTGACCAAATATGTGAGCTGGTTTTTCCCCAGAATCATTTTTTCCCCAAACTGGCATAAATCCCACGAGTTCCACTTGCATATCTGTCTAATAAAGTGAGTGATCTTCAGTGTTTGCACATGATGTCTTGGAGTCATTCATTATTTCTCTTCATGGCTGCACGTGTGTGAGGAGGGATTTGGTTATCCCTGTTCCACAGGAGACAGACAGGGCATGAATTGACTTGTAGACTGTGCCTGTGCTATCCTAGCGTGCTCTGTACCATGACTCTGTCTTAAAGCTTTTCAGAAGCTGCAAGGAAGGGTGTTTCTCATTCTGCTATGCTTTATTTTTAGAGCATTTTAGAGCTGCAATCACCGGACTGGAAGGAATATTGCCTTTGCTCACTTTTTGTTTAATCACTAAAGGTCCTTATTAAAAACTGTCAGTGTTTCAAAGTCTCCTGATGGTTTAAGAGACTTTCCCTCTAGTGAAGGAAGCCCAAACCAGCTCAATTGTTTCTTTAGAAGGCAAGGTGCAGTGTGTTTTTTGTCCAGCCAGCCTGGGCAATGCCTTCCCCTCCACAACTTCTTTGTCCCCCTTTTTCCCTTCCCCCACCTCCCCAATTATTTTTCCAGAGACCTTGGCTTGCTGCTTCTGGGGCAGCAGCAGCAGCTGCTAGTGCTGTCCTGTAATTCTTCCATCGTGGTCACAGGGGACTGGAAGGGAGAAGACAGTCTGGCTCAGCAGCAGTCCACCAGCTGCCGCTGCAATCTAGAATGTGTAAATTTGCAAAATAGAGCTTTTAATTTTGCTTTGCAGTCAGAATGAAAAACTAGAGTGCACCACCACTGCCATCGTTGATTGATTAATGGAAATTTATTCTCCTTGCTCCCCAGTTCAGACCTGGACAAAAAGTACTTGGAAGTGGCTAAAAATAAAAGGTAAGAATCGTGACAAACTTTCACACCGTAGCAGTTACCAGTTCAATATTGTGCAGGGGTGTGCTTGAGAATAAGCTCTAGATAAAAACTATTGAATGGCACAAAAATGTTGAACTAAATTAGCGTATGAAATTATGCTTGGGGTCATAATACTGTCTGAAATCCATGGGTAAGCAGGGCGTCTTTGCTGGGGAATGAGGGAGTTCCCCAGATTCTGGCATGAGTAATTTTTCTGAGCACGTGTATTTTAACGTATTTTTGGGTTTGAGGCTTTCTGGAGGGAGAGAATAGAGGATGAAGGTGGATAGGCAGCACAGACACTGCTCTTTCTCTGGCTACAGAGTTAGAGTAGCAACAGTACTGCTTGTTTTGTGTCCACTCGTGGACCTCAAGAAAGGAGAAATCCCCAGGCTGACCTCTTCCGTGTATATTTATGAATGATTAATCTCTTTTTGTTGGACCATTCAAAAAGAACCAGCGAAAACAAGGCCAGAGTTTCTGAAAGAACTTGTTTCCACTGAATAGTTTGGTAGTTCAGAACACTTGAACTATAAAACACTATTCATCCATAAAAACAATTCAGGTGGTGGTTGCACACATTGCTGGCCAAAGCAAGACTGTTGTGTGCGTAGCTGAGAGGACTAATTTTATCACAAGTCACTTTGCAGCTGATGCCCCCAGAGACCTCATTGCCATGTTTGGGTTTGGTTTTTGCTTTTGTTTCTGAATGCTCTGAAGTCCTTTATCGTGGAAGTTGCATGGGAACCACACTGCATGAAGGCTGGCACAGAAACTTTTCCACGCCAGGTCGTTATGGTGACCAAAGATGGTCTGCATCCAGGCTTGCTCGCTGGTGGAAGAGCTCATGGCAGCTGGCTGGCTGCTTTCTGCTGTCGGTTTCCTTGGGGGCAAGGGGCTTGGAGGAGCCAGCTGCTGTGTTGGCATGTCTGCTAGGGGTTGTACGTGAGGGACGTAAGTGATGGTGTCAGTTGTGGACTGCTGCTCTCCAGCACGTGCAAAGGAGTCAATCCAAACGCAGAGCAAGCGCAGATCTCGTTCTGACAATGTGTGCACGTTTTAAGTTTTCTGCTGAACATCTGTGAGCGTACTAGCATGCAAGTTGTACTTTTTTACTTCCAGTTAGATTACACTGGGTCCAGACTGAAGCTTCAGATGCAAATTGATCTGGATTTGAGAGAGCTCTAGACCTTAGCTGTGTGGAAGAAGCTCACTCTCCCGATAAAGGCACAGTGTAATATACAGTGCCATCCCCAGAGTCACCACATTAAATTCTCAATGAGATCCAACCTTTCCTCATTTATTCCCCTGTGGGAATTTACGTTGTGTGCAGGGGATGCCACTTAGGGGGCAAAACTAGCCTGGGAATAATTGGAGTGGTGGTTTTGAGGAAATACTCTGGAATTTTCCATCGGCTGCGGTCTCGCTGCGTAACTCCCATGTAGCTGTTCACACAGAAGTTATCTGGTGGCCTTTAACACTGTATCCTGTCTGTGCCTATGCAGTAAACCCTTCCTCTAATCTGTAGATCCATTCTGGTGCTTAGAATAAAACGTTTGTAGAAAAGAATAATTGGAAATTGATACTAAAAGAAGGTGTTTCAGAAGAGGGACCTAAAAGCACCCTGCAGTCTCTCTGGAAGAATTTGGTATCTGGACAGTGGGAAACAATTTCTTAATTCCTCAGCCACAAAACTCTTTGGTAGTCAGATGTCTTAAAAACTCTTATTCCCCCCAAACCTTTTCAAGGGAGGGAGAAAGAAAGAAAGAAGCAGAAAAAAAAGTTAATTTCTAAGCTTGCCTAACATGTCACTTGGGATAACATCACTTCTGTTTGTCCTTAGTGAGTATAATGCCAGATCAGGAGCCAGAGGATAATCTTCAGCTCTTAATTGTTTTCCTCTAATATCTGAGGCTGCACAATATAAAATCAAGAGTGGAGAAGGCTATCGTGAGTCTCTCGTTTTGCCTGCTGATACAAGCATGATTTCATTATACAAACATTTGCTCCATTAATTGTGATTATTCCTAATCCTCCATTTTGCTTAATGGCAAAGCATTTCACTGGAGGAAAAAAATTAGATTAAAGTAAAGACTTTCAGACAGTAAAGGCTACTAATTGAAACCTGCAAGGGATACCCCCATCATGGAAATTCAAAATTACAAAAGTTATTACTGAGATAAGTGGAGAAGTGGTTCCTGAAAATCCTCAGATGTACACTTTGGATTAAGTTTTTGTATGGTTTAATTTGGTATCTTTTTTTCCTTGCTCTGTAAACATAGAAGCATAGCTTTAGTAAACGTGCACGCCTAGTGACACGTGTGTGTTGGTACAACGGGCATTTCTTTCTTTTCTTATGGAAAGTAGAGGTTTGGTTGTGCATGTGTGCCCACGTGGTCTTCTAAAAGGAGATAAATCTCCAGGGGGGAGCCAGAACGTCTTGGTTCTGTCTCTCTCTGCTCTTTACCTGTGGTTGTTTTAGTGCTTGTCTCCTCCTGCAGTAACCTTGCATTGAGGTCTCGGAAGAAAATATTTTTACCTGTGCAAAACTTGCAGGGTTGTGTGTGTGTGTTTCTGGTTTTGGCTGGATTTTGTTGTTTGTTTTTTTTTTTCTCTGTGGGCTGGAGTATACAGCAGCGTAGAGGTCTCACAGTTTTAATTCTCCTGAGACTGGTAATACTTTAACCAAAGGAAAACTGAGCCATGCGAAGGTTTCCCTACCCCCTCTCCTTCCTGTAGCTCCTGCAGGAAGTGGAGAGCAGCTCGCTGCTCCTGGAGCTCGTTTCCCATATGATAAACCCCAGCTCACAGGCGCACAGAGGGACGTTGAGTACGTAAAACTAGGAACACTGGGGCTTATCTGAGAAAGTCAGCAGTGCTGTGTGCCTTCCACTGAGTGGCTGTGTGGCGATAGGGCGGCACTTCAGAAAGGGATTTTGAGGTTGCGTAGCATTTGCTGAGACTATTAAAGGGAAGAAAATAATATTCTAAAAGAAAAGAGCCCTGAAATTTCTGTCAACAATTCCTGCTGCTTTGAGGAGTTAAAGCTGGGTAGTTCTGGATCTCTAGGTTATGTTTCATTTTCTTGATTTCACATATTTTTGGATGTGTAGTTTGTCAGCTCAAGTCCATTAGGCGTAAATCAGATCAGCTCAGTGACTCTTACTAGACTTCTTTTTCCTGATACCCCCAGATAAATTTATGTGACTCAGAGTGAACTCCGGGCATCACCTTACCCCTGCTGGGGACAGGAGCTGCATTTGCTGAAGCTCTGTGTTGGTGAATAGTACCCCGCTGTGCTCTAGATGGGAAAGTGGGTGGGTGGCAATTTACATGGTAAACAAAGGCAGGCAGGGAAGGAAGATAGTTACAGGTATGTTTCTTAATGCTTTAGATCCCCTCAAAACATGTCTGTTGAAAATTAGGAGCAATACAAATATCACAAAAGGGAGATTGGTGTAGATTTTTCTATTGTTAAGAATCAGTCTTTAAGGAAAAGGTTTTTTGGTTGTGGAATTGAATTTATGTAAAATGGAATTTATTAATAGAAATTGTTCTGATTTTTGTGGTTATAGCAAATAAAGACTGCACCTACAACTATTCCCTTCAAAGATAAATGGAAACCTTTTATTTCATCAGCTAAATAGGCTCACAGTCGTCTGTAGGATCATCCTCCCCTCCTGCTGCCCTAAATAGGTTCTTTGCTAGTTTGTCATCAAAGGTGTAGGAAGGCAATGTGAATTAGATGGCAAGGGACTAGAGAGAGTGTCAGGAAGTATTGACATTCTTATTTGTGCCGTGTATCTACTATGTGACCTTGGACAAGTCTCTTCACCTATGCCATATCCTGTTATTAGATTATAAATCTCTGCTGGGAGAATGCTTGTTGTAGTTTGCTTTTGTATCTGGCAAAAGGCCTTAGATATTATTGTAAAACAAATAATAGAAATAAGGACAGCGGGGTTTTCTTTCTGGAACACTAGCCTTTGATGGAGGGGGGGATTTCTTTTTAACCTTGTTCTCCTGCTTTGGAGCCCAGCTCAGCTGCAGAAAGGTTCCTTGACTCTGTTGCCTTACTAGTCTGATTCTTGCCAGCAAAAACAATCCTGACCTGAAATTTGCTGTTGATTCAGAGAAATGTTGTAGTGGCTATGGAGTCCTCGACAAGTTTTGCAACTGCATTCCAAAATTCAAAAAGTGCTATTGATGATTTGCAGAATTTCTCTTGGGTGAACTAGAGATTTTGCTGTGGCGCTGGTGTATAAGCTGTGTATTTAAGTTGCAGTCACAATATGTGCTTCCTCGGGGGAAGACTTGTCATTCAGAAGTAGCTCATCACTGTGATAATTGTTACCCACCTACATGCTAACAAGCACGGCTCCTGCTGCTTCGGGGGAGTAACCGGCTTCTTCCATGTGATGGAACACTCGTTCCAGCTCACCTCGCGTTTTGAACTGATACCCTTCATGCTTCTGTTGATGCTGGAAAGGAACTTCACATGGGAGGCTCTCCCTTCCAGTTCACTGACTTTGCATCCAGGCCACTTGCTGACGCTGCCGTGCGAAGAAGCCTCTGGTCCGCGTGAGGGAGAGCTCGTGTAACGCGCTGTGTCGCAAGGGTTTGCCAGTCTGGTTGCCCACAGACTGAGCTCTTTCCCCACTCTGAGTCTGATTAGCAGCCTGGCTGATTTGTGGGAATTCAGCTCTGTCTTTTTCAGCATTTAATGTTAGAAATGTCATGGATTTGCTTGCCACTGGGAAGAAAATCCTACTTGCTTCTGATTGCAGTTGTGCCAGCTGTTCTCTGGAAGAGTGTAGCAATGACTGATTGGTTTAGGTTCTTGTTTGTGTGTTTGGTTTGGTTTTGGGGGAGGTGTTTGTTTTGGTTTGTCTGTTTGGTTTTTCTAAGAAGGAAGCTTTTTGGCTTGTGTTGGTGTTTTTGTTTGGGGCGTTGGGCCGGTTTGGTTTGGTTTTTTTGGCATTCAGGATGCTGAAATGATATTTTTCAAGGTTTCTTTGCTACTAACACACTACCACATTTTAAAACCAGAGGGAATTAAGATTTCCCTGTGATAGTCACTAAAGTCTAGGATTTGACTCTTTAATTACAAAATAACACTTTAATTTAAAGTAGCATAAGAAAGATTACTTTTTAAGTGTTTTATAATGTCAGAAAGGATAAATATGTCAGTCTAATCTCTGCTCCTCCATAGCGCCAACAGTCTCCTTTCCAATAATATTTCTGTCAAGCTGCTTAATTTGTTGGAGCTTTTAAAAGATGTCATGTGATGCAGTAATGTAAAACATAAAAAATTAAGACATGAGAAAGAGAACATACGTGAGATGAATGCAATGTCACGTTCGTGTGGTTCAAAGAAGTTGGAATAATGCTCCTGTGCTCTCCCTGTTCGTTCCTTGGGCGTGACTTTGCTGATAGCAGTGAGGGTACCGGCTGAGGTCTTTGCTGATAATTCCTTCCTAAATACAAGTTAATCTGAAGGTGGTGCTTGCAAGATGCTAATTGGCTAAACAATAAATTTGGGATTCTTCACATTCCCAGAACCACTCGATTAGAGCACTTTGGACAGCGGAGACCACCAATCAGATTGCCAAAGCCAGCAAGTGGGGGGTCCTGGGGTGTCACGGTGGGGCAGGGGGCTTTGTGCTTAAGGTGCTAGCAAAGTGTTGCTTCAATAGCTGTGGGACCTTTGGCAAGTCGCTCAGTCCCACTGTCTAAAAGCTGGGGCGGAGCGCTACCTGTGTCTCTTGTCTTTTTAGATGTGAGCATAGGTGCCTTTTTGGGGTATATTTATAAAGAAAAAGTGGGTCATTAAATTACAGCACTGCTGTAATACAGGCAGATTTAATGACAATAAAATGGTTGCGTGTTGCCCGTAGTAGTGGGGATCCACCATTCTGCAGCTACACTGCTTTTCAGCTCTGATCAGCTCTTTGGAGAGGCCCCAAATGTTGCTCAGACAACCCACCTTATTCTTCCAGAAGCCAAAGCTTTCATGGAAGCAGTAAGTGGCGTTTTCAGAAGCAGGCTGGAGCACTACCAGACCCAAAAGACAATGGAGGCTTTAATGAGCACCTTTGTAAAAGGTAGTGTGCAGCTGGTCCCCAGCAAAGCAGGCTGCTGTGCAAATACGCGGGGTTTGTGCTGTGTAAGCGTGACTGATGGCTGGGATTCACGAGGAAGCACGGCTTGTCTTGGGGTGGCTGAGCTGGTTTCACCTCAAGCTCTCTGCTACCTTTCTCTGAAGCTTGCTCTGCTCACCGAGGAGCTGCTGACCTGCTATGAATGGCAGGGAAACCCCAAAACAATGCTGCTGACAGAATAGACTTTGTAGTAGCGGCCTCTCTGTGGCACCTTCTACCTTCAGCCTTGAGCTGAGACTGCTGCAGAAGGATGGTGTTGCAGTGATGGTTTTCAGTGGGAATGTGCTTCAGCAAAGGCTGAAATCATTACAGTCTGCCGTGAAGTACTCGTGGGTGGTTTAGGGGAAAAAAGTAAATTGTGAGTCACTGGCAGCAAAAGCCACTACATTACTTCTTTTAAAACAACCTATTTTTGTTGAAATTTCTTCTCTTCATGAAATAAAACCAATTCCATTATTGCTGGCTTGTTAGATGATCAGAAAAAGTTTAGGTTATCCCCTAATTTCTCAAATACAAGGGGTGTAGAGTTGAGGCCAAGCACAGGAAGGTTCATCTGCTGAAATTAGTCACGATAGGGTGAAACGTTTTGGCCTCGGTAGCTATCGTATCGAACAGGATTTTAAACCAGTTTGTTGCCTCAGTTTTTCAGACCTTTGAGTTTATCCTGTAACTGCTCTCAAGAGCTGATTTTTATCAAAGTTTCATTATATAAATCCTTTTCAGTCTTGGGAAAATAATGCATCCTTGAGCAAAACCTGCTTCTCGCTGAAATCAATGAGCAGCAAGGCCCAGTTGCTGGCAGGGCAGTGGTATTGTTGCAGGGTTATCGGGAGGTTAAAGGTACAAATCAGCTATTGGCTCCAATAACTCCTTTGAAGGAAATGTGGAAAAGATATCTTTCTTTGTAAATGAGGTAGCATAGCGGGTGACTCTGCTAGATTCTGACCTTTGCTGTAAGAGGTGCAAGTGCAACAAGATTTTGCAACTCGGTGAAAAAGAGATTTCCATGCTCCCGTTTGGGCTGCGATGGGAGGTGAACTTCTGCAGAGCATTCATAATGCTTGTCATTGGTTCTGTTGTGTATCCTGCTTCAAAAAGCAAACCTTTATCCAAAACTTTGATCCTTTTTAGGTGGTTGAGGAGGGTACAAGAGGCATTTTACAGCTTTTTCACATGTCTCTGAACTGCTGGGTTTGTTTGGAAAAGGAAAGAGAAATACCACAGAAAAGGCTATTCTTGAAACATTTGTGAGCATTTGGGAACCAGGAAGAATTGAAAGTCTCCCAGATTTTCTAGACCAAATTGATGCTGGTAAGTATGTCAACTGGAAGCCAGCCCAAACCTCCTAGAGTTGGGAGGTTTGCAAAGTGCTAGTGGTAATTAATGATGCCTGAAAAAAAGATGCATGTTTTGAGTTTTGAAAAAAATAATATATAAAAGGTCTCTTAAAACATTTTGAGAGCTGGGTAGTGAATTTGGTTTCTTCTACTCTTTCTCCCCCTTCCTCTGCATTGCTATTCCCAATAAATCTGGAACACTGAAGTTATGGAAGGGATTTAAGAGAAGACTGTCTGACATACTAAGCACAAGATTCCCAACAGCATTCTGCTCTCTTATTCGAAGAAGCATTGCTTTTAACATTTAACCCCATTAGCACCTCAGCATCGTAAAGGGTGATGGTAACGTGTTCAAAATGTTGTGTACTCTGTGATTATTCTCAATGTGCTGTCATCCCCCCTTTATAACAGAACACACAGTGAGTTTAAGACCTTGAAAATTCATTATTTTCTAATTGAGAGATATATGAGAAGTAAGATTTTTCAGGCAGTCTGCGTTTCTACCTCAAATGAACTGGAAATCCAAAGTCTTTCAAATTTACTCTGCACAAAAAAGCTTTAGAAGAAGTGCTCTGAAACTGGTGTCTGGTAACCGAAGCAGAATGCTGTCATCCTTCTGCTGCTCAGTAGCTCTGTCTACAGCCCTGCTGTAGCAAAAGCATTCATGTACCTGCGTTGTTGCTTGAGCTCTGAGGAGCTGCAGTGGGAGGACAGTCCTGACCAAGCCCCTGGCTTATCTTAGTCATTGGCTCAGGAGCAAGTCATGCGTGCTGCTCATTACTGGACCAGGGTATGTCGGCTCAGGTTTGGCTTTGTCAGACTTTGTGTCTTTTTTGGGAAACCACTGGATCTTTTTGTGACTTTCTGTTTGTCCTACCAATGAAGGTGAAATCATCTCTTTCCTGCCAGTTGACAAAAGTGAAAATAAAGCTGAGGCCTGGAAAGACTTCACTTCAGACTTGGATCTTTTACATATGTCTGAACGTTACTCAGAGGTGGTCTTCCAGCATCGCTGTAATACAAGGAAGACTGTGTTATGGTTTTTTGCCTTCCAAAAAAGCTTGTAGTTGCACTTGAAGCATTCAGAAATAGAAGTGGTTCCCCTGCTCCCAGCTATCACGTTGGTAGCGATGCTGTTTTGTCAAAGCAGAAGAGCTGCTTGTGTCAGTGGTGGTCCCACAGGCCGGTGCTCAGCACCTGTGCTCTTCTCACAGAAAGTATTTCCTAACAGGCAGTTATATTTTCAATCAAAAGGTTTCTTGCAGTCTCCTTAAAAATGAAAACAAAACCCCAGGGATAGCCAAGCTGAAAAAGCTACTATTTCTGGCACTGCTAGGTGTGCTTTTTAATCACGTTGGGCAACATTCCAGGGATGCCACTTTACCATTGCAGCAACCAACCACTGACCTCAACAGGATTTTAATGAAGATCCAGGTGAGGATGCAATAAAACATCCAATAAGGGTACTAAAAGTTACATTTTTGTCACTTTCAGCTCTTGTAAGTTGGATTTATTTTTTTTTTTTCCCAAAGAGTACTTTGGAATCATGGCTCTTAAAGATTTTTTTTCTTTCCCTCTGTCCCCACCAATTTTTCTGAGGCTTAAGCTAAGACAGGTTTTTGTTCTTTAGCTAGTCCAAAGCCTCTCCTCCGCCTGAGAACAGTTGCAGATGCTATCCATTAAGATCAGCTTCATCCATTTAGCCTTGGAGATGAAAAACTCCTGCCCTTCCTTCCTCCCTCCCTCCCTCCTTCCAACAGTGATTACCTTCTGTAAACCTGCTTCAAAACATCCTTGTGCTGAAGAATGTAGCACGGGATGGAGGAGGGATGCGAGAAAATGCGCTGGGAGGGTACTGGGGGAAATGAGACTGGTGCTGTGTCTGGTTATAGATACATTTCTCTAGGTACTCCACGAAGCTTTAGATCTTTACAAGCTTCCTCCCAAGTGCCTTTGTTCTTTGTATAGCTCACTTGCAAACCTGGCATGGGGAATTGTTTTATTCAAACTTGACTGAAAGACAGGATGTACCTTAGCATTAGAAATATGATGGGCTGTCAGCTGCTTCCCCAGATTCCATCAGATCTCTATGGTTCTTAATAAATGAACTGACAG
>VWZY01001378.1:254993-289474 GCA_013399075.1 Chloroceryle aenea
ACAGCTTATTAACCAGATGGAACAACGGGAGCTTGGTTCTGGTGTAAAGTTTTAAATCATGTTGTTCTAACAGGTGCACAGTTTATCTCCACTTCTTTGGAAATGAGAAATGAGTAAGAAACAGTTGATTCCCGCCCCCCCCCCTTCCCCCCCTCTTTCTGACAATATTAGTAAAGAATTTGAGCTGTGTGTGGAGTTCAGATTGGATAACCTTCAGAAATGCTATTGAGAATGAGAAATGAAATTATTTTGCTGCCGGGAGTTAAGTGAAAACTTGGGGAATATTCAAGAAGTTTAAGGCTTTTTTGTTTCGCTTTGTGATTCCTGGTAAACAAGCACTATCTAACAGCAGAAAATGATCTTATAATTTAGTTAGGCAAATTACCACTGAGAATGATTCCTTTATTTATCTTTTCACTTGGAAGGTCAGATATGAGTCAAGAGAATTGGGGACTGCGGGGCTTTATCGGGCCTGTGACCAGCTCCGTTACAGTAATTAAATAATGCTGTACAAGAAATGGTGCTTGCAGCTGAAACCTCTCCCCGTGATTTCCAGAGAATCAGGTTGGAACACACTGAGCTGGACTGGAATGTGTTTGCCTGCAACATTTCATTGAAGGCGCTACTCTGTGTGACAGTCTGTGTACACCACAGGGGGAAATGAAGCTCCTAAATACTGATTTTATTATTTTTTTTTCCTCTGTGAGGAACTGTGGAATGCTTCATGAGTGAGATCTGAGCTCTGTTATGCCTGGTGGCCCCCAGACAAGTTCTCTGTTAGCGGGAGATGGGGAGGTGCAGCCTGGCTAAAGGCTCCTGTGCCCGGGCTGCTCCTCACGATGCCAGGGGGAACCCCGGCCGGCTGTCCCAGGCACTGGGCAGCACGGGCACCCCCTCACTGCGCGTGGGTCACGGCCGTGCGTGGGCTGTGAGAGCTTCCTGGGCTGACCAGTAGCCTTGTTTTGCACTGCAGGCAGCTGCCATGTGGTTAATAACCTGTCTGTCTGCTGAACTTTAGTAATAATCACATTCATCTGTCGCATTGTAAGCGTCTGGCATCTCTGGCCAGGCTTCACTGTACCATCCACTGAAGTGTTCTTTGGGCGTTGCTGATATGTATACCAGAATCTGCTCTGGCCAGGATATATATGGTATGTTTTCTACTTTGCTGCTTTAAATAGAAACATCAGTTTCCTCGGTGCTGCCTTTATCACAGGATAGCTGCTAGTGAGAGCCCAGGTAACTCGCCTTGCTTTAGAAGCACATGAAGTGATCTGCTCTTTTCCAGCAGTAACAGGCTCTACCCAGGAAGAAAGCCATGTGTGAGCTGAACTGCTCTAAGAGTGTTTGCCAGAGTGACAAAAATCAAAGTTTCTGTCTGGCTTTCTTCCCTTGGAAATGTGTGCTGTAGTGTTGCTGTTCCTTCTGAAGAGCAAGAAAAGGAAAATATTGTCTGCACTTTCAAGTGTTTTTTACTTGTGTTTTAGTCTCATGATTACATCAGAACAAGGATGTTTGTGTGCACCTAAAACTTTTGAATAATAACTGAGTTCCAGATGCCAAAAGTTCCTGCGCACACTTAGGTGGTGTGTCCAAGGGCTACCTCTGAGATGGGCAAGACGCGTGCGGGTGAGATGAGTGTTCTGGCGTGTGTCATTCCACCCTCCTGCCCCAGGGAAGCCTGCTAAACCCTGGCTCGTGCCCAGGGGCCGCGGTGCCAACCACTTTGATATCCAGAGTTTGAGTTGGCTCGGAGAGAATCAGAAAGTTCCAAAATTGGACACGATGCCTTGAAATTTGATTCTGTTTTTTCTTTGTAGGAGAGTGTTCAGTATGTGATAGTTTCCTTGAAGTTGCCGTGCTAAAAATTAATAGTGAATTGAATTAGTTGGGTTTTTTGCTCTTCCTAACAAATGCAATTATTATTTTTTCTACATTAGTAGTAGAAATAGTGTTTTCAAAAGCTGTTCTCTAATTAGGGCTTTGGTCTGAATCCCTTATCCTGGTCCTTCCACGTGGTCCAATCCGAGCTGACGCGTTCCTTAGGACAAGTAAAGAAATTCAGTGTTAGTTTTTTCATGGTGTTAAGTTTGTGATTCCACTTGTTATACGTGGACACTCACACAGATACCTAAATTATAATGTAAATTTATGGTCATATTTATAAGGTAGATTCAGGATGGAAAGTGAATAGAGTGGGCAAGCATGGGGGAGCACAAGAGAGAACACACACTAATCATTGTGTGCTAGGGAAAACTATTGCAAATTTAAATATTCTATAAACATACCTTTGAAAATGGAAATCAAAAGCTAATATAACTGATTTTTTTACCCAGAGGGCAGTTGTTTTCGATGTAGTAGAACAAATGAACCACCATAATTTGGTCAATACTGTTAATTAGAAGCAGCAGAAATAAATCTTTTCTTTTTCCCTGCAAAGATGTTATGTAAACATCTTCCTGTTTTGAGAATAAGCCTGGATATTGGACTAAGCAAGTAATGACTGTACTTTATACTATGGCAACAATAATATATACAGGAGAAATTACTATTGATTCGGACTTACTAATCAATGTCAAGGTTTGAGTATTGTGCAGGAACAATAATTTTATTTTATATACACACACACCCCCCCCTTCATCTTCCTGACCCCTTTATGTCCTTTCCCAACAGATTTGGTGGATGTTAGCAAAGAAAATTACCTGAATGACAGCACATGTGAAAGGGAGTTAAAACAAAAATGAAACTCTTGGGTGCATAGTTCAGTTAATATGAATCTCTTCCCATTGGTGTCAGGAAGAATTTAATCATAGCTAATTGAGAAGTTGCTTTCCATTTCCATGTCCAGATAGTGCAAGGCTATAATTTCAACGTTTTTAGAAGGGATTTTGATCCAAGGATGGTCTCTTCTTTATTTTTTTTTTCCCCAACATTTCTAATACAAAATATTTTACCTACAACAAAATAAGGCACAGAATAATTAGGCCACTTACCTAAGGACATGTTGTGAGCCAGTGCCACAAACAGGTATTGAACTCAAGAGTCCTTGAGTTAATAATAATATATCATAATAAATATTAAATGCTCTGAATTATCCTGTCTTCTACAGCAATTCTGTCAAGGGGATAAGCTTTTCCTGAACACCTCAAAATACACGTTGTATTTTAAAACTATGTTTTCTTTAAATAGATTACAAAAAAATTTGCATAATTTTTTTATTTTACAAACAGCAATTTTAGTCTTTTCATTGGAGGTGGTTAGCTGGTTGTATTAGGAACCAATTTGAGCTGGATGGGTTGGCAGAGTCCTACTGGGTCTTACAAAAAGAGAACATGAACTTGAATGTTGGCAGGTAAGTTCTTTTATTTAAACACTTACCCAAATATTTGGAGACCCATGGACAGTTCAGACACCTCTTAACCAGAGAGAGTTAACCTTTACATGCCATGGTGGTGCAGCACAAGCATTTTCTGTTCATAGTGAAACTCTTCTCAGTTAAAAATTACAGTGGTATAAGGAAGTTGTGTAAATATCCCTAATGGAAACTTCAGCAGGGAGAACTTCCAATTTAAAACTGCTTCACAGAGCTTTACTATGTGTTTGTTGGTAAATGACCACTGACCCAAACGTAGTACTTGGGACACCTCTGTATGAGAAGCTTTAATTTCTTAATTGTGTGTAATAAGGATTTGCTGCTCTAAAAAGTTTTTAGAAATACTTTTTTTTTTTCTCCTGCCCCTCTCCTTCTCCCTCTCCCCTGTCATCGTGTTGCAGGAAAGCTATCCCTGCATGTGACTGAAGTATGAGTGGAGGCTGGTTATTTAATCAACACGTGCTTTTCTGATGGATTCTGCTTAAGCTAAAAAGATAAATGGTGCAAGAGTTAGAGAAATATACACCTTGCCTTCGAATTAGTCTTTTGCAACGTAAGGAAATTATCCAGAAGGTACTCAACCACAACAGTTTGATAATACAGGTGTTTAAATGGTAATAGCTGTTGGAATTGGAATGGGAGTGAAACAATAAAGTCATTAGGGTGTTACAACATGAAATTAAGCTATTGCTATTACCGAGCAATATTATTATCCTAAAGTCTGCAACTCGGAGCAAATGAAAACAATGTAATGCCCCTCAAACGGTAGTTTACATTAGGATTTAGTTTAGCCATGATGTTTGCCACTGTTGTAATATCTTTATTAGCACTTGTGAGCTGGTGCACTGGGCTTCAATGCAGAAGGAATTTCATAGAGCTACTGAACACCTACCGGAGTAAATCCCATTCCCTGCAAAGGAAAAATTATCCATTGCTCAAAATGTTTATCCTAGCAGCAACTCTCACATTCCAGTTAGCAAGAATGTAGAATATTCCTATATTAAGAACTTCATGCTTAATATTTAGTTACTTAATTACATAATGAAGATGTAGATTCTGCTGACTCCTGTATGTAACTGTAGAGTTTTGATGAAAATTTTTGTTGTTTGGGTGAAAAGTCTCAGCTTCCAGTTTGTTCAGTAAATGTTCCTGACATAAGGAAGAATTTACAATGTGAGAATGACATCTGTGTTTGTGAATATGATGGGGGAAAAGTACTTCTAATTAATTGTACTTGAACGTGTCATATTCTGAGGGGATGTTCAGTAGAACAAGGTTCTTCAGAACACAACCTGCACAGGGTGAATCTGGTCATTTAAGGGCTAAGCAGCTTGCCTAGAGATAGGTGAAACTTCTTAACTTAAAACAATTCTCTTTTGTCTGAATTTTAAAAGTTCCCTGGCAAATTTTGCAAGCAATGTAATTTTGTAAACATTGAATCATCAAATGTATGCTGCTGCTTCTGGTGTTGTTGCCATTTATTAGTGCGTTAGGGAAAAAAACAAATTTATTTTCACTGTTTGAATTATTTTTGCTGAAACAATTCTTTCACTTATTTACGGCGTTACTAGGAGGCACCACACCTATGACCTGGCTGCAGTTTGCTAGCCACTCTACCTGAAGGATAAAAGGAAAAGTAATTTTTAAAGTATCAAGACACTATTTTTGTTTTCAAGAAGTTGCAGTGTTTTGGTGCAGATTAAAAACCTGCTACTGCTGCTTTGGGACAGATCAGAAACCAACAGGCGTTATCACAGTGTCGTGGAAGTAGGTGAATGGTGTCAATAAACATCAGCTAATAAATGACTCCCTTTTGTTTTTATAAATCAGATATTTTCATTGTAGTATCATCTACACCAGGAATTCCCAGCATACCTTGAAGGATTCAGTGCTACTTTTCCTTCTAAGGTGTGCTCCATCTTTCCATGTTCTGCTCTGTGCCTGCCTCTGCTTCAAGGGGTTTGGCCTTCTGCTTATTCAGATCCAGTGTTTCTGTCTCTTAGTCTCCTGCTGCCAGCCTGGGACCAGGGGGGCTTCCCCACTTCCCTCAGCACAGGGGCTGCACCCATGCTGGGCCTTCTGCAGAGCACCGGCCTCGGTGCTGTCCCTTCGTCCTGCAGCTGGACGTGCACACGTTGTGTCACGGGCTGCAGAACTGCTTTATCCTCTCCCCCACCTTGCGTGCAAAGACTGAGATGGCTGAACCATGGAAAATAATCCCTCGATGTTAGTGGGATTACTCACATTTCCACTCAGGCCCCTGCAGCACTTGGTGCGCTGGTGTGTGCCGGGAGCCTTGAGACGCCAGCGTGGTACAGACACTGACAAGTGATACTGAACTACAGTGAGGATTCGTTGCTGAATCGTGTTGAAATTGCTTTTGTTTCTGAGGGAGTAGTGCTTACTGCTGCTGTCTTGTCTGTGTGGATTAACAGGGACGTTGTGAATCTAGGGAAAGGAGAAGGTTTTCCCTTTTGAACCCTCTGCTGCTGCACGCTCTACTCCTTTGGTTCGTGTCCTGCTCTTTTACAGCTCTGCCCCACTCACCACTATTCCTACAGTAGTTTTGTCTCCAGAGGAGAGAGGAGGAAAGAAAACAAATGAATCTTTTAGTGAGTAGTTTGACCTGAATGTTATTGTGAAGTTTAACACTTCAGAAGCTTCAATATAACTTGATTTGCCAGTACAGATACTTTACGATTCAGTTCTTCGTGTGGACCCTGAAATTAAAAAGCTGGTTGTGGTTTTGTAACTTGTTGGAAATAAATTTCTGTAAGAACTGACCTTATTTCTTACAGCATTTTAAAGAAACTTGTCCTTCTGGATTTAAGGAATACTAGCCTTTGGTTGGGCTGACACTGCAAAATGGGTTTGCCCATCGTTTTATGTGGGGGTTCGTAACCTTGAATCTTGACTTAGCTAGCAGGAGCCAAAGAGCTACGTCTCAAGGTCTGAAGCGACAATGAATCTACATCCAAGTACTCTGGGCTTGTCTTGATTTATATTGCTGTCTTCCTTGCATAAGTGATGGCTGTATTGTAGTATTCTGGCAGTAAGTGAGATCAGTGCAATAGCTGCTCTTTGGTTGTTTGAAACTGGAAGGGGAAAGTGTTCATGTGCAAGTGCGTGTACAATGTATTTGTAGTCGTGCCTTAAAATTCAGTCTTTGTCAGGTTTGGTGACTATGTGCTTTTGATCTACACCAAAAAGAAAAAATAAAGTTTAGAAATAAAGATGGGGGGAGTGGAGAGGGGGAGATAAGGGGTGGGGGGGAGGAACAAGAGGAGGCATGCCAGCTAGTGCAGCTGCAGGTTTTGAGCTTTGTAGGAACTGAAGCAAGGCTGTAGGCTGTCAGCACAAGTGAGGAGCCAGAAAAGATCTGACAGACATAAACATGAGTGCTTTCTTCAGCTATAAGAGTGCAGAGGAACAAACACGGATCTTGACATACATCTTGCTCCTCCTTGGATTGTGTTACAAATATATGGGTAGTCCCCAAGTTTTACAATCCATCAAGCCCAGCTCGCTTGGATAACAGAGAAATATTAGTTGGCACCACCTGTGTAAACCTTATGTTTAGGAGATCATTAAAAATATCAGACATCTTGCAGTGGATATCGATGATGGAGGATATTATGTTTTGTTTCCAGAAATTTTAAGCAAGCTGGTGGCACAGCTATTTGAAATCCTGGGACCGTTTGCATGTCACAGTTGAATGGGCACGATTTCACAAACTGCTGTTACGCAAAGGCTGAAATCACCGAGAACCCCCAGGATNTTTCTGAGGGAGTAGTGCTTACTGCTGCTGTCTTGTCTGTGTGGATTAACAGGGACGTTGTGAATCTAGGGAAAGGAGAAGGTTTTCCCTTTTGAACCCTCTGCTGCTGCACGCTCTACTCCTTTGGTTCGTGTCCTGCTCTTTTACAGCTCTGCCCCACTCACCACTATTCCTACAGTAGTTTTGTCTCCAGAGGAGAGAGAAGGAAAGAAAACAAATGAATCTTTTAGTGAGTAGTTTGACCTGAATGTTATTGTGAAGTTTATCTCTAACACTTCAGAAGCTTCAATATAACTTGATTTGCCAGTACAGATACTTTACGATTCAGTTCTTCGTGTGGACCCTGAAATTAAAAAGCTGGTTGTGGTTTTGTAACTTGTTGGAAATAGATTTCTGTAAGAACTGACCTTATTTCTTACAGCATTTTAAAGAAACTTGTCCTTCTGGATTTAAGGAATACTAGCCTTTGGTTGGGCTGACACTGCAAAATGGGTTTGCCCATCGTTTTGTGTGGGGGTTCGTAACCTTGAATCTTGACTTAGCTAGCAGGAGCCAAAGAGCTACGTCTCAAGGTCTGAAGCGACAATGAATCTACATCCAAGTACTCTGGGCTTGTCTTGATTTATATTGCTGTCTTCCTTGCATAAGTGATGGCTGTATTGTAGTATTCTGACAGTAAGTGAGATCAGTGCAATAGCTGCTCTTTGGTTGTTTGAAACTGGAAGGGGAAAGTGTTCATGTGCAAGTGCGTGTACAATGTATTTGTAGTCGTGCCTTAAAATTCAGTCTTTGTCAGGTTTGGTGACTATGTGCTTTTGATCTACACCAAAAAGAAAAAATAAAGTTTAGAAATAAAGATGGGGGGAGTGGAGAGGGGGAGATAAGGGGTGGGGGGGAGGAACAAGAGGAGGCATGCCAGCTAGTGCAGCTGCAGGTTTTGAGCTTTGTAGGAACTGAAGCAAGGCTGTAGGCTGTCAGCACAAGTGAGGAGCCAGAAAAGATCTGACAGACATAAACATGAGTGCTTTCTTCAGCTGTAAGAGTGCAGAGGAACAAACACGGATCTTGACACACATCTTGCTCCTCCTTGGATTGTGTTACAAAATATATGGGTAGTCCCCAAGTTTTACAATCCATCAAGGCCAGCTCGCTTGGATAACAGAGAAATATTAGTTGGCACCACCTGTGTAAACCTTATGTTTAGGAGATCATTAAAAATATCAGACATCTTGCAGTGGATATCGATGATGGAGGATATTATGTTTTGTTTCCAGAAATTTTAAGCAAGCTGGTGGCACAGCTATTTGAAATCCTGGGACCGTTTGCATGTCACAGTTGAATGGGCACGATTTCACAAACTGCTGTTACGCAAAGGCTGAAATCACCGAGAACCCCCAGGATTTCTCTGCTTTGATTCCTCTTCCTTCCATGTGCAAAGAGAGCCTCCTGTGTATTAATGGGCCATTTCCTTACCCCTGGAAATCTTAACTTCAGCAATGTGAAAAAAACCCAAACAGCTTGAAGTTAGATAAATGTTGTAGGTCCTCTACCTTTACTCCAGCTTGATGTTAGTCTTTTGTACTTTGCCATTTCAAAAACAACTTAGTTTGAAAATCAGTCATCTCCTTGGAGCAAAATGAGGAGGAGATAACCTGATTAAATGAAGGATGTGTCAACTGAAAACATGATGTTTCCTCTTTGAAGAATTTTATAACATTGGACTTCATTTGAGTTCGGAAAACTGGCTTTCCCTTCAGGAAGTGTTTGCTCCCTGCTGCTCTGCAAAAACAGTGGAAAAGAGAAACCTTTTCAAGTCACTGTTTCCACTGTAAATAGAAGGACTTTTAATGCCTAGTTTCCATTTTCCTTTCTGTGGCTGTTATTGCTGGGGATCTCAAAAATCACTGTTTTCTTTTTCCGGAGTGAAGCCCACAAGGTAACCAGATTAGAAGTTGGAAAAGGGCTTGTGGGAGAGCCAAGAGAGAAGGAAGGAGAATCAGGAGAGAAAGGCAGTGTCCAGACCTCGTGGATTAAAGGAGTAAAGAAGTTTCTGTGGTACAGGTTTAGGAAATGTTTGTGTTTGTAAGAATCTTCCCTAAAAACCCCTGTTCAGTAGTGGCCTTTGGTAAGGATACATGGCAGTAATTGCACGGCGAGCCCCAGTGGGCGAGAGGAGCAGCCTTTCCTCTTGCATCTTCCTCCTGGTGAGCAGAGCCCGTTTTGCTGCTTCTCTCCTGACACAGTAAGTCACACTTAGTTTTCATGTACCATAGAAAAGCTTAGAGAAGAGATGAGAAAAGTGAACCCTACCTGCATTCAAGGAACCCTTTCTTTAATCCCTCCATCCCTTGTCTCTGCGAGTGGCAGGATCCGCGGCGCTGCTGTAGAGGGACCAGCTCTGCCGTGCAGGTGTAGCCTGCGTTGCCAGTACCCAGCAGGTAAGCAGAGGCAGAGAAAGTTGTTGCATGGGTAACTCTGCCTCTCAGTGTTTGTGAAAACTTGTTTTAAAAGTAAGCACATGCCCACGCATCTCAGTTGCGCTTTCGAAGTGCACCTTTGCTTAAGGAAACACGCAGAGAGAAAAAGAAGCTCTTGGGCGTCTTAGTAGCAGGTCAGTAGTCTTGCAGTTGCCACTTTGCTAGGAAGAAGTGCGAGCAAAACATTTGTGTCTGAATTACTGTTGGTGTAGATCTTAAAGAATTGCAGTCACACTGTTGATTAATTTGCCCAGTGCTGTAATTATTGTGAAATACCAGCGTAACTTTCTCTCCCTCTTTCAGTCGCACATCCTGGTTTTACTGGTACTACAGAACCCCTGATTATATTACCCTGGCATTCTCAGGGACTGTTAAGCAGGAGTCTTCTCTCTTTTGCTCTAAAACTCATCTAAATGGAAAACACATTGTCTTCATTATATGCCAGTGTTGAATGAACAGAGTTGCCATAGCAACAGCCATCTGAGGCCTTGCTGATTTCAGGCCAGTGAATGGGGTAGACAAACAAAGTACCTTCAAAACCAGAAGGGAACAATTGCTATTCATTCAAGCCAGGTTTAAGATCAGCAAATGTCTTCAGCAAAAGAAATGCAGATAAGAAAGTATCAGACGTGGCCGGAGAAGAATAACAGAAAATTATCATAATCTTAAACTTTTCTGCCTGGTGATGTGGCACGGAAGATGATTCTTAAGGTAAAAACATTTAGAGAGAGCTGAAGAGCCAAACCACAATTTGCTCCCAACCTGGCATAGCCGTGTTAGTGCTGGGAGGTGATGTGCAGAGTCTTTGCGGCGCCGGCAGCCACGCCGTGAAGCAGGCACAGGGCTGGTGGGCAGGGCAGGTATGGCAGGAGTGCGTGGGGTGGAGGTGGCCGTGTGCCCGTGCAGGAGGCAGGCTCTGCTGCAGCAGCTCGTGCCGAGGGGGGAAGGAGTGTCTTGCGTGTCCAAGGTTGTTATCGAAGAGCTAAATGACATGACATCGGCGTGAGCCTCCCCAGGTTACTCAGCAGCGCTTGAAGGTAGTCAGGAGCCCCGATAGGTTTGCTTCACCATTTTGTTGCTCCTGAAAGACTGTGATATGCAGCTTTATGTATGACATGGTTGACATATTCCACATAAAACCCGGTTAGACTTAATTTATATTCACATAAAATGCCAAGAAACTGACTGTGAGATGTTTGCCTTGAATTAGAGATGAGGCACGTGTACACGTGTTTGTCTGCTATGTGTAACTGTGTTTTCTTTCTCCTTAGTCCTACACAAAAATTTAAATAATAATTTTACGACTGAAGTACCATTTCTGATCTCGGTGTTGTCTAACACAGTGTGTAGAGACACAAAGAGGCAGAGGCAAGGAAATGAGCATATGCAGGTCGCATATTGTGTTGGCAGAGTGCTTCTAAGGTTTCTTCTGAGAGCGGTGGGGCGATGAAAGGCTCTCTCCTGGCCCCTGCACTTGGTTTGACAATAGCCATCATGTGCGGGAGCCGCACTGCATCAGCCAGCGCGGCAGCGGCAGGGAAAGGGCAGGAGCAGGTTCAGGAATGGGATTGCTTATGGGAGGCAGTGTCATCTTTTCCCGAAATAAGCACTCTGGGTTGGAAGCTGTCTCAAGTGATCAGCTGCATTGCTGAGTTCCTCTCTGGGAGGTCCCGGAGAAAGAATTCTGTGTATGTATTTATTGTACATTAGGTAGCTCAAGAAAAAGAAAGGTGCAACAATAGGTAAGACACACGACCTGCTGCTGTCTAGGCCCAGCAGAGTGATGATACAAACTGTGCCCTCTACCAGTGGGCACTTGGAGCCAAGGTGCCCTGGTGAGAGAGAGATCGAACCTCTCTCTCATGACAGGAAAATTGTTATCTTGGGAAGTTGCTCTTGAAGACAGTGTCTGTCAAACTTCCCCTGCTTTTCACTATGATATTTTATATGGCCCGTGTGTCTGGAGGAAGGGTTACAATAACTGTGATCAGTTGCAAATGGAAAGGAGACTTTACCAGTGATGTAATACTGACAATATGTATCAGCAGTAATAGAGTGGATTTTCAGGCATCTTTCTATGATAATCATTCTTACAAAGTGTGAAAGGTGTAAGAAGGTGAATTTGTCACTGGTAAAGTTTCTGTTAGTGTAACGGTTGGGTTTTTTCCAGAATGGGGAGAAATAGGTAAAGTACAAGGCTGTTTCACCCAGAACTTATATAAGTTTGGACTGAGGAAGTATTTGCAGGATAATATTGAAAATAGTGTAAGACGAAACATAGGTCACCTCATCTTGAGTAAGAACTTTGACTGGTCATGAATAGACAGGATGGACAAGATTTAAATTTGGGCAACAGAATATTAGAAGGCTGAAGAGAAATGAAAGACTGACATGCTGAGTTTAAAGACAGTCAAGTGGGAATATGGCAGGGAGTAAAAAGTAAGGAATAGTATGGAGGTGAAGCAGTTTTTTCGTCTCTCCTTGTAGCATAAGAACAAAGATGGGTTTGCTGAAATTAAAAGGCAGAAGGCAAACCCACGTAACACAAGTGATGAACAAAGCAGAGAATGCTGTCGTTGCAAGGCCGAGATGCTGGGCAGATTGAGAAAACTGCAGTTAATCTTACGTGTGTGCGTGTGTGTGTCTGTGTATTTCGTATGTGCATACCAGTTTAAGCTAACACATGAGTTCCTTTAATTAGATGTCTCCTTAGTAAATACATAAGTTAATGAAGTTGCATTTAAATTATCGATAGCAAAACCTTCTCGCTTCTCTAATGGGGGCTGTTGCTGGCCTGTGGGCTGTAGCCATTGACAGGTATGGCTCTGGTTTCTCTGAAGAGCCCAGGCTGCAACACCTTCCTTTCTGCTTTTGTTTTGGAAGTTGCCAAGAGGGTACAACCCAAAGGAAGGATTTTATTTCCTTGGCGGTGATACTGTTGTTATTCTGTAGAATAGGGTGTATTCTAAGGCTCTGGATCCCCTCTTGTTTTATCTAATGCCACAGCTGTCTGTGCTCTCTTCCCAATATTATCAGTTAGCAGTCTGACGAGCATTACACCTCAGGAGAATTTTGAGGGGCTGACAGTGGGCAGTTCAGACATGTACTTCCAGATCTATTTTCTGAGATGTTTGAGTGAATTTGATGTGTTTATAAAAAAAGGCAAAACCAAACCATGGATGTAAAGCAGACATTGATACGTTTATCTTATTTGGACTGTGATTAATGGTGTGTTTCTCTCCTGTGTCCAAGGAACTAACAGTTATTCTGTAAAAGCTGGTTTTAAACACAAGCGTGTTACAGGTTCTAGAGGCAAGGTATGTGTATACAGGACTGTGGTTCAGTCTGTTGTGATAACTGGATCAAGGTTACAACTTTTAGATGTTTCCAGCACAACTGCAGGTAGGGTTTGTTTTGGGTCTCTCTCCGCGTCTCTCGCATAAGATGTTACTCCTGTCACAGAGCTGCACGAGAACAGCATACCTAATCCCTTTCATCATCATTTCTGCCTCCTGGGAGAAGTTACACATGTAGGCCGCGTAAGGGAGGTGAAATGCACAGGAGAGGTGTCCTGTGTTTGAGACCACACCACTGCTTGGATGTGACGCGCGATTGGAAACCTGAAACATATGCAATTCCTCAACAGTGGTGCTTACACGGCATGGTTACAGCCTGTCTTGTCCAAATCTTTCCTCACCCTTCTCTACAAATGACTAACAGGGCTCAGGACACTCTTCTTGTCTCTTCAGCAGTTCATGCTTTCTGCTTGTGGTGCTGGTACCTCAGTGAGCTGAAGCCTCATCTACTAAAAAGGCAGAGTGGAAAGAAATAGGATTAGAGGTTGAGCAGCTCGGTAAGATGATGGGGGTGTGCCTTGAAAGCAGTCATGGGACAGATACCTCATTTTCCTCTGTGGGGTCTTGATTGGATGTGGAACTTGTAATTCAGTAGCATCACTGAAAATTTACTTGACTAGGTAAAGTAGCTATGGGCAGCTTCTGAATAGTCTCATTCTCTCATATTTTACCAGGGAACTATTTACCAGATCTCAGAGTGTTTTAATGATTTCAGGAGTGTGTTGCAAGAGTAGTAAAGCTAATAGTGAAGTCGCAAATGTTCCAGAAGTTTTTCCTTCTTTTGCTAAATATGACCTGGAGAATCAAGTCAGTGACTCTTCTTAGCAAGGCATGCTGAGTATGTTCTAGGAGGCACAGCAAGTGAAACAATCCAAAACGTGGCAGTAAGTTCACTTTAATTTCCTCATTGCAGTGACATCCTGTCTTGTTTGATTGCCTTACTGCTTCAGTAGGGTTCAGTGGTTTCCATGCTATGTTCCAGTGCACTCAGTCCTGAGGACTCTCAGAAGACTGTCCAGAGAGAAGCCCTTTCTGAAGAAGGGTGCCCCTGATAAATCCTCATCATTAGACTTCTTTGTCTGAAAGAGAAGAACGTTGCTCCTAACTCTTCAAAAGAAACTGTTGTGGGATAATCTGGATCACTGAAACTAGCCTTCTGCAGAAACAGGCAGCTGTATCATGATTCTTGACTCATAGGCTTAAGGGGCTTTACTTCTTGTATTGTCCTTATGTCTGATCCATCCCAGAATCAAATGGTCAACCAGCAGACCGTGTTGTTACCTCTGTATGGTGACAGCACTCGTAGTTTCGCTGCTTAGATTCCGAGAAGCGATGCTGAAGATGTTAACCTGCAGGTACTTTTCAATTCTCTTTGCCTGTGATCCCGGTAACTTGTGAGTTTATTTTCTAGTGTAATAATTAGTAGGGATCCAAAGGATATGGTTTATGTGTAGAGCATGGGAGGCTTCACGAAAGTTTGTGGCCATGTTGTTTGCTTGTCTTGAATTAAATGATTTTTCCCCTTCCCAGAGGGGCAGTCTGAATAGACAAGGTATGGGACCAAGAGAGAAGTGTTTCTCCAGGACTGTAGTGTAGCCTGGAGATGAAGCTGGATGCACAGCATAACCCTTCAACTGTAGTGAATGGGAACAACGTGGCGGACATAGCTTATTGGGAAGCTACTAGACATGTGGATTGTGTCACAGAAGATGAAGGGTGAAGAGATGGGAATTCCTTTCTAATGGAAAGGAAGCTTTTCAGTAAGGGAAAACCAGATTACTTTCTGACCAAGTGGTAGTCATGGTCTGGCATAAATGGCAATATGCTGTTATTCCACAGTTGACCTACTGGTGGAAGAGAATGGAGGAGTTGTCCATTTTCTTGAAATGACCCATTTAATCCTAGAGGCTGATGCTAATCAGAATGAAGATGCTGCCCCTTGCTGCTGCTACCCAGTCTTCTTTGGAATGTAGCTAGTAATTGGAGATAAAAACTTATCCAGAATGTTTTCTTATTTACTGGGGCCTCTTCTAACTTAATAAATTGGCTCATACCTCTACCCCCCTCTACCCTCTACGGGTGACATCTATGAAGGACAGTTATTTCCCAGGAATTGCATTACTGCCTTCCAGTGTGATGAAAGAAAATAACTGGAGTAGAATTGTTTTCTTTCTACCTTAAGAAAATAGAGTTTACTTGGGGGTGTGTCAGTGTTGGGTGAGAATTACTTGAGCTTGTTGTGAGTCCCTTTACAAAGGCACAATAAATTTGTCGTGACTTTGTAAAGAGACTCACAGCAAGTTCCTCCATCCTTGTCTTTTTGTGTTTGGGGATTTATTTTAAACACCTTTATGCATAGAATTTTTGCTTTCATTTTTCTTTGAAAGCTTCATCTAAAATAACTTTCATATTTATTCAATATTCCCTTATTCCTATTAATTATGGAGAGCATCCAAAAGCACGCTCCAGATAAGATAACAGCGAGGAACAGGGAGAATTGCAGGGGAGCAGACAGCACTCTGCTGTTTCCCGAAGTGGTGTTGAAAGCTGTTGTGTACTACAGCAGGGAGAAATACCTGGTGTGCAAAAAGCAGAGCTTCATGGCAGCTGTAATATGGGGATTGTTGGGCAAGCCTCTGTAAGCTCCTCCTCCTTGGATGAACCTGATGCTGATGTTCGTGTTCCCAAAGATAGGTATGCACGTACATGCTCTAAATTGCATCGAGCTCAGATTACCCCTCCTGGCAGGGAGGAGAGCTGAGTTACTATCTGTCCAGAATTCTTCAAAGCTGGTTCTTCAAGCTGTCTCCTTGGGGCATCTGACGTCTTCCTGCTTCTTTGTTGACTCCAGCACAACACTTGCTGTGAGAATCAAAACAAGGTAATTATCATCTGATTTCAGTGGATCTGAGCAGAAGTAAAAAATACAAGTAGGAGTAGCGAGGAGGAAAACATTTTGGACTAAGTCTATAAAGTCAGCGTTTTGACGTAGAAATAGGATAGAAATAGGAGTGTACAAAAAGTGCAGACTGAAAGCTAAAAACAGTTTCTTATCAGTGTCAATATAAAGAGATCAGTTAAGAGAGCTCTCTACTCTCCTATTTGCAAAATCCACATGCGGCAAGCAAAGAAACAATCCGGATTCCCTTTTGATTATGATAATCAATAGAAAATAGTGCACTTTTCCAGTGCTCTCACTGCCAGTCTCAACACTTGAAAAGCTCAGGTAGCTTTTCAAGCCTCTCGCAGGAAACTCACTAGCACTGTGTGAAATAGCCCTGGTGTGGCTCTGGAAACCTGTCAAGCTGGAAGACCTGAACACCTCGGAACATTCAGAGGGCCACTGATACTCAGCGGTGCGGTTGTATAAGCTCCAGCTGTGCATATGCTTCTGTATACCTCCAGCTGATGCTAAAGAAAATGAGAACCAGCCTAATAGATAAATTTAAATCAAATTATAAAGAGTTTTATTTTATTCTGTTTCCATTTAAAAATTAATTTGGTTCGGTGATAGGCATGGGACTGCAGGCCCTGAAGACTGAAATGCTCTTTATCTAGACAGCAAGCACACAACTGCCTTGACCCTTATCAAGAGAGACTCTTTAATCTATTAATTTAGGTTTTATGCCCATTCAGTTCTTGACCTCTCTGACTCAACTTCCAGTTAGTGACACTCGTGATGGTTGTTTCTGTGATGGAGACACCTGCCCATTAACAATGGGACTGAGCTCAACAACCTTTCTTTTCTCATCTAGGCCACTGAACAGGCAGATGGTAACAACATTTGGTCGCCACTGATTGGGCTTGCATTTGAACTCTTGACCTAAAGGTGAAGGCCACAGTATTCCATTACGAATATGAGCCATCAAATTTAGGTTCAGTTGTGATATTTAGCCTGGGATATGTGGGAAGTCAAGCACTTCACAGATCCATGAAGGAAAGGAAGACGTTTCTCCTCCATATGTGCTTTCTTTTATTGTTTCGTCTTATAGTTAACTCTGCCAGCTTTTCATGTTAGCAGCCTCTCGCTTTAAGAATGTCTCATGCTAGTGACAGTGAACTATCAACAAAAACACACTCCAAGATCCTGTCTCGGGAACAATTACTCATTTTCCTGTTGTAAACCACAATCTTTATCGCTCTGTCTTTCTCCTTTTTTGTACTCTTTGTACTGTTGCTGCCAGTTGTGCTTGCATAATTAGCGAACAGTTTTCCTGAGAGATGTCTGTTCCTATTAAACAGTGACCTGTGTGACTCTCTTGCTGTGCACTCTCTGACTTGCCCACCTACAGCACAACTGGCTTTTTTTTCAGTGCTGTTAAATCTGTTGGTCTCTTTAAGCTTACTGTGCACATAACTACCGGTATCCAGTATCGTGCCACTACTTCTGTTACTCTGTGGCCTCTAATTCATAATTTGCTCTGTCCCTTTCCTGTTTATTTGTAAAATTATGTATGTTTTTTGAAGGCTTAGAGATCACAGCTCTCCACTTCGTTCTTGAAAACGTCAGCCAAACAGTTTGGGGGGAAAACCAGAAAGCGCTGCTAATCCATTGCTTCCAAAGGATGAATATGTCTCTATTTAGATGTAACAGATAGCTATGCAAGTTATTTACCCCTACAAATAACTGCCTTCATGAGCTGACAAGGAAAGGACTCTCATAATTCAGAAAATACCTCGAGACTCACGCTGCAAGCGCTGCTGCCAGGCACGCTACGAGATCCGCTGCTGCTTTAAGTTGCTGATGGATCGGGGGTTTTATAGTCTGAAACTCCAGGGCACAGAATTTCTCAGTCTGCTGGTTTGATCGTGTCCACTTCATTTTATCTGCTCTGGTGGTGTCGATCTGTTCCTTTAGGTATGGTTTCCAGTTTTAATGGGTTTATTCTTACAAATATGAACAACAGAATAAAGCAGGTTGAAAGACTAGAGGTGAGCCTTTCAAAGCATATAATAAGAGGGCAAATATTGTTAGATGAGTTGGCGTTTGATATGTGTTTATTAAACTCTTACTCGTGTTAACTCCCACTGTGCCTGAGCCTGGGCATTCTCCGCTACGGAGCGAATCTCCCCTCTGCAGCGCCACGCTTCGTACGTGCTGGGACTTCCTGCGACTGCCTTAGTGCTGGGCTTTCCCAACGCACCAGGTTTCTGGCCCAGCAGTGTTGCATAGACCCACACAGTCTGCTCTTGCTTTCCAACCCTCGATGGTGTGTCGTGGGAAGTGTGTTACAGTAAGTCATACTCTCCCCAGATCAATCCACCTGTGAAGGGAAAGCAGCACTAGCTGGCCACTGTCAGTCTCGCACACGCTCCCTGTGGAATCTCACTAGAGGGCACTCCTGGTTTTAGCATTCAAAGATTCTCCTACCAACTCTTTCTTTGCTAGTTCTGAGGCAATCCACCTGAGTGGCTTTGGAGATTCCACCATGGCTATGGGGACTAATAAATCACTGATAGAAAATTGGCTCACCAGCAAAAAAGTCTTGGGAGATGCTTTTGTAGGAAGAAGAGAATTGAACCTTAAAAGATCGTGTGTGTAGATGTCTGGAGACATCTTGAGCTGGAGGATTTGGATATATGGTATTTTGTGTTTCAGTTTTTTAAATTAAAAAAAAAAATTGAGATTTGAAGTTAGTAACTGTACTTGTGATATAGACACCTGTAAGGGAAGTGGTAAGGACATGTTTGCTGACTTCTCACACTGAGCATGCTCTCTGAAACGTTGCTCTTGCACTGAGCAAGGACTCAGCCTTCCTACTTACTTAGTTATTACACACAGTTAAATGAATGATAGCAGGGGAAACCAAAAGTTGGCCTTAGTGGGCAGAAATGACATTCGATGAGGAATTCAACATAAGAGCAAGCTGCAAAATGCTGCAGGGGACAGACCCCGATAAGCAGTTCAGCTTAAATTGTGACAAAGGGAAAACAGGGACTTTAGCTTGCCATCAGTAGAGGTGTGACTTTTTTGGAAACAGATTTTGAGCTAAACAACTGCTAAACAATGGAGCCTTTTTTCTTTTGTTTAATAACACAGCTCATCCAGATGTCAAGAAGTAGGTAAAACAGTGCATCGTCTTGATTGCCCGGTGGTTGGTAATCAGGGCAGAGCTAGAGGCTGCTTTGCAAGCAGCAGTTGGTGTGTCCCAGTCTGCCTTGGCAGGGGCTGTGAGCCATCTGAAGAGAAAAGATGCACAAGAACAGCTAACCAGCCAGCCAGCAGCAAATGAGGAGCGCAAGCATTGTGTTAGCAAAGGTGAGGCAAGGTGGTGTCCTGTCTGTTTCTGGGAATTCATTACATGCCTACATGTCCCAAGTAGGGTGATAAGGAAGATATGTGTGAGAGATTTGCAGCTCTGTTTACTTTCGGAGTTGTAAATCAGTAGCACTCCCCTCTATTAAGGCTATACCAGGGCAAACAGGAATGTGCTAATGGTCTTCCTCAAAGTGTCATGTTCTTGCTCCCTTCAAAAATTTGTGGTAGAATAAACTCTCTGATAAGGACAAAAAGCCTAAGGAATCTTAGGAGTCTTGTAGTTTTGCTTTTGTATAATTACAGGTGGTAAGATATCACAGTGGCTTCTTTTCTTTCGGGATTTTCAGTGAAGTGAGCCTTTGGAATTTGGCTTTGTGAATAGCTGAGAGATGTATTTAACTGAAAGAAAACACTTGGATTGAAATATACTTCATCCAGATACTTTTATGTTACCTGTGTGATTGGTCTCCTTGAGTAGATCATAATTTTACGTGTCTGTTCCCATAACAGCCCAGGAAAGTGTGTTGGCTCTATTTCACCGCTGTTAAACGAGCGCGTAGGAAGACCCTGCGACTTGCTCAGGCTTCCATGAGAGGAATGACACAGGAGGGGAATGCAGCTTCCCAGGTCCCTTGACTAGGGATCCAAATAATGGATACATTTCTCCTGGTTTAGTATGCTTGAAAAATACCTACATTTGCACTTTAGAGAATGAGGCTTATATATTCCTGAACGTATTACATAAAATATCTGTGGTGGACAAAGCGGGAAGCCTTTGGAAAGGTCTTTTCACCATATTTATTTTTAGCCATTTTTGGAAGTGAGTATACTTACATTTTCCCTCATGGGCAAGTAAAATGTACAGTAACACATTATGTAATTCACAGTAAGATCAGTCTTACCAATTACCTAAAAAACACTCCTAAGTTTTTTGTAGTGAGAAACCAAGGGTCACGTAATAATTAAGGACTCTTTTCAGAATCTTGTCATTCCACCCTTCTGCTAAGGTAGGAGAGAAGTCACTACCAACCCAAAACTTCCGTTGTTTGGTTTTTTTACTGAAGAATCTAAAAGGATGAGTCAACCATATCAGCATATTCCATTGAAGTGAAATTAAATGTATTCTCTTGATTTTTTTTTTGGAAAGCTTTACTTGCTCTTCAGAATGTTTTCTACACCAGCATATAGAAATGGAAGACTAGAACATTCTACCGTGGACTAAAAGGTTAGAGAGAATTTGAGCTGTGCTTTGGGTTTTTTGTGTTGGATTTTGGATGTATCATCATATATTTAAAAAAAAAAGAGAGAAAAATGTGTTTTTCAACTCTATAAAACACCAAATACAGGATCTGTTCCATACTGTACACTTTCTAACAGTATGTTAGATACCTGTTCCAAAATAGAAGCCAAAGATGATTGTAGATCTGTAACCTGCAGACCTAAATGAATTACACAGATCAGCAAATGCTAACTTTACATAGAAAATTAAATGTCTTGTGCCTGTTCCTAAAGGGAGAGCAAATGCTTTCCTTTTTCTTAGCTGATGTGGTACTTGTGTATAAGTTTGAAAGTAAAATTACCTTTCCCCCTGATTTGTGGTTCTCCTTTAACATTAAACAAAATATTTATTGTTTCTTTTTCTCTAGTAAAGCTTGAAATTAATTTTTAAACTACATTTCTTAGTGCAAAATCCATGACCACAGTGTTCAAGGCCAAAGAACTATTTTTAGTTGAGGCTTCAGAGCACGTAAAGGTTTTTACATAGATTTCAGGTTTGTTTTAAAAAGCGACTGGTGCACATGCATTTTAATTGCTATTTCTATAAGTGACTAGCTCAAGCCCTACATAAATACATACAGTACTCAAACTGCAGTAGCATGAAGCAGGATAGTATTTTGTTAGATTTAAATTTTCAGTAGTACTTTATCATTAATTCCATATTATTCACTGGAACTTTAATTACTCTGAGTGCATTTTTTTTCTTTTTTATGGTCCCTATGATGTTTTATCAACAAAACTTTAAGAATTTTAAGCAGTGCAAAGCTCTTAGTCGTTTGACTCTCATAATTTGCCTGTATAAAAATACGGATTCATAATATTTCCCAAATGACTTCAAAGGGAAAATTGCTCAGTCCACGAGACAGGACTCTGGGGGTGCTGCAAACTCGGTCATGGATTCACAACTCTGTTGATGTTTGTTTGGACAGTTAGGGCTTCATTTTGTTGATGCAGCCTGCCCAACCATAAAGATTATGCAGTCAAAACTGCACAGCAGTTTAGACCTCTGCTCATGATACACATCTCAGTCTTCTGCACTGTTACCAGTGAAGTAGCCTTGCTTTTGTTTTCATAAATGAAAATAGCTCCAAGGTACGGAGATGAAGTATGTGCTGAAAAAGCATAGACCCTTTGCAGAGTGATTCTTCTAGCTGTATTTTTTTAAGTGATAGAGCTGCTTTTTATCATGGGTTTCAAAGTGTCCTTTATCGTGGTTTTTATGCTGTTAGTTTTGTTGGCTTTTAAATATCACACGAAGAGCATCATTTTGCATCTCAGTGATAGGTGGTGGAAGGCAAAAAAGATTACAATTTGTGAAGAATCAGTGTTGAAAACCAGCAGTTCTTGATGAAGAACACTAAATGTTGGAATGCTTCCTACAGGGAGGGCGAAGCAGGGCTTGAAAACTGGTTGGGACTTCTTTAAGACGAAGAGAATCTTTGTAAAAATTAGGTTTTGTATTTCTATTGATCAGAGTAAGCTTGATAGTTCCAGGGATAATTAAACCTTGGACAGAGGACAGCTTTATGGTATTGTGCCTCGTTCATTTTTCACCAAAAAGTCATTATCTTAAAAATAAATATTTACTTCTGTGTTGAATATTTCTGTTGGGAAACATAGATCTGTAGTAACAGACTTACTTTGAGATCTGTGCAAACAGGAATTGCCTTTCCCTGCACTCTTCAGACAGAAATCGGTAGGAAATTGTCCAGCTATAGGTACTTTATGCAAAGTGTCAGTAGTTAAGAATCATAAAAGCCAGTAGCTTGTGTCTTTGGGTTTTATACTACTGGAGGCTTGGGGGGGGCTTGCTTTAAGGGGAAACATCTTAAAGAAACCAGATTTCAGCAAGCAGAGAGCGCCTGTCTTTTGAGGAAGGGTCATATCAAGAAGTAGCAAATTTGGGTACTTGAACTCATCCAGTATTTCTGATATTTTGCCCTGGTTTGAGCAGCTGAAACTGCTGCAACTTTTTTAAGGTGGAAAAGTTGTTGGGACAATGATGATGAGCATTTTTGTAGGCTCCCTTAAGTGCAGACAATGATTTCTGGTTGATATTTTGAATATTTGATGCAAAAATGTAAATTACTAAAATACTCTGCATCAGGTCTTCCATTTAGCATTATCCTTTCACACTGTGGAGTAAACTAATGAATTACAGCATGATTACATAGCACATAATTAACTTTGTAATTAATATGCAACTGCCACTTAAACTAAAGTAGTGCTTATAAAGATGTACGGCAACAGTAAATCACAGGTCAGAAGTAGCACTTTGGAATTTTCAAAAGAATGAGAGTAAATGCAGAATCACTTACAGCAGCAGAGTAAGTTAATTAAAAAGCAGATTAATTGTGAATGTCCTGTTTAATTTTAAATACCTTTGCTATTTCTTTTCCCTGAAGAAAGAACAGGTTTAAAGCCTAACTCATTCATTGTTTTCTTAGATGACATTTGAAAATGAGCAGTTGTTTAGCTTTAGACTGTCCTGGTTGTGATTAGGAGTCGGTTAGTATTCCTTTCTTGTCTCACTGTGTAGAAGGGCAGGATAAAACCAACTGCTTTTTTACTTTGAATTAATTCCAGCTGTCTGCCATGGTCTTTTTTTCACCTCAAGTCAGTGAAACAAAGTTGGCCAAAACAACTCAGTTCTTCATCCCATTGATTTGTTTTTAAGGAAGATGAAGATTTGTGCTGTGCTATCGGAAGCGGTAAAGACTGAGGCAGAAGTTTGGTTACTTCAAAGTATTTTTTACAGCAGCTGTCCACACTTGCTAGTATTTCCACCAGCAGCACTCGTGCTAGAGGCCCTCGTGCAAACAGACTTCACACTTTGCAGACACCCAGAGCAAAGTGTTGGTCCCTTTCCCTGTCTTGCTGCCCTGTCCTTTCTCTGTCTCCGCATGAACAGTGTTGACACTGGGAAGGACTGAAAATCCCCAGTGTAGGTATGGCCGTGCTGTCTCCATCCAGACTTTGCTGGATCAATAGAAAGCATCATTTGATATGGTACCAAACATGGTACACCAAAGACGAGTGATGGGCATTTTTAGGCACCTTCACGGTTTGTTGTCATGGAATATCGTAGAGCTTTCATACGTACTCTTTCTTTAAGAGCCCTGATAAGTATGTCTGCTGTTAGGATCAGTAGCATAGAATAAAACCAGATGCAATCAGTTCCCTTTTGTCTCCAGGTGGAGTTCACAGGAGGGGTTTTAGATAGCGACTGGCCTCAGTGCCACTCTCTTCTGTATTATACCAACCTAGAAGTAGAAATGGACATGCATTGAAAAGCTCTATACTCAGAGGCCATGGGAAACTTACAGCTCCTCAGCCTGTTTCTGACCATCTGAAGGTGACAGAAGACAGGAGCTGGACCTGCAAGTGTATCAGATGCTGTTGCATGCTCTTCAGTACTTCAGCGGAGGCTCCTTGGTTGGCTGGAGCTACTGTTGGGTATGTCCTGCTTAGTGTCTGGTTAAAAGAAATTACACAGGATATCTATCACATTCAGTAGGAAACAGCTACCCTAAGCAGATAATGCATCTTTTAAAGAATTACTATGCCTTGTTAATGTCTCTTTGGTGTACCAAACATTTTGGATGTTCAGCACACGTGGCAGACTAATTCTAACTTTAGAGCTTCTGTGTTTCTGAAACACTTTGATTTGTGTATCCAGTATTCGTGGTTCTTGGCATAGTGTTTGCTTCATCCACATTATGTTTGTTGTTTTTTTTAAATGGCTAGCTGAAACTTCTGACCTGGAACAAAGACCGATAGATGTTTCACAGTTGCTCTTGGTTCTGGATAAGTAATCATTCAGGGATAATTATGTGCATCTCTCAGTACTCGTGAAGACCTACTGCCTGCTTGAATAGCTGGGTGGACATAGACACTGGCCCTACAAACCCTTCAGAACTGGCTCCTGCTTGTATTATGTTTAGAAGAAAAAGGTTCAATAAAATTAAAAGCAACAAAACCAAACGAGAGTACACCACCCTCACACAACACCACCGCCCCCCCAAAGAAAAAACAGAAATCCAGACATTTTTCTTTTCTGTTTGCTGACTTTTTTTTTCTTCATTGATCAGCTGCCTCACAGGCTAATTACTGTGCAAATTGGCATGTACGTATCCGGAGTTATTCTCCAAGAACAAAAAAATGCTACTCGAAGTAGGGTATGCACCATTAAGTGGAGTCTGCCCTAACGGAGCTTGCAGGGAGTTTTGTTGTTAGAATTTCCTGTGTCACTTGGTGATTGTAATGCAGGTCAGTTTGATAATCATTGGAATTTTGCTTTTGTGGCTCAGCAAGGAAATGAAGTTTTAGGGAGGTGTCTTTTTCTGCAAGTGTTGTGTGGTACATTCTTGAAGGTTCGGTTCTAGGCATTACGAACAGATGCTTCTGAGCTAATCTCAAATGTCACATTTCATGCATAAACCCTGGAGGATTAACAATATCAGGATTCCCTGAAAGTATTCCTGGAGGTTTAGGTTCCAAGGGAAGCGTCCCACCTACTAACTTGACGAATACTTCCAGGCTTTCCCAAAGGCCTTCTCTCTAATGCTGATCCAAATAAGGCCAGAGGAGGGATGACAAAGGCAATAAATGGCAAAGCAGCGGAGATTTGAGATAGCAAGTAAAACTCATGTTGCCTCAAAAAGTTGCAGTGGTCTAAGCAGAAGTGAAATAATGAGATGATTTTACATTGAAAATGGAGAGTCATCAATGTCTGGTAGAGGAACAACCACAGCTCCATAATTATGATTGAGTTGTAGTAGTTGGGAAAGTGCAGATGATGTAAAACTTAAAAGTACACTTCCTACCTAGCAAATGCCCACCTTTCTTTTTTATCAGTTTCAATGACTCTTCAGAAAAGCTTTGATTTTAAAAAGAGGAGTAATTTAAAAACTTGCTGTTACCCGAAAACAGAGGTGCCTGTGATGGATCCTTCCACAAACCCTGTAACTGCAGAGAAATTGACAGCCACGTTTTTAACATATTAATGATACTTCTTCACTTGTAATATCTATACTATGTTGGGGTCAGATGAAAAAAAAATGAGGACATATTTCCTTAAGTCTCTGTTAGAATGAGTTCTTGTCTAAACAGGAGAAGAGAGGGCAAGTTTTGCTGCAGTTCTCTTCCATCTAGAGAGATGATTTTTTTTGCAGTGAGGTTCTAATATATGTTAACATCATGCTGACATGGACAGCTCTAGCCAATAGGTTAAAATTGTTAGGTACTTTGTCTTTTTGACAGATCTTGTCTCCATGTCTGGCAATTTATATGACCTTCCAACTCTGATATTTCCCTTGCTGGTGCGTGTCCTAAGTGGCTCCCTTCTATGTGCTGGCCCCACTTAGTTCCTAGAGACTGAGAGGGCAGCCCGTGCTTGGCTGAACCTGGGAGCAGGCCCACTGGGTCATTGCTGGTGTTAAAGGCTGCTTCGTTCCCTTGAGTCTTAAATGGCTTCTTCAATTCTTGAAGGTGTTTTTTTAGATGAGTGTTTTAAGGTGATTTAAAAATGCCGTTTCTCGCAGGTAGGGACGTGGCAATATGGCAGAGAAGGTATATTTCCCATGATTTTCCCTGTATAATTTAGTACATGGGATGCTCCATAAAATCAAGGCAGAGATAGGAACATTCTGCATTATAGAGGAGTTAAACAGCAGAGTAAAATCTCTGCTTCTGGAACAAGTCTGCTAAATATCACTCGTGTGAACTTTTCTCCTGTGTTCTGTAACATTTAGGATTCATTGCTCAGTCTGGCAAGAAAGTGTTTGCATGCATTTGTGCCTACAAGTTGTATTTTCCCCAGCATTTCATCCTGTTACATTGCCATGTGTATGTTTACGTACGTCCTTGTGCGTGTTAGTTGAATCCACAGCAGCTCGGTTGGTTCTCACAGAGAAAGAGGCTTACTCTGAAAAAATGTATGCTGGTGAATTACTTTTTGCAGGCCAGTCGGAAAGCTCTAAGGGACTTTCCTTACTGGACCCATCAGAGTTTTTTCCCATAGCTGTATAATGGCATGGCAGTTGCTGTGCAGTCATCAGTAACTCTCTGCTCTAGAACAGGTGTGATGTATTAAAAGCACTTGTGTTATGATACTGAGGTTTAAACAAACGTGAATTGCAGATAATATAAACCAGGCCTTTCTGCCTTTGGTCAAGTCTCTAAATAGAGTCTTAAAAGGGAGTAGAGTGAAGATGGCAACTCTGATACCCTGAGTCTGAATGGGGGGCAGCAATAAACTAACTGAGGTTGTCAGTGGTAGTTGAGAGACTTGAAAAGAAATGAGAGAGTCGTCCCCCAAAGTGAGCAACTAAATTGGTTGTAAACCATTCTGGAGAACAAATCTATTCTAAACATCTACTAGAAATAAAATAGGACAACCTGCAAGATTTTTCAGTATGTCCTTATGATAGATGAGGAAGGAAAGACTTGGATGTTAGGACTCTGTCTGGCAGTTAGGTGAAAGGTTCAAAACTGCCTGTGTTGTCACCTTGGCCATGTCACCTAGAGAAGATGCAGCTGGGTTCCTGCAATGCATCTCTGCTGCAGAAGAGGTTGGACTATCAACAATCAGAGAAGAGCAAGTTGGGCTCCCCAGACTGAAGTCAGCCTTTGAGTGAAACACCTTCCCACTTAACATTTTTGAAAAGTACACAGTTTTGTTGCTCAGAAGTGAAAATGTCCCAGCTTTGCCATACGATGTCATACGCATCCCCCTAATTTTTTTCAGACCTACTAAGAATACTTAGGTGTAACCTGGGTCCCTTCTCAGGGAAAGCAGAATGCTTGAAAATAGACAGTGTGTGTGATGAACGTGTGGCACTTGCTGGTGGTAGCAGGTCATCGTTCTGTGAAGCCAGAATCCACAGACTTTTGACTTTTCTCTGGAGTATTACTGGGTATTTTCAGGGAATGAATTGATTTTAGGAGGAATTAATACATAGTATTTTTACAGTTACAAAACTGGGATTTTAGGGTTTCCATTTGTTTCTTTGTTTATTGTTAATGAGCTTAAGATTGAATTAGGGTAGGTGATTACTAAATGCTGATCTTTTTGGCTAAAAATCTCACAGAGATCTTTATAGCACCTTAGTGATTGCAAAAGAAAGTGATTACTTTTGCTTAACTTTCTACAAACTTTGTGGCAGTCTCTTTTTTTTTTTTCATACAAATGACTTTCAATTCACATCTTTTTGTGTCATCGTGGACAGGCCCAGGTCCTCAGTTACTCAGGGTAGGTTTCTGTCTGCACATGAGCTGTGCAACTCCTTGCTTGCGTATACAGCCTCTCTGAATGAAACGTTCTGGAGTAGAGAAAGAGTTCATGCCCTGATTTTGTCCTGCTGTACAGATGGTCACTGCATATTACAGTAAGGCTTCTATATTTGAGCTGGTAAGATAAAGAGAATATTGTCAAATAATTATCACTGTTCTAAAGCAGAGAAGCAGGAGCTGAAAAGAACTGAAAAGTCATACTTGCTCCGGTGGTATTTTGTAGAAGGAGGTTGTACTTTGTCATGCCTTGTATGATAGCTATCTCATTTGCCTGTACATCACTGGTGTTTGTGCCAACCTCTAAACTGGTTGGTGGGTTTTGTTCTCTCCGATTTTTCTTTTCAAGTTGTTCTCGTTGGCCTGCAGCTCACTTCAGGATTTAAGTGAATAGCCAAGGAGTCAGCTGTTGGTAGGAGACATTTGCATAGGTGTTTGCCTGCTTCATATGCTTTGTAGAGTCGAAAAGGTGAAATTATAAGCTGAGAAGTGTAGAGATAGAAGATAGAGCGCTGCATTATTTGGTAGTTTACTGCCTGCCTTTTTGAATGCCACCATCACCTTAGAAGGAAGAACTATGACAGCCTAACTCTTAGGCAGCTGATAGCATAGAAAGGTAAGAAGAGGACAAGTTTCCTTATCCAGGACTGGTGAGTGTCTGAATGTGTTATGAAGGGTAGTAGAGACAGGTTTGGTTTTTGGCCTATAGAAAAGTGGGGTAAGTATGGCTCAGAGAAGTCCTTAATTTGGAGTAGTGAGAGCAAGGGAGACCTTTTGCTTTGTTAGGAAGGAAGAGCTGCTGTTTACTACATAACTCATTCTTTGTGGTTTGATTTCTGTCAAGAGAAGCAAAATGAGAAACAAAATTAATACCTTTCCTACCTGATAGTAACTCACTGAGTCAGTTCCCTTGTCCCAGGTAAGAACGGGCTGCGCCCACAGCATGGCTTGTTTTGTGCCAGCCTGCCATTGCCTTTTATATCCCTGCCTGGATCAGCCATGCAGTCAGCAGGAACCTTTTGAATCCTGGAATGTGACATAGCGAGCAACTAGGCTTTTGAAAAAATGAACCATCTTTCAAAAGATATCCCTCCAAATTTCCTGTTTTATAACCCCCAGATACACGGGGTGGGGGGAAAGGTGCCAAAGCGCCGCCACTCAAGGATGACAAAAATCAAGAGCAAAGGGTGGGAAGTTGGATAGAAGCAGTTTTATTCTCTGCGAGGTTTGAAATTGTCAAAATAACCTATCCCTCCTTGAGTTATTGGAACCTTTTCAAAGGGGATACTTAATTTCTTTTGGGGGGGAGCTGTGCATTGTTTCATATAAGACATTGCACCTCCTCCTGCCTGCTGAACGCTTTGCTGCACGGCTGCTCTGCCAGCTTTGTGTGTGTGTCGCCAGCACGTCACGTTTGATCAGAATGAAAGTCGCTCTAGAATACCTCTAATCAGGCAGGGCTTCAAAAAAACTTGAAGGCTGTAAAGCTGACCTCCAGAGTCTCTAGTGTTGCTGTTGGGAACAAAGGAGGAAAGTGTGCAGCTTTCTGAGGTCTGTTACACCGTGTCGTAGTAACCATTTAAACAAAAAATAAGAAGGAAGGGGTATGAGTAGAAGAAAAGAAAATGCCATCTGGACTTAAACTGCTTTTATCCAGATGTCATCTGGATGTACAGTGTAAATTTATCAGGTTAATTTAATTCCATATTTGGAAATCTGACTGAATGTTGGAAATTCTGTCTTGAAATTGCAGGAAGGGTAATACTAGATGTTTTATCCTTAACTTAGAGTAGTGCATATGTTAAAGATATGATCATATCACTTTTCATTGTTTATATTACACCTGCATGTGGCAGCCCCAGTCTGAATTGTGATTCCTGTTAGGCACTTCACATGTATTTGGTGGAGATAGCATCTACCCCGAGGAGCTCTCGATGGAAGTGGAAAGCCAAAGAAGCCGAAGTGTTTGGTGGTGGTTAGTCAGGAGAAGAGCTCAGGTCTCTCTTCACAGGGCTGACTTTGCCCTGTGGTTATGGGAAAAAGCTTCTGGGCAGATACTTTGTAATAATGACGGTGGTATGAAAAACATAAGGCAGTCTAGGTGTCTTAATTTATGGAGTGCACTGTAAATAATTCATCAGCGATAGTGTTTCTGTTTGCATTGTCTGTAAATAAAATGGGAAGTCTACCTACTCGAGTGGGTAAGACACTTGTCAGGCTCGCTCCTGGCCTGTTCTAGTTGAAACAGCAGGGGTGATGATGAGAACTGTGCCCTCCTCTCCTTAACAGAGGACACCACATTGATTTCTAGTCCTTGCCATCACAGTAGCTTTTGTTCAGGCCCATTTTAGCATTTGTATAGTTGCTGCTTTCAAATACTTGAGAGGATTTTTAAAACACCTGCTCAATAGCCACGTTTTATTCTGCCAAATGCCTTTTCAGCTTTGCTTGTGCTATAACCTGAGCATGGGGGACCTAGTGGAGGTACAGCTGAAAGATCTGTGCTCTCAGGAGAAATGCTGCAGAAATCTGTTCCTGAGTATCCCAAGAGGTTTGTGAACTGAGCAGGTGACAGATCTTTAACCATGGAATTCGTCAAACTTTTGAAAACTGAACTGCCTGTTAAGATTCTTGATCACTTGAAACTTATTTAATGGTACATGTAAAATTCTCTTTATTTGCCTGTAGAGTGGGTCTGGGCCCCTGGCAGTGCTCACAGAGCAATATTTAGGTGTAAAGGTACTTTCAGGAGATAAGGAGAAAACGGAATTGGGGCAGTGCAGATGATCACTGGTGTTTCACTTAAAATCTGTCTTGAAGGCAGCAGACTTTACTGTGTAAAGCTCCTGCAGTGTTTTGTGATCTAGGTGTCTAGAAGAATTTCAACCTACTAGAATTATGGGCACTTGAAACAGGAAAAGCAAGGACTACATTAAAGATCATCATAGAGTAGGGATGTGAGCAGCTCTGACTTTCTCAGTGTGAAGGTGCTGCAGTTGGAACTAGTTTTTAAGTTACATCGTTTTCAAAATCAACTATAGGGTTTAAAAATATTTCCAAACTTCTCCATAAAGCTTCATGGATCTGTCACTTTGGTTATGTTTCAGATGCTTGAGTATTAGCTGTTGAGACTAACACAAACAGTGGTCACATTTTAACCCCCCCCAATACATTGTGTTTGCACAATGCTTCACTGTGTATGTACAACCTTGAGGGATACGCAGTCGCTTGTCCGAGCCTGGATCATTTCACCCAGACTGGCAGCAAGGTTTCTTATCCTGTGATTAATCTTGCTTCTATTCTTGGAAGTTGGGTAAATCCTTACTTAAATTTTATCAGAACAGGCCAGAGTAATGGCAGATAGCAAAGTTGTTAGAGCCTGTGTCCCAGAGCAGCTATTCAGTCTCTTTGTTCTCTAGAGACTTTGTTGATGGAGGTAATGCTGCCTTTCTTCTTTCTTGCCCTTCCCTCTCCCCAAGTGGCTTTCTCCAAAGGAGTGGCTTCCAGAAATCATTGGTCTCCAGAGCAGTTTCTTAGTTCTCATAGGATGAAAGAAAAGGTGAATAAGTAATATGTTTACAGACCATAAAGAGAAATTACCATCTACTTTGTCTCTGTGCCTTCTTTACGATGCTAAACTTAGTGCAGAAAGGGTTCCAAACCACGTTCCTTTATTGGTGCTGTATTTGTTCTGTTGCCATCCAGTAATAAGGGGTATAAGTTGTGATGGTTTGGTATCACGAGAATAAATCAGCAGACAATTTCCTTCAAATGGTGCAGTTCCACTTCCAAAACATGCCTAGTTTCATCAGATAAGTAAGAGGGCATTCAGTGTCAGAATGCAAATCCTTCTCATTTCTAATTCACAGCAGGCTCCAGAGGTTTCTTGCTAGGAGCATTTCTTTGGGCTGGTCCAGGAGGTTTTGACCTCTGTTTGTTACATAGCAGGCTGTTTCAAGAGGGATGTTACTGGAGCATAGCAAATACAAAATAACATCTGCACTTTTTGATAGGTTCTTGTTAAATTGTTAAGAATATGTGCTGCTAGTGCCATCTCTCCTCTCTCTGTCTTTTCTGCTGCTTCTGAGACTGTTCTTGTACAGCTCAATTGGGTTGTACTCTTCCCCTGGACCTTCAGAAAATGCTTGTGTTAGGTTGTCTTTCGTAGCTCATCTTTCAGGTTCTAAGCATGTGGCTTTCTTCAGCAGCTGGTCAGTGTCTTGCGAGAACAGAGAAAGGTTGACAGTTCATATGCATTCTTTGAAGCAACTCTACAGACTCAGCCCCCAGAACGCATGTAAGCCGGATGATGGTAGCAACACTTGACGCGTGTCGCAGCGTTCAGCAGGCAAACACAAAGCCTTCTCAACAAGTACTTTACATATTACCACAGCACCTCTGAAAGAAACAAGCTTGCACTAGGTAAATAAGCGAGGATCACATGCGCCAGAATGCAAATCCTCTTCAGTTCTTACGCTCACCTGATTTCCTCTGCAATCCTCCCACCGAGCCCAAAAGGTGGGAAGAGATGGTAGATTATGCCTCGGTTTAGGAATTCACAATTTATCAGAGAGGGGTTTTTCACAGCACTGTCGTACGAGCGATCAGGGACGCTGGGTGTAACGGGATTCGAGCGCAACCCTGCAAGCTTTTAGGGATGGCTCATTTGCTTGTAGCTGTCCCGATGAGGATTAGCATTTCTTACCTGCAAGCTACAGTACATTTAATAAACCACTGGATCAGTGGGTTCTGCTGTGGAACTGTCAATGTTTGTTCTAGCAGATCTGTCTATATCGGAGCGTGCAAAGCCTCTGAGAGCACTACAGCAGGTCTGTCAGCCCCGGCTCCCCAGGAGCACACTTCTACGCACTTTTGCCTTTAATTTTGTGTTATTATCTCTTGCTGTTTTAAACTGCAGTGTCCTTTCCCCTCCTTGTTCTCCCTAAAGATAACAAGCTGACAGAGCTGATGACACTAGGAGCTGGGTGGAATGTAGGGAAACCAACCTTGTAATATAAGCATGCAGCAGGGCAATTACCCGAAACTGGGATCTGCAGATGCTGTTCCCGGTCTGAGGAAACCACTCATTTCAGCCAGCGGGCTGGAGGTGGGAGCTGCCAGTGCAGGAGGCGGTTCGTGCGCTTTACGGGTTAGTGCTGGACGGGGACCAACTTGTCCAGGCTCAGAGGAGCCCTCTCCTGAGCTGGAGATGTGCTATTTTTACACGCCTGTGATACCTCTCTTATACAGTGGGGAGGTTAAAAATATTTTTCCATCTATACTCTAAGCATAGGTCACATCCCAGCGCCATATGTGCGCTTCCAGCTAGCCCTACCACCTTTGCTTTTGTAATCAGGCTGCAGATGTGCTTCATGATTGAACAACTTCTGCGCACCACCGCTCCTCCTCCCAGAGGAGTCCAGTAGGCTTGCTTATGCAAGCTGTCATGCTGCCTTTTTTTCAAACCCATGTGTGGCTTTGCTTTTGTGTGTATCCGGCTGCCTGTTCATGCCTGCATATAATAAGCTCTGTGTATAAAAATGTTCCCAAGTCCGTGGCAGTGGAAATGGCTTCCTTCAACCCGATAAAACCGCCAGCCCTTGCAGCTCAAGCCACCATAAATTACGAGAACCCGCTCCCACCTCTCTGAAGCTGTGCCTGCCGGCACCACGCGCACACGCTCGCTTTCCCCCTCTCGCAGTCAAAGATGATAGAAAGTCTTCTGGGGATTACTGCACATTTGTAGAGCAACAATGGAAAGCAGCACAGCACAAATATCTATTCTTCCTCACCCAGCATAACAAACGCTGCTTTGTCTCACATCTGGCCCTTTTTAATAGCTCAAAGCCAACAGGAGTAGCTATTTAGCAGCTTATGGTAAATGAAGCTTTATTAAAACAACTTCCTTTTTTGAATGTTTAATGATTAAAATGGCCCTTCACTTGACATTTATCTTTTCNCGCTGAGCTACACTTTAGGGCAGAGTTTTCTTTTTTCCTCTCACCTCCTTGGTCATCGTAGAAAATTAATTTATGAGCTGGTTTGGGTTGGTGGGTTGGTTGGGTTGGTGGGTTGGTTTTATGTGCTTATCCCATTGGGAGGTTTGNTAGCAGGGGAAGTAAAATCGTTGTCACGGATAGATCTTAAACTTCTTCTAGAAAATAATCTTTGAGAGCATCTTGGAAAATTCTCCTCTTGCAGTCTTAAAGACCTTTTACTCCAGGGTGAGGACGTACGCCTGCGCATCTGTGCCTCTGTCAGGGCCGTGCGTGCTGAGCCGCATCCTCCCGTGGCAGCTTGAGGGCTGCCCACGGGTCTGTGTTGGACTCTGCTGCGGGAGGGCACTGGCCTGATGCTGGAAAGAGAATTAATCCAATTATACGCAATTAATAAGATACGTTCTGATAGTTCAAGAAGCAACTTTTAAAAATATGTTTGATGTTAAGGAACGCGTCAAGCGGAATTAGATAGGGGTTTTTTGACTGCCACGTTTCACCGCCNGTTTGACCGCCAGGACCGGGCGCTGAGGGAGCTGATGTTTCTTGAATTGATCATTGGCGGTGACAGGCTCCCCAGCGCCGCTGGGCTGTTTCTGGCCCGGCTCCTCAGGGATCCCCGCTTCCAGGCGACGGAGCGCGGCTTTTCCGCCTCGCAGCCTCCGCAGCGCCGA
>VWZY01001378.1:299081-327315 GCA_013399075.1 Chloroceryle aenea
CAGGCTGGATGGGGCTTTGAGCAGCCTGGTCCAGTGTGGGAGGTGTCCCTGCCCATGGTGCAGGGGTGGAACTCAACGATCTTTACGGTCGCTTCCAACCCCAGCCATTCTATGACCTTAGCATAGAGACTGCTCTTTGCTTTTTCACAGTTGCCAAGTCTTACCCTGTTACCTTTTGTGTTGCGGGGACAGAGACTGGCTCTGAATATCATTTTGGAGAAGACTCCCCTCTCTGTCACAGGGTCATAAATTTCCAGCTCGGAGACATTTACCTTGTTCTTTGAGGCAGGTCATTAGCTGGCAGAATTAACGTGGTACCAGAGTAATTTCCAGTTCACCCATAGAGAACCAGACCACCCACTGATACGTGCACATTGGTGTGGGGAGCCAAGCAGTACCTCGCATAGCTATATTAATGATTTTGGAGATTAATTCAAGGTCAGACAAAAATCTGCCTGCCTTTTCTTCCCCGTCTCCACATTTTTATCCTTTCTTCCCAGCCTGTGAGCAAACAGTGCTCTGTTCTCCAGAAGAGACGCGTGCTTTCGGAGCGGTTAACGCTTCGGTGGCGTGGAAGGTGCTCTGCAGCAGGAGGAAAACCATCCTTCCTTGGCGCCCAGCGTCTGCATGCTTTATAACTTTGCTGGCAGCCAGTGGCTGATGCAGGCAGCCCGAGAGCTGTCTGCCGCCCTCCTTGCCCCTCACCCAGCCCCTGAGAAACGCTATAAATGGTAATCCATGTGCCTCTTTAACTAGATCAGGTTTCAACACAGGGTCAGGACAGGCTTCTTTTTTTCCCAGCTCTGTGACTTGTGAGACACCCACAATATCCTTGCTGAATTCTGTTCCAGGATCAAGGTTGTGTTTTACCTTCATCTGGGTTTTTTGGTGCTTTAAAGCTACAAACCCAAAACTTGTATGTGATCAGCTAGTTAGGAAAAGAAGTGTGCGTGTGAAGAAGTGTTTCAGAATAGATGAAAGGGCAAACTGAAGAGGTGGCTGTGTATTTACTCTTAGAAAAAAAAACCCAGACTTCTGTGGAAGGCTGGAACAGCTTGTGTGGTCTCTTTGTAGCTGATTCCCTCAGTATTTGTAAGTGTGTGTGCTTTAAAACCAAACATAGTTTTTTTGATGTACAATGGAAAAAGCCAAAGTAAGAGGCTTCCCGTAACACAAGCAATTAGTTTGTTGTGACACTGGAGACTCTTCAGGGTACATTGGAGGAGGCTGTATCTTCAGGGTGCAGACTTTTTTCTTTAATTTTTTTGTCCGTATAAGCAAAACCACAAAATGATTTTGTGCTCAGCAAAGGTCTGGTAGCCCCTGAGAGCTGCCCTGTTCGTGGCTGCAGTAATAATCTGGTTTATCTGTGGAGTACTCATGGCCTGGGTGGTTCTGGGGCAGCAGGAGCTGGCTCAGGCAGGCACAGAGCTGAAGCTGAGGGTTTTCCTGGGGCACAGCCTTCTGAAGGAGCCAGATCCTTCAGAGGAAGTACTGACAGAGAATTGACTGGCTTTCTTAAATTGGTCTTTGACGTAGACCAGTGGTATGGCTTTAATCAAACACCATCCAGTATTTTCCTCATGTGATACGAGCAAATGTCAGACAGCATCAGTGGGTTGCGTGACATCTCCTCTCCACTCTCACCCTGATGGGGCCACTTAAAACAGTTAGACCTGGTTTAAATCTCAGGATCTCTACTTTTTGTTGTCTCTGTTTGTTGTCAGTCAGCTTGTAAAGTTTCTTCTATGCATTTTTTCTGAAATGCTTGAAAAGAGGAGGATGGAGAAAATCCTTTTATATATAAGTTAGAAGGAAGCCACTCCTTTCAGAAGAGGTGCATGATATCTTCCTGCTGTGCTAAGGGTGGTTGTCAGGGTACGTGCTAAAGCTGTGCTGAAATTTTAGTAATGTGTTGAAGGGAAGTATGAAAAGGCTTTCTGGTATCAAAAGTATTTGGTCGTGGTGGGAACAAAGAAGGTTGTTTCTGCCACTTGTGTCACAAGGCACGGGAGGGCACACTGAGCAGCAGCATCAAATGATGCTGAATCCCTTGGGGAACCCCAGGTAATTGGGGGGGCAATACCCCCTCATGGGGCTGATTTCTAGGTACAGATTAGCACTTCTGCTCTCTCTCCTTCAAGAAAGCTTGCTGAACTGCTGCAATTGCACATGCTTTATAATGCCTGTGCAGCCATTCAGAGAGATATGCTGGAAGTTGTAATTGCTGGGTGTTATTGTTTGGATTTTCTTGCTCAAACTGGAAACAAGCAGACCCATTTCTTTCATTCGTCAGCAACTGCATTTTTGGTCGCTTGCAATTCAGAGGAAAATAGAACTCTTTGTACATTTCCTTAACTGTTAACATTTAAGCCCTGAAGTGTTTGAACTAATTCTTCCTCTCTTCAAGGTTATTGTTGCAGACTCATGTAAATATTCAGCAGTCCTAAACATGTCATTTTTATTATATTTTGCACTGGTTAATATGGACTGGTATGAAATTACAACTGAAAAGGTTTTAATAAAACTTCATCAACATTTCATTCCTAAACAACATGGAAAATGAGAATGATTCTTCTGAAGGGTGCCTGTGTTTGGAATCCATATTTTGTGGCTGTACCTCGTGTAAGTGGTACAGGGTGTTTTACCAGCTGGATATGAAATAACACATGGCATTAAGGCTAACGGTGACAAAGACTTTTCTTTGCCATAAAAAGATATTCAATAGGCCACAAGTGTTACAGCTTATTGGTTGAATGGTCCATTAATGCCATCTTAGTAGCTGTATTTTTTTAATTATTATTATTTTTCCCCCTTTTCCGAGAGCCGTAGCTGCAAATTCTTCCTCTGCTTTTGTTCTGCGTCTGTTGGAATATTCCTCTGCTAGACTTAAGTGTGTTTAGGAAAAACTGACAGCAGACCAGCTTTCCTGGCTCCTCTAGTCTGCTTAGAGACTTGTCAATCAACATTCCTGCCCTGTTAGATCCTGCATCCTGGTAGGGACTGCTCTGGCTCAGGCAGAAAAGCCGCAAGGGAGAGAGCAAAGAGGCAAAGTGCTAGAAGCACTTCTAGAGGAGAGGGGGAAGAAAGCGTCTCTTGATGTTTGCACTATTTCACTCGTTTGTGCATCTGACAAGTTTCCAGTGGGCGGAATGTAACCCATCCTCTTTGGAGGAGGGCGGGTAAAATTGGTGTGGGTACCTGTCTCTTCTTCCCAGCTCTGCTGCTTGTTTCACTGCAGCACCTGTCCTCGAGGGCTGGGGTGGTAGTACTGTTAGCTGTTCATAATAGATTACACAGACATCATTTTAACTTAGTCTTAAAACTTCTCATACCTATAATAGATTAATTTTATTATTTTCTGTGCAACTAGCTACTGCTTGAAATTGCCTACTGGTAAATAAGGAATCTGAGAATTCTGGAGATCTATAAATGGCATCTGTGGTGTCACCTGAGTGTCAGAAGAGCATAGGAAGTTCTTTGCACCAGCAGCTGCATCAGCTCTGCAGTGAACATGTAATATAGCTGGTGACATGTCTGTAGCTTCTGCCATGCCATTCCTGGCTCTTCCTTCATACATCTGCAGTGCCACTCACTGTCTTCCATCGTCTGCTTTAGTGCAGCAGCAAATCCACAGCAGGTATGACTTCCACAGCATTTGCACGTAACAGCCATTGTACCTGGCCCTAAAAGCAAAAGGGTTTTGTTAAAAAGTTGTTGGAAGTGGTGGTGTGATACCAAGAGCCTTCTTCATCCACTGAAGGAAAAGCCTCCTCTTGGTGGTGTTTGGTCCTTAGTGCTTCTGTGCACTGTGCAAGAACAGCCATGTGTGTGGGCAGGTCACAAGGCATGTGCTGCGGGCAGTTTTGCAAGCACATGCAAATGAAAAAGATGTATGGGGAGCATTTTTCCTTTTGACTTGGAAATACCTCAGTGCTGTCTAACTGCCTGGTAGCACCCCTGAGAATAGGTCATGTGGTATCAGTTCACCCAGTGGTCATTTCAAATAGTCACCGTGAGATTTTAGCTTTGCGTAGATTAAGAGATTAAAATAATAAAGATTAAGTCAGTTGATAAAATGTGCTATAAAAAGCAAAATCAATAGTAAGTTACTCAATAAAGTAAAAAAAAAAATTGGAAAACAAAATATGTCCAACAAATATGCTGCTGCTTGGGAGTACTAAAGACTATTGGTTAATTTTCAGACTCTGAAATTTAGAGAATGAATGAATGTATTTGTTTAAAATGCATTTTATTTTAAAGCTGGTTCAGTACATAAGTCATATGAATTGGAGTTGGTGTTTTTTCCCCTTGCCATCGACTCACATTATACTCTGGGGTGGTGTTATTTCATTTTAAAGGATGCACTATTGACAGTAATTTTCCAGTGAAGTGCTGTTGTAATACTTCATTAATGTCTTTAGAACACCTTGATGTGGGAAGAACTGAATGAAAAAAACACACTGACCCACACTCTTCGAAACACTGTGACATGCACCTCAAATTATTCAATGGTTCATAACACAGATTTATGTATCTGAACTCCTCACTTTGTATCTTTCACTTAACCCTCTACAGAAAGATACTCTGAAGCTCAATTTTTCTTTTTTTTTTGTAGAAGGCAAGTGACAAGTCTAGCACAAAGAAGCCTATTTTCATCAATAAAAACCATTAAGGACTTAAGTTAGTATTTAGATAATTATTCTAATAGTGCAGTAGTATTCTAAGGGAAAGAGCATGGCAACTGCTTTGAGAAAATTAACTCCTTGATATGTTGAGATATTTAGGACTGAAACTACTGGCTTGAAAACCAGGAGGGTATTAGAGGAGAAAGCTCCTGTTTCATTACATTGCCAGCTGGAATGATAAAGCTAAAGAAGTTTCAGTATTGTTGCTGTATAGAGACATTTTACACTAGCTTGTTGTGATAGCTAAATACCAATGGAAAAGGGTTTGTTTCAGTTGACAAGAAGAGTGAGTGAACTTGTTAGGCAAACTGATTTCATAATTCAGTTGAGCTGTAATTACTAATTTGAAGATAGATGGGAGCCTTGCGTCACCGAGCATGGCCTTAGATAAAGAACAAACAGTTGTACCTTTGTTTCGTGACTTTTTCCCCCATAAAATCACACTTCATGAGTGATTAGGGAAATACCACTCAGAGTCTCTTGTAAACCATACTGTTCTCAGTGTTTTCAGCTGGCATAATAGTGGTCTGGGAGCTGGTGGTAAGAAGGGTAAAAAGATTGAACTGGGAACTGTTGTTCCACCTATCAAGGGATTAACAGACATATTGCTACTAATGTGCCCCATGCCAGATCTGGATCACAGCCTTTAGCTGCTGTGGGCAGGGGAGAGTGGGGTGGATCAGCAGTAAATGAGTTAATGACCAAAGAAGTTTAATTTGCTGCACATTCCCTTTTATTACACAGTTACACCAAAGTATATCATAAATACCCTACAGCTATGTAGGTGTGAAGGGTACAGAGCAGGAAGGTGGGGATGTAATCTGATGAGCAGAGCGAGGGAGCGATTCCTGTTGTAGCTCTTCTAGTTTTGATGTATACTGCTTCAGGATCGGGGTGTTAAATCCATCTCCAGCACTCATGATAAACGAAGGGACAAGCCGAGCTTGCAATTACCTTTCCTTTCTTCCAGCACATGCACAGTGATGTACAATCTTCCTCACAGAGCTCCTGGATGGGAGATCCAGGCGGCAGAACAGGGTTATTCAATTACCAGGCATTCACCTTTTCTGAAACCAACACTGATTTAAACATGAGTTTTATACTGCAGGTGAATGAGAAGCATCTATGGAGATCTGCACTAGGACAAGTTTTGTTCTCTTACTGCTCACAACTGTACAACTTGCTTTTTTTTTTTGCAGTTTAGTGATGCTTGTGGGTTTTATTTGTTCTTTTTCTCATCTGTGATTTTCTGGGTAACTAACTCTCCTGCTCGGCTTACCCAGTATTTATTTACATGTAGTTAAAACATCTGATAAAGAGGTACAGGTCTTTGCTCAGTATTTACAGTTTTCTTTTGCAAAAGAAGCTGCAGTGGACAAATGGGGCAAAGGTGACTCCCTTTCATTCTGGTTTTCATAAGCAGGGATGGCTAGCATGGCTTTCATCTCTCTCTCAGTGTATCTAGTGCTTCTCAAAATGTGAGCTTGATAAAATATTTATAAAGCCTCAGATGGAATGAGCCATGTAAGTGCAAGATAATTCTATTAATTAGGGATCTCTCAATCTCACAAACACTAAATTGGGAGGGGGGATTATCTGAATACAAAATGCACAGCTTGATCCTTTTAATTTTTTTATAAATAAAACAATCTTTGATATTGAAGGAGACTGTAGAGAATTGAGCTATATATAACCATATCCAGATAAACAAAAATCATGCTCCCTAAAGACAGAAAATAGCTCAATACTCCCCTCTATCCTCTTGAAAAAGAAAAAGACTGTTTGTTTTGAGCCTTCACTTGCGGATGAGTTTTTAATATATGGAGTATAGCTACTTGTGAATGAGACCTTTGTATAATCATACTTGACTGCAAAAAATAATAACAGAGAGAACATCTATTTCAGGTTCCAGCACTAACTCCATTAAAGCCTATCCTCTGATAACGTCCTGCCCTCTGTAATGCCCTCTGAGCTCTCCTGCAGCTAGTGGAGTGCATGCCAGGTGGAGAGAGAATTCTTGGTGGATGGGGATGTGAAGTAGAGGCTGGTGTGTAGGAGGGGGAGAAGGGCTCCTGGTTGGGCTCACTCAGGCAGCCTGCTCAGGTTTTAAAGTAAAAAGGCTCTATTAACCTGTTAGAGCAAATGACTCCCGCTGATTTGCAGGTCCTCAACAGCTTGCTTATGGTGCTGAGTGAGCTATCGAATTTAGGTCTAGGGGAACATATTTGTGTGCTGAGTAATACACAGAGACCAGCCTTGTCTCCCCCTGGTTACGCTGTGTCAAGGGTGTCTGACCAGGAATCCTGTTTACATTCTTTAGATAGGTGATTAGTTTCGTTTGGAAGCTGAACACCCTTTGCCCAGCATGCAGGGCCACAGTAATTCTGCTCCTGGGTTGTTTCAGTTGAAGGGCACGTAATCTCTTCCTGTTCTGTCTGTCGCTTCCCTTTTCAGGGTCCCTCTCTTTTCTACTTCCCTCTTTGCCCCCTTCTGTACAACAGTGCATTTTCATTGCATGTGATTACAGGCATCACTCGATTAATATTAAGATTAAGAGCTGTAGTTTCTGCAGGAATAGTTTTGAGCATCCTTATTTTTATCTATGAAGTTCACTAACAGGTGCATGCTCTCTTTTGCTTTTAACTTCCTAGTTTTTACAACCACGTAAGAATTTTAACTCACATTGTTGTGGAGAAAGGCTTGCAAACCTGCTTGCCAGCAGCTGAAAATAGCAAGCAGACCACATGAACCTGAGAGTTGTCTACTTGGCTTTTTAAATGTCTCCAGTTCTGCGCAAAATTTCTGGCATGCTGAGTACCTGGCTCATCATTTGGCCGAGATGGGTTTGGTACTGGGTTTTATGTCACTTGAAATTCTTGCCCTGTTGCACTGTTTTGAAGAACTCATCGATGAACCTCTTGTCTAAATTGTGAATAGTTTGGCTGAAGTTTGAGGATTAACCCCAAAGCAAATGTGTACAAGATCAGAACACTAAAAAACATTATTTCCTTTTGGCACCTCTGTCTGTGCGCATTGGATTTTATGCAGATTAAGGAGGAGAATTAACGACCAAAAGTATTTCTCTAGGCTGAAACAGTCAGAAGTACCTTTACTTTAAAAAGGGAGGGTGTTGCAAAGCAGGAGGAGTATTTATACTGTGAATTTAATTTGTCTTCCTCTTAGGTTGATAGTAGAGCTCCACCTTCAGGAGAAGTTTATGATGCGGTTAATCCAAGGTGTGGGCTGCTGACAGCAGAGTCCCGGTACCCTCCCAGCCCTACCTTTCTTTGCTGCCACATTTAGAGTCTGGTCTAATGATTGTGTTTGCATGGGGAATCTCACTGTAAGCGATGACTGAAAATCAGTGTTTGGGAGGTCAGAACAGCAAGCGTGGTCTGATGCACTGAAAGTGGTGGAAGCATCTGGTCTGGGGAAGAAGCTCTTGGGGGCAGCCTACCACGAGATTAAATGAGTCAAGAAAACGTGTCCTTAGTTTTAGGTCAACTCCAGTGTAGTGTTGGCACGGAAAGACGAAGCGCTGTAACCCGTCTCCACTCCAAGCTCCCAAGTGCCTGCCGTTGGAGTGGTTGACCCTGCTGCTGTCTCCCCTGCTCCTGCTAAGGTCCTGCCGATCGGGAGAAACGGTGCGGCCCAAGTTCGTGGTGTAGGATGAGGCCAGGACACCGTGCAGCCCCGAGTCCTCTCCTGTGGTGCGGGAGAGCAGGCAGGAGAAGACAGAGCCGTGAGCCTTTCAGGGCTGGCAGCCGCCAGTCCTTGCAGCAGGGCTGGTGGAGCAGCAGCCGTAGCTTTGTGTCCTGCAGGAGAGCAGCTGCCTCCTGGATTTAATTTCCCCAACTGATGCAGCAGAAGCTGTGCCAAGCGTGCAGCCTCGCCACATGGTGTGTAGGAAGGGGTTAATTTCCGAATGAAGAAAAGGCTACCTACCAGCTAACTGTGTTTTCTTTTTCTGTGCAGTCAAAAGCTCCCTGTGTTGCTGGTGTATTCTGTTGCTAATGTAAAATTCCCAGACTTGTTGATTAGTAAAGCTAGACGGTAGACAGGGTCCAAGTGGCTAACCATGTGAGAAATTCAGTGACTGTAGGCTACTGTTAATTAACCTAGAATCTAGCAACATGGCATAGTGTCTGTGTGATAAGTTGTATTATCTTCAGCAGCTCAATTAAATCAAGGAGTGAGACACAGAGCAGACGTAACTCGGCAAAATAAACAGACAACTTGAGTCAGCCTTCATAATTTGGTGCGACATCACGTAAATAAATGCAATAACTTGTTTAGCATAGTTAAGCAGTTTGCTGCTCAAAAACTTATTTGCACGACATCTCATTTTGAGTAGGTTAAGTTGTGTCAAATTAGGTCTGTGCCGTCAGTCTGATGCTTTCCACAGAAAAGAGAGCAAAAAATTCCTCCAGCAGAGATATGTCATTTGTAAATTGAAATTCTGCATTTGTTTTCTATAGCAGCAAACTGGAACATACAGATTGCATGTTGAAATGATTCACTTTCCATACCACTGCTGTCATGTTAGCATTCCTTGATCTGTGTGTGCGATAACGTTAACCCTTTGGAATTGCTTTTAATTTTGGCTCTTATTCTGCCATCACTTACTAGACTGTTCCATCGAAGCTACACAAGCGTGCATCTGGGTTGCAATCCTCTCTATTTGGAGAAGGAAGATGAAGCTTGCTGTCTTTCCCATGTTTCCATGTGGCTAATTCGTCTCTGTCTGCATCCATACCGAGTCTTTGGTGGCAGGCAGTGGTTTGCACCCACTTTGGTCTGGGTGTGCAGACCGAAATGATTCGATTGTCCTTTAGTGTCCTTTCAGAACATAAGGTCTTTGTTACGTGTACCTATTCCACTCATAGGACCTGAATTCATATGTGATATAAGGCTGATACTTTTGGGCCCACTGCAGAGTTTTCTTGCCTATCAAGTCTTTGATCATTGCCCAATTGGAAGGGAGTACAGTTTCAAAAAGTGGCTGTGTTTTGAAAAGGTTGCACCAAAAATTGCCAAATATCAGCTGTTGTGTGTAACTCCCCACACCAATGTCGTTCCTCTCCCTCCAGGCAACTGTACAGCAGGAAAGCAGTGAACAGGCACACAGACAGTTGCTGTGAAAGCTAATGAACTTGGGCCCTAGTGTCTTCGGTCCTGCATCTTCTGCTCATATGTCTACTCTAATTTACAGAGACGGTCTGTTCTTTATGTAAATAAACCGTTTTAGCTGGATGTTCCAGTCTTTCCTGGAATCCAGCCCAAATGTCAGCCCAGACCTCAGAAAGGGGTTTTCCTAGTGCAGTTCACTTTTGTTGCATATAGTGAAGTGGTGAGCAAAGTCCTTTTCTGTTTTCTTCATCTCCCTAAACCAGACTGTTAATTGAAGTGCTACAAAGAACACAAGATTCCTTCCAAGACTAAAAATAAATCACTCTGAGAGACTGTCTCTTCAAAGCACCACCTGGTGATCCCTGCAATAATGATACACTCCCATGTACCAAGTATTTCTCTGATTTCTGTACCATTCAGGCTAAGGAAGTACTAGATTCTTGATTACACTGATTTTGCTTACATTGGGTTGATGATTACACTGAAAATGAGTTTTGAAATAATAGAAATTTTCATGTCCCACTAATAGATTTCTAAAAAGCAGATGACACTGAAAGCAATCTGGTAAACAACTTAAGTCATTCAGTCCATTAGTTTTGTCATCTCTGCTTCAGAATTATTCATACAAATCCTCTCCACTCGATGACAACACCATTACTTGCAAGCGTGGTGATGTTAGGTGGCCGTTCACTAGTAGTGTTGAAGATGCTCCAAGTTGAGTCAGAGCCAGATCTGGTTCATTGTCACTTTGTTCTACACCATCTACAAATGAAGTGATTTTTTTTTTTGCCCCCCTTGTTTGCATGAAGCCCAGCACATGCCTTGATTCTGTCAAAATGCTGCCAATAATTTCAGCTGAAGTCGGAGCCATGAATGGGAAATGCTTCAAAACAGAGCTGGTGGATGTATCTGGCATAAGCTTTGTTTTGTAATTCTGTTCTTGCTTCAAGAGCTAAGAAAAAATGGCTTTTAACTTCTTGTTTGATAATATTCTTCTCAAGCAGGCTTTTTGCTGCGAGGTTGTGCAAGACATTGTGGCTTTTTGCTGTGGGTGCAGTGTTTAAGCTGTCAATAAATGGCAAAAAATCCCAAAATCACAGTAGACATCTGGAATGTCTTTTTGAGTGACTGAGGGAGGGAATTGCACCTGCCTTCATGCTTTGCTTCATGCTGGATCTTCTTTTTGTTTTCCACAAAAGTAACTTGGCCTTCTGCAATCTAAAGAAGAAAAAATGGAGGAGAGGCTTAATTTAAAAAATATAAAGCAAGTCAGAAAGCTGTGAGAAATCCATCTGGGACAGAACCGCGTGTGACATTGCACGTGTCCCTGCAGGACCAGCTTCTCTCTCATTCCAGAAACTACTCAAATCCACTCCACAGAGATGGAAACCCCTAGTATTATGAAATCTTTTTCTTCGGGTTTGTTTGGGACTTTTTAGCCTCTAATGGAACTAATATAATTGCTTATCTTGCCCAATGTGTTTCTAAACGACTTTCAGTTGCGTAATTGTGTTTAAGAAGTCAGGATTTCAGCATCCCCTCTGTATTTAAGAAGTAGGTTGTGGTAGAGTGCCCCAGTGCACAGTGAAATAAATGGATGGAGAGTTACAGAACTGTTAAGTCGGTGAGGTCATCCCTGCTTTGACACAGGCAAGTAGAAGGAATCTTTTCCCCCCCTACAATGAAGTGCAAATTTAATGTATGCTGGAGCTTTAGGAAAAGGGACTTTGATTTTCGGTGGTGTCACCGTAAGTAGAAATTGGCATTTTGTGGTGCTAAGCTGAAAACCAAGTATCTGACAATGGTCCTGCTCTGCTTGTAATTGTTCTGAATCAAGTGTAATGTCTCTTTCTCAACGGGGAAATGTTAGGGTGGTAGTGGAGGGGGTGTGTAGCTGGCAAAAGGCAGCACTGGTGAAAGGAAGCAGCACCTAGCTCTTGTTTAGGGCATTGCATCAGCAGCTCTCCTTTCCTTTCACAAGAAGGGAAGGATTATTAAAGGCTATTTCAAATACAGAATTGAATACCTTTCAGTGAATTTTTCCTTGTGTCGTTTCTGTGTGGAAGGAGTTTGTGGTTTGGGTTTTTTTCCCTCCTGAGAGATCCACAGATCTCTCCCCAGTGCAGTGCGTGTTCAGTATGGTGTGATTTGTTCACCAGCTTACACGCCTTTCTTGCCTTCTGGAAATCATTTATTTGATAGTAGCAGAGCTTATGTGTGCTATTGTAGAGGGGTTTGAACCAACTTCTTTTTCTCCTGCAGATGAGAGATGGCGTGCAGAAGGAGCAATACACACTGAGAGATTTGGTGTCAGGCAATTACTTCTTTGGAGGATTAAATGAAACCTTCAAAAAGGCAGCTTTTTCCCTTTTGCTTAGAAGATTCATAACCCAAACTGCTGGCTCTGGTCATGGGATATTTATTTATTTATTTTTACAGGAAGCCTTCAAACACGGCTTCTTATGTTTATTTACTTGGATTCTTCTCTTTAATTTGTTTGTGCAGTAGTTTGACTCCTCCAACAAGTAGACAATGCTCTGGCAAAGAGATGTTCTGAAATGAAGCCTAAGTAAAGCTATCAGATGTTAGTGTGAGCTGTAGTCTGTGGAGCAGAGGAAGACAACTGCATTGCACAACGTCCATCTGATTTTTCCCATTCTGCTATTATTTCAAAAATCAGTGCCCCACATGTCAGTCATCTCTTGTTAAAAGAAGGCCTCTGACCAAGCCTTCATTGTATAAGAATTACAGTAACATGATCCAAAAGCTTACAGACTGGGAACTCCTCAAAAGCTGGCACGGGAATTGTTTTTCCTTCATTTGTCACAGAGTTAATATAGGTGGCTTCTTAGGCCAGGGGACGAGGGGAATAAAATTAATTTGGGAACAGTATTGTTAATCCAGATGCTTAGAAATGAGCAGTCGTGTTTTCCCAAGTTAAGCAACTGGTTCAAAAATGATGATGTAGTTTTAAAATTATGTATTTGGCTATTGTGCTTTCCAGGTAAAATGCTCATCTAATGTTCATGTTTTTCTCAGCAATCCCAACCACTGTTGGGACCACTGTTTAAAAAGTTACTGATAATTCCTAAATACTCTTTTTCTTCTCGTTTCTGGAGATTTCACTGAAACATCTAGCATCACTAGAACTGGAGAATGTAGTAGCAATATTACTCATGTAAATGGAGTTCCTTCTCTCCTGCGCTGTCTCTCTCCTCCTGCTAAAATTCTCTGTCAGTGTGGCACAGTGAGGGACGACAGTGTGAGTAGTAGTAACAGGCAAGTTTACTAAAGTCTTGACTGTTGGAAGGCATGGCTGTCCTGGCATGTCCTGGCAATGGGGCATAAGCCCAGATCTTAAGAGGTTATGTGATGGAGGAAGGAATTCAGGGTAGCTCTGGTATGGGAGCTACAGCTTACCTCTTAGTTAAGAGTTCATCTCAGAAAATGAGAGTGTCTGTGTAAGTATTCATAAGAATGAAGTAGGGTTTTTTCTGTGTTCACTGTACAGTTCAAGGTCTTGCTTCCAGGCTATATGCTGTTCCTAGTTTCCAAACTTTGCATGAGTGTGATGTAGAAAAGACTATGCCAGCCCTTGTGTATGTTATTTACCATGTTGCTTCATCTTCCCTTTCCAGCACTTACAGAACCCTGCAAACTTCCACAATGCAGCAACAGAGCTCCTGGACTGGTGTGGAGACCCCAGGGCCTTCCAGAGACCATTTGAGCAGAGCTTGATGGGTTGTTTGACGGTACGTTGGCTCCCTCCGTGGCGGTGGTTCCTGTCCTCTCTTTTCTCCTGTATGCAGTCTGCTGTGGCCAGGGGGACTTCAAGCTGCATTTTGTGGAGGTTTTTTTGTCATCTTCTCTTAAACACCCAAAGCCAGATCCTAACAACTGTTCATTTGACTCCAGTGATTAACAGGAAGCTAAATGCAGTAACTAAAAGTTAAGTCACAGACGTGAGAAACATTTAGAGTTAGATTACTTACAAGTGTGCGGGCCAGGTTCCTTCCTATGCACATAGAATATTTCTTTTCACAGTTTGAAATTGGGAAGTGAGCTGTGTTTGGATGGGGTTAATGGCTTTTTCAGGCACGTATTTTCCTTAGCTCATTTTTGGTGGGACTGGAGGACTACTTGTCTTCTCTCCTAAGTCTGCTGTACTGCTAAACAGTGTTTCTGCCATGCCTGTTTGCCTTGCTTTGTTACATATATTGAGGGCAGGTCTAATCCTGGCATACTAATTATTGATTTAATTGCTTTTCTTTCCATTCACTCTTTATTAATTCCACTGTATTTCCTAAAGCAACTTCATTACAATGCAGTGAAAATATATTTTAGTCTGTACACAATCACATTTTTGATTTAGAAAGCTTTATTTCACATGCACCCAGCAGCAGGATCCAGTCCCAAACTGTTATGTGGAGTCAAGACTTGAGAGTAATTAAATTCTGACAGGAGCGTTCAAAAGCTTCACTGCAATTTGCAGAACAAGTTGATATAAATAAACAGTCACAAAAGAGGCAGAAATTTTAGAATTATGACTGAAGAGACTGTCATTGCTTTTGTTGGGGGGGGGAACGGGGAAGAAATGCACGGGTTATTCTCATGCACTCTGTAGCTGATGTAGGTAAAACAGACACTAAACTGAAACTGTTGCCAAAAATCCAAATGTTAAGGAATGGCTCCATCTTAATGTACTTAAGTGTATAGCATCTCTCAGATTTCACTGTCAGAAAGTTAGAATAAATCAGTGATATAAGGAGGTGGGTATCATTCTTCCAATCCAGGGGAAAAAAATAGTTAGGAATCTTAGCAGAGTCCAAAGTTCAGATATTTAACTTTGTTATATCTGGATTAGAAGTTATATATAACCTCAATCACGAGAAAATGCACATAGTATCTGATGTGACCATAAATGTATTGTATTTATGCTTTTTAAAAAACTTTGCTAGCATTTTAAGGTGTTTGGGAAAGGGGACGTTCAGCTCAAGTACCCTTAGGGAGCCTGCACATGGTATTTCTCTGCAGACCTCTGCTCCAGCGTTGTAGATCTGACCTGTGATGTCCTTGCTGTTTCAAGCTTTTCTTTCTACATAAGCAGATCCACAGCCCTGCCCAATGCAGGGTCAAAGTAAGGTCTGACTGCTGGCGATTCACTGCCTTCAGAGAGCCTAGGGAAAGCCAGAAGGAAATGCGTCGTGAAAAAGGGAGGTGAAATGCATGGTAGCTGGTTATTAAGAGTTTCTTAAAATGAAAATACTGTCTGTCTTCTGACAAGAAAGAAAGGAAAAAATCCTCCTTATTAGCTAATTTCTGTCGAGCTTTGAACAGCACATACTGCTTAGCTTCCTACTCCTCCCTGAAATCTGAACACGGTGACATGAAATCCCCCTTTCCCAAGCTTGCAATGGGAGGGCACTGTCTGCAGCGTAGGACTGACTGGCAGCAGCATCTTTATCAGATGTTGTAATCTCATTATGCTCCTAACAAGGGACAAACACAGGAACCTAACCAGTAGGCTTGTTTTGTGTTGGATAAATAGGGAGGGTTTGCAGAATGCTTAGCAATGGCAATGAATACGTGTTTCTTGTTTCAAATCTAACACATCTCTCCAGGGAAGGTGGTCTTTAATTTCTCACTGTATACACCCCCCTTCCTCCTTCCAATTAAACAGGCTTAACTACATGGTTGTACCCCAAGGGGTTGATGTTTCCTGTATCTTCCTAATCCCAGCAGTACAGGCTCAAGGTGGTGGTTTTCTTTTTTTTCATTTTTGTCTTCTTCACAAAAATTCTTTCTACCTGAGCTTGCTCATGGGAAACTTCTTTCTAAATATCTTCTTCAAAATACAGCAAACTAAACTTTATTCAGAAAATTGCAAATAAGTGAAAGGCAGCTGAAATACTTGGAATATGATGAGTAAAGTTAACATGAGCTTGCTTAGCTGCATGTTCTGTACTAGCAGGACCTGACAGTTTATCGATGTTCTTTGTGGGGATTATGCTAAAAGAAGAATGAGAAAAACCATACAAAAGTCTGTTCAGCCACTAAAACAGGATTAGTGTTTTATTTTGCCAGTCTTTAAAATGACCTTCAAAACCAATATGCCTTAAAATGTACATATTTTTGGATACACTTTTGAAAGCAAGTAGTCTCTACCAACATTTGAGCTGTGTAGACTCCTAATGGCAAGTGCATTTAATCCAGAAATTGTATGACTACTAAAAATGCTTGCTTGCTTCTAACACTCCTCCTCTGGAGTGTACAGGAGGGTTTTTAAGTTTACAGCATTCTGTTCTGTTAACTTTCTGACCACAGAAAAAGTGGTACCCTAAATGTTCTGAGACCACCAAAGGATATGAAATCATCATATCCTGTTAGTGGGTAACGTGGTATTTACCGATCCAAATCAAAACACACCATGACTGCTCTCTCAGGAATCAGCAAACCAGCCAGTCATGTGCTCCAAAGTTTACATGCATCAGATATTATGACAGAGCATCAAACCACAGCTGTTGTATTGGGAACAGCCAATTGAATGGTACCTCTGGTGTAAGAGATTCTCTGCATCAGTTAAATCTTAGCTGGACTATTTTTTGCAAAAATTAATCAATTAGATTTAATCCTCTTAATAGAAAGGATGCTCAAAACCTTGAAGTTGTGCTTTAAAAAATGGTTCTTAGGAAGTAATTCTGTTTATCCTACACAGCATCTTCCTGTTGGCACTGTCAGGAATATCTGGGGCACTTCATAACACCAGCATGTCTTTTTCCTGCTGCCAGTGTAACAGACCCTGAACAGATGCAGAAGAATGGTATTAGAAATACTCTGCTTGAGCATCAGCAGAAAAGCTTCCAGCTTCACTTATGCCATCACCAGGTTTGATGATAATATATAGAATAGGCTGGTACAGGAGGTTTTCTGTGCTTAAAATGTAACACCAGCACTTAGGGAAATCTCGATGACTTGAAAATTTCAAGAGTTAGCCAGACAGCATGTGTTGAATGTCAACACATTTCTAGTGTTTGGTTTTCCTCTCATTTTTTTTCTCTTCTAGAGTAGGTGTGGCAAATTTACATCGTGTGTATTAGCAGTAGGCAATAATTTTATGTAACAGCAGTACTTGGTACTACTGGAGTTACATTTGCTACTATGGGCTCTGGTGGCTTTGTAGGCAGGGTAGTAAGAGTGGGTTTCCCATCTCAAGAACAAACTCAGGATTGGATACAACAGATAAAATTTTACCAGAGAGGTGTTCAGTCATGTAAACAGGCTTTGTTTAGATAAATACTTTGTTTGTTATATAGGATCCTCTTATACCTTTTGGAGGTAAAAACTTCAGTTTGTGATAAAGAACTTTGCCTAATTCTGTTATTATCTGTGAATAAAGCTGGAATAATTCTGTGCAGTGCAGACACTTGAAGAGGAAAGCTTTAGGGTACACAAGTAAACCTATGGCTTGTGCTATAGAAAAGAAACTATTTTCTAGTTTCTTTCTATAGCCCCAAAGGGTGTGCCCCTTCTGGAAGAAATGTCTGACTGTGTGTGCATCACTGTTACACTCCAACAGCTCTGGCAGACTCGAATTCCAGAGCTTATCTTTTTGTGCTTACCCATTACAGAAAATCACCAGAGTAATATAAGTTTATAAAGAAAACACATTTCAACAGAGAAATAAAAAGTCAAGGAGGGAGGGGTAAGCTTTGAATCAGTTTTCTTTCTTCCAAGCTACAGGCTTCAGAAAGGTTCCCTTAAACAGCTTTGATGGAACTCGTGCAGACGAGTGATCGTCTTTCTCAGTGACAACAGACTCTCTTCTCACTTACCAAGGAAAGCTAACTGTTATTTTTCAACAGTAATTGTTTTCCAATCAGATAGAATTGTCTGTAGACCAGAAACTGAATTATAATTGAAATAATTGATTCTATAAAAAATTGAAACTGCAATGGATCCAATGATCTTTGGTATGTAACATGACTTCTGGCGGAGCTGCTTAAATTAACCTCTGCTTTCCACAAACCAGACATAGCTATGTTTTTGTTAGGATTAGAACAGTTTCTGATTCTGGAGTTCATGGTTTCTAAAGCAATTTGGGATAAGACTATACAATGGTAAGGTGTTCTTGGTGTTGGCTGGAATAGGGTTAACTTTTTGAGGTGGTGTAGTGCTGTGGCTTGGATTTGGGATGAGAATAAGCTTCATGACACACTGATCATAGAATCATAGGATGGTGGGGATTGGAAGGGACCTCTGGGGATCATTGAGTCCAAACCCCCTGCCAGAGCAGGAACACCCAGGGCAGGCCACACAGGAACAGATCCAGGGGGGTCTTGAAACCCTCTAGAGAAGGAGACTCCACAACCTCTCTGGGCAGCCTGGGCCAGGCTCCGTCACTCTCACAGTGATAACCTTCTTTTCTTCCATGTGTTGAGTTTTGATCACTAGAATGAGCTGCTCCATTATCTTTCCAGGGATGGAGGTGAGGCTGACTGGTCTGTAATTACCAGTGCCTTCCTTGTTGCCCTTTTGAAGACTGGAGTGTCTGATGGTTCAGTTGTTGCTAAGCAGCACTTACACTAAGTCAAGGACTTGGCAGCTTCTCATACTGACCTGCCAGTGAGTAGAGGGTGCACAAGAAGCTGGGAGGGGATGCAGCCAGTACAGCTGACCCAAAGGGATATTCCATCCCATATGACATCATGTTGAACAATACAAGTGGTGGGAGTTGGCTGTGGGATGGCATCTCACTGCTCGGGCACTGGCTGGGCATCAGTCAGCATTGTTATTTTCCATTCCTTTTCTGTCCTATTCAACTGTCTTCACCTCAAACCATGAGTTTGACTTTTTTCTGATTCTCTCCCCATCGCACTGAGGATCTTCTGAAGGAAACGGCTTTGGTCATTACAAAGTGGTAAGAGAAACCCACACCCCCAGTTTGGTCAGACAAGGTTGTCTCACTCTCTTCTGCCTTTTCTCCTATCTACTCCAGTCTCATCCCATAGGCCTGCCCTGCTGAGCAGGTTAATGTGCAAATGATTTTACTGAGGGCACTGCCTATCTTTTGTATCGGTGCTGCAGCAGAAGTGGAAACAGGGGGATGCCTGAGAGCAAAATGGGCAGATTTACAGACCTGTCTTCAGCAAAGGACAAGAAAGGCGCTCTTGCTGCTCTTCAGCCTGACAAGGCACCGAGTTCATTGCTCCTGGGGGCTCTTCAGTATGTTTGAAAACAAAACAAAAGGGCGAGAGAAGCACAGTTGTGAACTGTTACTCTGTAGCTCTCCCTAGAGCCTTAGCCTAATCCAGCACCACAGTGCTTTTGGACAGTAGGAGGGATTTAGGTAAGCAGGGTGTACTTCCCTGAGCTAGCTCTTGGCCAAAGCACTGAATGGAACAGAGCTTCTCTGGTGAAAGGTGGGGTTTCTGATCACTGTGGTTAGGACCTGGGTCTCTCTTCCCAGCCAAAAGATGGCATTTCCTACCACAGTTGGTCTACAAAAAGCTATGCTGAAATAGTACTTAAAAATGCCAGTTTTCCTGACTAGTGTTCTAGCTTTCCTTTACAAATGTTTGGTTTGCTTCAGTCGTCAGATGTGGGAAACTCAACCCATGGTGTTTCTTTTTAAATTAAAAGAGTAACACCACAGAGCGCTGTAGTCCTAATTCTACTCCTATCTGAAGGTTATAGATTCCATTTAAATCTTCTGTGTTGCTTCTAGCTCTTCCTAGGTAACAGATGTCTGTGTTAAACTGATGGAAGTACCTGCTATAGGTTCATGATTCAGTGATACTGACACATGGTGCAATGATCTTTTGAATAGTGTTTCTCTTTGGAAAATCCTGGAATTGAGACAGTTGAAATTTTTTAGGTCATTCTAAGGAAGGAAAATGCTGCTCTCAGTTTCATGATACAAAATTCTAATTTAGCTCATCTGATATAGATTAAAAATAATATATATATAAAAAGGATAATCATGGTATCTTTGAATAATGTCACATTTCCACAGCAGAATGCCTCAGACAGCAAAAATACCAAAGCCAAGCTAAAGTTCATGTGCTCACCAGGTATCTGGTGCTACGCTGACTTCATGCCTGGCTGGGTTCATTCTGTTTAACGCAGAAAAGTATGCATTCAAAAATCAACAGATGACATTGAAAAAATCAGGTTTCAGATCAGGTTAGGACCCGAATGTGACTGATGACAGCTGGAAGAGTTGGCTCAGCATACCTGTACCCAGAAAACGGTGGGGTGCAGCTGCCCATTAGAGCTCTGGAAATGTTGCATTTCATCCTTGTATCCCAAGGCTTCCAGAGCAAAACGTAACTGTGGAAGGAATTGTGCTTCCCTCGTCCTTGCCGTGCGTTTGTTAAGCACAGGGTGTGATGTGTTTGCAGTGCATCACTGCACGCCAGGGCTGTGTGCAGGCTGTACCCTTGGAGTACAGCCAGCAGGCACAGAACACTCTGCTTCCAAGCAGCTCGTAATGCTGCTACCAGGTAACTCAGCGTAACTGTACGACCTCATGGTGCCCTTTTTTAAACCACTGTGGTGTTAGAGAAGACACGGGTCATTTTACAACTTGAAGATCTTTGTTTGAGATGCATTGCTGCGCAAATTAAAATACTTTCAGAATTCCTTTATCACTTTCTTCCTTCAGATGATAGCTGTATGTTGCATCCATATCATTGTTCAAAGCCTGCTAGGACTTGGGTGGCATCGGTATTGCCACGACCCAGTGATCTGCTGGCTTAATTAAAGCACCTAATGGGGTGGGAAATGTATTTTAAGAAGCCCCTGGTCTGAATGCAAGGGCTCTGTAGAGTCTCTTACATTTGCAGAACCTACTTAATGTCTGTTTTCAAGCATCAAATGCAAGAAACTAGTTAATGATACAGAACTTTACTCACCTTCTTTGATTGTCTGTGTTGTTGTGGCAGCCCTTCTGCAACCGGTATGTAAGAGTCTCATCAGACCAGCACTTCAGATCACAAACACTTCTTCCTCCCTTCCCCCCTTCCTTTTTTTTTTTCCCTTTCCTGTTTGAGGCAGATCACTATTCATGTTGCAAAATTCCTCAATTTGCTTCCTGTTTGTCTGATCTTTGTGTGTTACTGAGGGGGAAAAATTACCATCTACATTGCAGAATTCTAATTACAAAATTTCTGCTGTAGTCTTCAAACTGCATTCAGATAATTTCAAGTATGCACAAGTGGCTGAACACAGAGCTGTCTGAACTAGCAATCAGCTGGCATTTTTAGTTTTGAGCAGCCAGCAAATTGAATTGGTAAAATTCATTCTGATGCCAGCAGGGGGGGGTGCTCTTGACTGCTGCTAGTTAAGAGATTCATTGAAAGTGCAACATAATGGGAAAGGAGTTTTGTAATAAGCAGTCATATAGCTCTCTTGATTAACAGGCCTGTTAGGTTAAGAGGCACATTGTTCCAGTACTTTGTGGTGTGATGACAAGAAAGGCAGGGAGTGGAGCTCGCCATGGTGTAGGTCCTTAGCCTTGCAAAAGGAAAAGGAGGGGATTAAAAAAAAAAAAAAGAGGTGGCAGAGATCTGGCTTGGAGCAGACCTAGGGGAGTGCAGTGTCTACTCTTTTCTCCGCAGACTGGGATCTTGTATAGATACTGGCTGCTCTACTATAAATCCCCTTACCCCCAAACTCCTGGCATGAATAGGTAGCCCCTTCCAGCGCTTGATGATTGTTAAAAGACCTAGAACATATTCCCAGAATTTATCCTCAGCCTCTTGTACACTAAGCAGATGAATTCTGCTGTGTTCCTAATTTCCTGTTTGGGAGCTTGATTCTCCTTTACCATCTATAGCATTTCATATGTGTCTTTGGCCTGGCTTTTAGAACATAATTCTGGTTTATAAAGAATATTTTAAACTCTCCTTCTGTCCTCTTAAGTATTTGCAGACTCTTCTGTCTGTTATCATCTAGAAGCTTTGCAGTTTACTCTGTTTCATTGTCCCAGTCGTGACTGAATAGACAGAAATGACCTGTATTTAGGAGAAGTTATGATTTGACAGAGGACAATTAATAATCTGTGTAAAACTTATGCTACTGTCATCTGGGCTATGTTCCTCTGTTATGACATTGTCACAAAGGCATATGGGAGCTAAGAGTTGTTACATCCACTGTCTTCTTTACACTTAGAAGGGCGGGTAGCTTGTCAAAGAAGAAAACTGTTCTGTCTTGACAGATTCATGGTGATGTTCTGTATTACTCACCTAATATTTGTTTAGTAATTTGGTTTTTTACCTGTCTGGGTACCTGTAATTTTGGAAATTCACCTTTTTACCATCTTAAAACCAGAGGTTTGATGTGCCTCCAAGGTCTCTGTCTTGAATGGATTCCTGAAGGTAATGATTAGCAGTTACAAGGTTTGCCTGGGCTAGTTCCTGTGAGGCACTCTAAGGTAAATTTCATCAGGGTCTGCTGACTTGAATATATTAAACTTACCAAATGTCTTGTAGCTAGTTCTTTGCACTTTCTGGATCATATTCCTATGATACATTTGTTATCTTGTTTCTGAGACATTTCAGTTTATTGAAAAGGCCAAGATGTCCCTAGCATACTGGTTCACCAGAGGAAAGCCAAGTGTTGAGTGAGCAGTGTCTGATTTTAGTTGCAGGCAACCTGAAACAGAGTCTTTGGAGGGTATGTGATCTATTCTGTTCAGCTTGATTCTGAAATAAAAGGCTTTAGCTTTCACAATTGAAAAGAAATCTTTAAACTTTAAATATAGTTAACACAAGAATTCATACGCTTCTTCATAAACTGGAAATGAAAAGTCAACTGCCCTACTCGTGTTGACCAAAGGCATCACTGAAGAGTGGTGTACAGAAGCCAGGGGCTGGGGGAGAAGGGCCCAGAGAAATCCCTCTTTAGTACAGTTTGAACAGGTCGTTTCACAGAGCTTCTTTCAGCATTTAGTGGAGTGCACAGAATAAAAATTTAGGTGGAAAGTGACTCCTGACAAAGTGGAAATTTTATTGGAAATGTCTGTTTTCTATTAAGTAGCTGAGGGTTTTGTTGTCCTTCTGAGAAGAAGGAGGCATTTTTGTTCAATTTGTCAGTGGAAGCACTTTCTTTAAAATGTAGATGATTATTTTTTACTCTTTTTAGCTAAAATGAATTTGCAATTTTGTTTTGCTCTCAATTTTTTCATGAAAAACTTTAGCAATCAGTAATAGTTTGACTGGCTGACCTCTAGACTACCTTTTCATGCTTAGTGTTGTGGCTGGCAGTGCTTTGTGAGGGCATAGCTTCACCCACCTGGAAGGAAGCTTTAGCAGGATGGTGCCATGACTGTTAAGATGCAGCCCAGCATCGAGCCTGGGCACCCCGTTATCTGGAAGCTCTGCTTTTGGCCATGGTGAGGTACAAAGCAGTGCTTTTTCTGCCCAAGAAATCAAGAAATTAAGGAACCTGATATCTAATGAGAGGAGCAGGTTAGAACACAGGCTGTTGTTAGGACTCTGACTGACCCAGACTTTGCAACCTATTCAGTGAAGACACAGAGGTCATAGACTGGCTTTTGGTCATACACTGGGCTCAGAGTTTTATGATTCTCTGTATTTCTCAAGTTCCCTTGCAGAAGTTTTCCTGCAATTAGCAAGATGTCAGTTGAGAGCAGCGATTTAGCCTCGAGACATTGCCCTCTCGGTATTTGTAGCTTCCTGGTTTGAAATGAACAAAGCACATAAGCAGACAGTGCACTCCTTTAGTTCCTACGTGCTCACTGATGAGCAGGGCTGGCAGCCTTCATTGCTGTCCCGTTTCAAAAGAAGTAGTTCAATGATAATGTGCTGATCAGAAAATGAGAGGGCTCTTTCTCCTTTATTTTGCAGACCTGATTAGCGCCCTGAAATGCATTCCTCTGTGATGGTACTGTAGATGATGCCTAAAAGACTTTAAATAATGTTTACACATTGAGACATTGCCCCTGAGAGCCTTCAATAAGGTGGTGTTTTTTAAAGGAGCTTTCTGTCTGCTTCTGACCGATCCCTTCCCCAACATCTGCCTGTCACTGGCGGAGCTGTGGTGCTACTGGAGGTAGAAAAATGGAACAGTTACATTTACAAGTGTGTAAGTGTCTTCTAGAGCTCATAGCCCCCAGTCTTCATTCCTGTTGCTAACTTAGCATGAAATGAGAGAGACCTTCTTGTGCTAATGTTGTTCTTTGGCTTATGTTTTTTCATTTTATTTTTTCTTTGCAAGTTTGTACCCAGAGTCTTAGCCAGGATATTAACAACAAATAGACTTCTAAGTGTAAAAAACCTCAAGGCTGATCTACCAAGTTGGAAATGGTTTTTGATTTATCAAAAATAATTGTATACTTTCTTGCAAATTACTTTTTCCTTCTTTCCTATCTACAACTTAGTTGTCTTTGTAAAGAGAAACAGAAGATGAAACAGTAGGTGTGTTCTAGGTTCTGTAGCATTGTACTGGTTACCCCAAACTGTCATTTCATTTCCCTGAAGCTCTCTACTCAGTGTTAGGATTGAGAGGGTTAAAAAATACTTAGGGAGGGGGCAGCCACACGATCAAGTCATAGGAACAACTGAAACAACAAAAGTCTACCTGGGAACTTTATCCATGCTAATTGTTTCTTAAGAGAGATTTTGTTCTTAATTGTTAATTAGGAAAAGGGGATATTGGAAAAAGCTTAAAACAAGGAGATCTGTGTAGCAGTGTTGAGTAGGTTGTCAGAATAGTGCATTGATGTACCATTTGTAGGTTGTGATCGTGTTGGTTCTTCACTCTGCTCTGTACTGTTGCTTTTTGGGGAGAACCAGTCCTGGGCACAGATAATTGCAGCGTTAATGTAGAAAGAAGCTTTCAGATGGAGACTGAGATGGGAAAAGAACAGTTTTCTTGTATTGTAAGCTATTTAGGACAGGCCAGGGGTTTTCTTTTGCTACACAGAAGGAAACAATGCTGTGTTTCTTGTGGAGTTCCTTGACCATTGTTTCAATGCAAAGCCGTATTGGCAATGCAAAGAAGAATCTGTTTTATCTATGTCTTGAGTCTGAAGTCATCCTGCGCTGCTATAAAAGCTCTGCTGTGTGTAACTTCAGCAGAGTTTGCCAGAATGACCACAGCATTTTGTTCACACTGCACAGATTTTCATGAGGATACGTTCTTGGCTGGTAACTCAGTTGTTGGCCTCAAGAAACAGTTGACTGCTTTTCATCCTTAACCCCAGTCTTTGATTTGCCTTGTTTTGCTAGTCCTTCTAGATCAGCCCCAAAAACGAACAAACAAACAAATCTTCTCTCCCAATTTAATGTGTTTGGCAAACACTTCTTGCACAGGCTTATTTATTCTAAAACTAACAGTAGATGTGCTTCCAAATACAGTATTGTTGAAGTGCAGCAACTGTGACGCTGATCACAGCGCAGGAGAGCGCTTCCCGTCCGCCTGGAGGAGGGCAGTTTAACCTAATAAACCAGAGCACTGCTCTGGAGAGCAGCACCAGGAACTGCTCGTGATCCGTAGGCAGAGACTTAGGGACTCCTTATCTTGAAGTCTCACCCACAGTAAAATACATTATGTACAGTCTTTGCACTCTTGCATTATTTTTTCTGGCAAAGCTTTGTCTTTCCAGCTGTCACGGAACTGCCAGGCCTTTCTTCTGGCAAGTGGTCAAATAATTGTATCACCAGAAGACTTGTGTTCTTTCTTCTGTGCTTGCACTGGAAGGTGCTGGAGAGCAGTGCCTTATACTATGTTTGCATTGTGGCTGTCACCGCAGATTGAGTTGCCTAACACTTGTCCTGATAAACAAGTTAATGTAACTTTGCAAAGAGCTCGAGTAACCCCTAATGAAGTTTCTCTCCTTTCCTTCGCAGGTGGTTAGTCGCGTGGCAGCTCAGCAAGGATTTGACTTGGATCTCGGATACAGGCTACTGGCAGTATGTGCAGCCAACAGGGACAAATTCACTCCAAAATCAGCTGGTAGGAAAAGCCGCTTTTTGGTGTATTGCTCATTCTTCTTGGATGGTCATACTCTGAATAAATGCTTTCTCCAACTGTCCTGCTCTCTTTGAAAAACAAAACCAAAACTGAGCACATAGGGGTGGTAGTAGTACCACTGCTTTTAGCATTTCAGTGGCATGCTGTTCTGAGGATACACGACTTTGTAAGTTTGTGTTTTCTGCAAAGGCTCCTGTTTGTTGCCCTGTTTCATCTCGTAGATGAAATGTTGCTTCCCGAAGCACAGATATTCAGTAATTTCACGGTGGGAATGAACATACTCAGGCCCCTCCATCTTAGTAAACCAGTGATTTTCTCTCACATGTCAGCCTAAATCTTTCACATTTATTCTGCATTCCCTGTTATATCTGTTGCCAAACTTCTATTCCTTCACTGCATATGTCTTGTGCAAACAAGTACTGTGGTTTCCTGTACATCTAGTCATTAGCTGTAGAATTTTGAGCCAAGAGTAGGTGGCAGTGCTGTTGGTATAGTATTAAGTAGCCATTTTTCCAGTATTTTACAGCAATAATCTGTTACAAGGCTCTGCTCAAATAGCAGTATTTGGTCATGATGTATTGCCATTGCCTCTCTGTATATTAAATGCAGAAAGTGCACTTCAGGGTCTTTCTGCTTCTCACATGTTTGATTTAACTGGAGCATTTAATTCTGGTTCTCCTTTTCTTAGCTGATGAATGTCAACATAATGTGCACTGGCTTGGAAAACAGGCAGATAACTGTTCCATTCCAGGCTGAGCATGGATAACTTTCCTGCTTAGCACTAAACTGGTATGCAGTCCCTGTTTTAGAACATCAGAAAAGCTTAACTTCTTCCAAAACAGTAATTTGTAGTCAACTTACTGGGTGTTAGCATTTCTTTTCATGTTCCTTTTCAGGTTTTATCAGCCCCAAAACCTTTTTACTCTTGTACACCTTTTGTCCTAAATGCCCTAAGCAGTTCCTCATGCAAAAGTGGCACATAAAGTCATAATCACTGGATTTACTGATTTAATTTTTTGTGTGTGGAAAGGAATCATTAATTTTACTAAAGGTCGAATAAACCATCTGATTGTCATCTGGGAAACCTGTTGGGAAGATAAAATATTCCCCTGATCAGACACAACCTCCCTTTTTTTCTCAAGTTCTATTAAGTTTCTCCAATAGTTAGCTATCACATCTTGATTTTTTTTTTTTAAAGCTTGTCAGATGAGGGTTTCCAACTATGAGTACACTGAGGCATTAAAACTTTTATTTGAAAACTTTGAAAATATACCTATTAAAAGCAGTCATACCCCCAGTATGACTTACCAGTGCTTCTATGGTGTGTCTCTATCAGCATGTTAGGCAAGGTGAACTTGAGTCTTTGGGTCTTTAGATGTTGTAGCCCTTTTCCTNGCAAGCAGGGAGAGAGGAGAGGCTGGAGCCAGGTGGAACAGCAGCTTTCACAGGTGGTCCAGCCTCAGCCCGGGGAAGGTGGTGAACAGAGCCNTGAACTTGAGTCTTTGGGTCTTTAGATGTTGTAGCCCTTTTCCTTTAGGGCTTTCATGAAGGGATAGTCTTGAAAACTGCTGGTCAGTCAACACGTCCTAGAAAAGCCCAGTGTCAGTGTTTAATTTCTACTACGAATTAGTTTCAAGCAGTTTTTGTAAGACTGTGGTGATCGTCCTCTGCTTCTTTTATAAACAGTGTGCACCTTTGAAAGTTGTCTTTCATCATTTGCTCTTGTTGGGGATGTTTGCACGTTGTTTTGAGTAACTCATTCTTTTTTCTGTTACATTTATTGAAGGACACCTTCGACACTTTGTCTAGTCACTTTTCTACAGAAGTCCCCTGATGTAGATATCAAATGGCATTATTTTGTATGAATAAGCATTTGTGTTTCCCTTCCTCCAGCCTTAAGAGGAATTTACAATGGTCTGAACTCATTTTTTCAAGCACGAATTTAATGCTGCCAAAGGGATCACGCTGGAAACATTTTAAATCCATACTGTTTAGGGTCTGACATTCTGAAATGCAAGGAATAAAAGCCTGTTTCTAATTAGAACACGTTTGAGTAGATGAACGTTGGGGAAAACACGTGCACCGAGTGGTTTGAAGGGCCATCCACTATTAGTGCCTCCTTATCGCTTAGGACAAGGCTCCTTGACTGACGTCCTGCAGGCCGGGGCGCCTGGATTGGCCTGGCAGTGCCCCGGGGCCTTGGTTACCCCCGATGGAAGAGAGCTGGGGCTGAGGCTAAGGGGCAGAGCAGCCAGCTGCCACACTGGCTGAGCTCGATGGGAAACCCACATCCCAGGCTCCGCAGTTGGCCCTGTGCTGTTTCTTCCCAGTCGGTTCCAGCTGTTTCGGCGGTAGCCCCTTGCTTGGCCGAGCTTGAGGAGCGATTCCAGGAGCTGCAGATGGCAGCGGACGGGCAAGGA
>VWZY01001378.1:327492-357034 GCA_013399075.1 Chloroceryle aenea
TTCCTGTCGCGTTGTACTCCGCCGTGAGATAGTTAACAATTAGCTAATACAAACTGTTTGGGAGGATGCCTTGAGTGGAGACCCGTGTGGAATGAAAAGTATTAAAAAGTCGCCATGTGTGCTTTTAAATAGTAATGATGATTTAATGACTGAGCCTTTTGTCTCTGCTTTCTGGTGTTCCTACCTGCAATAATAGCAGTGCCTCCTTTTATTCTTCCAGCCCATGCTCCCGCTGCAACTGGGCTGCTGCCTCAGCAGGAGTCAAATACAGCGTTTCCCACCCTGAAGACAAATGACAAAGCCTTTAAAAATACATGTGTCTCTTTCGGTGACAGCTGCTCCCCAAACCTTCCACGGCAAATTCTTTTGCCTTATTGAGACACCTACAGGGACTGGCCCAGCAGGTGAGCTGCCTGCTCCTCTGCTTTGAAACTGCAGCAGCCTCAGTCGTTCTTAGGATGGAAGTGCTGGGCTGTCTGCAGAGTCCCGTTTTGCTTCTTCAAGCCTGAAGAAGACCTGCTTTCTGAGTAGTGCTTGCTTGGATCTTTCCTGAGCGTGGTATCTGCTGGTTTTGTCCTTCTTTAAGTGATTTGGTAGCTTATTTTAAAGGTCTGCAGTTCAAGTAAAACAGAGTTCACAGATCAGAGTGTTTATTTGGGAAAAGAAAAAAAAAAAAAAAGAGAGAATAATTTTCTGTTCTGAAATATATATATATTTAATGCTTTATCGAGCTACTGAACTTCATTGCTCTTGTTGCTACTTCTGCTTTTGTCAGGAGGCCAAGCTGAGGCCAGACAAGGGGACGACAGGATGAGATCATACAGGGAGCTTTGTCAGAAAAGGACAGTGTTCTGTATCTCTGTATGAGAGGGAGGGAGAAAAGAGCCTCAGGGCAGCACTGTGCAGAAAAGGTACTTTAGCAATCACTGAGAAGCTGCAGCAAACAAATGCTGTGATAGCTTGGATGGGCAACTAACTGTTAGATGTTTGATAACAGAGATAGCAGCCCCTTTTTGATACTGCTTTGTTTTCTGTCCCTTAGGTTCTGCCTGGTGTGCTTTTGATTTACTTTTCAGAAGCAGTTATCACTTAATAATCTTAATTTGATATCAAGCATAAACTAACACGCTATGATATTTGGTGGTTTTATATTACTTCTCATGTTTTGTTTACAATGATTAAAGCTAAAGAAATAACATATCTGTAAAATATTAGGGCTGTTCATAGAGGAGATGATACCAAAGCACTGAATAAATTGGCCCCTGGATTAACAAAGGTATTTGCAGTGAGAGCACTGGTAAATGGTGGTGTTAAATCATCACTGGACAAGACCTAAGGATGTCCTGATCAGGCTGTATCATCTAACATGTTGTACTGCTTTGTTTCAAACCAGCAGTACAGATTGGGCTAAGTGTATGTTGGTGTACTGTCAAATCAAACTTACAGAGGTGAGAGAAAAGGAAAGAAGAAATGAGCCTGCAATATAAATGAGGAAAAGGTAGAAAGTAAAGATAACCTCTAGATTGGGGGTTACGCTGAGGCTAGATGAACGCTTTGCCTAAGTTTCCAATAATAATGCTCACATTATCTGTGGAGACAAGGCAAAGAGAGGCGGCTAAAGGGATTACAAGGATAGAATGGAAATTACTACAGCCAAGGCTGATGGCATCCCTCCAGCTTGAAGGGACTGAGTGATCGACATGCCTGCACTAGGAAAGAGCTAGCATATGAACTGTCAGTCTCGTGCCTCACCAAAGGTTTTCAGCAAATCAGTCAAGTCAAAATGGTCTCGTATATCTGGAGAAGAAACGCTAAGTACCTGTACTGAGGAGAGTGGCTGATAGAAATGAATAGGCAGCTTTATGGGAGCAGAGAAGAAGAGCTTGGCTTTTCTGAAATGAAGGTTGAGCAGAGTTACAAAACATATGTAAATACTAGCAAATAAACAATTTAAAATATGAAGAGCTATAAAGCTACAGGACAGTGTTGGCATAAAAAAAAAAAATGGGTGTAAGTTGAATTCAAGTTATTGAAATAAGGGGGAAATTCTGAACTGTTAGGGCAGTTGCATTTGGATAATGTTTTCAGTTAGAATGGCAGCAAAGAGGGGAGGGAACAGAGGAAAGGAAAATGGAAAATCAAACTGTCTTTCTAAAGATAAAACTCAGTGAACATATGAAACTGACTGTATAATGTGGTTCTTGATGTAGTTGGATGCTGGTTAAGAACCTTTTCTCTGTATAGTCCTAAATTCTTGCTACATTTCCATGCAGCTGTCTGATCCGTTGGCACTTAGTGTCCTAAAACTGTCCACTTGACACTCTTCATTAAAATAAAGGCATCATTTTCTTTTAGCTGTTACTTTCTGAAGCAGCTTTTGATGCAGCAAGTCGACTGATTACATTTCGGGTGATCTCTAAGTTCACTTCCCAGCTCTTAGCACGGATTCTCGCTGTGCACCCTTGGCAGCTTTGCTCTCTGTTTTGAAGTTTTATATTTCTGAAGCAAGGACAATAATCCACCTTCCATCTCACTTTTATTTGTCTGCTTTAATTAAATTCAATACTACGCAGAACAGAAGCTACCTGGTAGGTATGTATCCAGTGCAGTGGAGCCGTGGTTTCAGCTGACACACTTAGGCTTTGTTATACAGATAAAATAGTTCTCTTCTGGAACGTACGTTGGCAAGACATACCTTTGGTGCAACTAAGGCTCTCTTTCCTAAAGATTTATAGTATGGACACTGCGGTGAGTAACTCATTCTTAATTTATTCAGATTATGGAGTTAGCTTCATTAGTTTCCCTTAATGGAGCTGGCACCTCCCCTTGACTGAAGAGAAGCCCAGTCAGTACTGTTCCTTAGAGGCAAGCAGCACTGAGTCATGTTTGTGGTCTGTGACATCCACCTTTACCCTGAGTGCAGAAAAGGGGGTCACAAGGAAGGCATGGTGGACTTCGTCTTGTCCATGAGTTTACTCAGAACAAAACTCTAAAAGACCTTTGGTTTGGAAAATTGTATCCCGTACATTGTAAAATGGAATTTGGAAAATGGTTTCCTTGTACCTTAAGCCTCTGTTGGGTTGGCTTGGCATGCAGCAGACTTGTCAGGAGTCAGCTCTCAAACATCTCAAGGTGAAATATCTGAAAACCCCCAGAATGAGAGATGCTCATCCCCACTGGGCCCTGCTTGTTGGAGCTGTTCCTGTTGCCTTCCTCTGAGACATCTGCTGCTGACACACTTGATTGGCCTTCTACTCTTAGAAGAAACTTGTTCATACTTCTGTCAGACTTCCATTATCCTTGGGTTGGCAATTACTCTTCATCTTGAATGTGAGTTTTAGGGCCTCGTGACATACCTGTGTAGATTGGTATTGTTTTGCTGGAATGGAAATTTACTTCTTTTTTGGCATTCACTGCTCTGTTGTGCACTTAGGTTTATAAAGGAGGTTGCATGGCTGAGTTGCTGCTGCTGCTTCATTCTGTCTAGCCAAAATTCAGAGTGGTTTATCTGGCCTGTTCCTTTTGACATTTGACAGGTCCTTGTTACCATGGTACCAATTTGAGACAGGTAGCAGTAAAACTCTATTTCCAGGTTGGAACATTTTTGCACTAATGCCTTTACTGTAGCACTTAAGAAAATTGCAGAGGCTCAACTACAGAAACAAGCTAGCTCTCCTGTTTTCTTAGTCTGTGCTTTGGATTTTCATGAGACTGGTACTTAGCTAAATGCTCCATTTGCTATGGATTTGAAGAGTATAGTGAATTAGCTCATCACACAATTCCTGGGCAGTATCATCTTCTAGTGAGCACAACGCGCTTTTGCTTGGACTGGAACTGGCATTCTCCAGAGAGATTTCTGTTGATTGCTGTCACTGTTCTCTGGCTGCTGCTTCAGGGATCCCATATATGCTGAGAGCACCTGAAAATGTGGTGGTAGAGACAGGCTAGGGCTTGATCTTGGTGTGAATTGTGATGTTTTATTTTCTGTTGTTGTTTTGAGGAATGTATCTGTCCCTCCTGAACATGAAGTAAGTCACAAATGGAAAGTAAGAAGGGAGGCAGCTGTGAAAACATACATCTATTCATGGGAGAGAAGAAAGCAAACTCTTCAAAATGGCATTTGCCCTTTACAAGTTACCTTTTCTCAGCTTACAGAATGCAGGCCTGAATGTATTCTCTTCTGAGCTGCAGTGCATCCAAATGCACCTCACTGTCAGTGCTCTTTTATCACCCTGTATGTCTTGGAGGCACTGAAAGAAGTTCATGAGGAGTCCAGCTCTGAGAACAGTAGCGTAGAACTTCCACAGGGATCAGCAGCTTTCTGGCTGCCGAAGGGTCGAATGGCTGAAAGCACAAACTGTGCGAACAGATCAGATAATCAAGCTCCAGGACAGCAAGTTCACCTCCTAAATACAATTGAGACTCCACTGATCAAAATTTCAGATCGTTCCCAATTCCTCCAGGTTCCTCTGCAGCAGGCAGTCAGCCTGTTAGGAAAAGTTCTTGCTCTGAATGCTCTGAAACACACACTGCTTAGCAGACAAGTTGTTATGTGCAGCATTTCTCCTTAAAAAGAGATCTCCATATTGAGCAGACTTACTGAATAAGTGCTTTAGTGTTTCATCTTTGCCAAGGCTCATGTTCAAGTACACCTGTTAAAGTATGCCACTGGTAAGGTATTTACATAAGTGCTATGTGATAAAATACGTTCATTTAAATTTCAGTTGAAAGAATAATCAAAGAATCTTATGGATTCATCATCGTAGATTGTTCTAATTTGTGTTCGTCTTTGTGCCTCTCCATGAGAGGGAATTGAAGGAGGAAGACCACAGAATAACAGAAAAATTGATATGAAGAGAGCCACTAAGTAATAATGTCCCAAATTGTTTGTGGTGTGTTCCCTGTGCGTGCTGTTTTCCCGAGATGTTGAGTAAAGGGGAGGATGTTTAGGTTTGGTAAGGATTGTTTGCATTTTATGGATTCTTTTGGTCTCAGCTTAGTTTGGTTTCAATAACACATGTAAAGAAACCCATCCAATCAGCTTTCCTTTGCAGGTTTGCCAGATGCCAAGGTAAATACTCCCTTTTTATTTTTTGATTCACACTGCAAGGGGTACTTTTGTCTTGTTGTGAACTGCTGTGAATATCCTAATAAATCCATAACTTGCTTATTTATTCCCGATGCATCTGCATATGCTCAGTCATGCTTTGTGTGAGTTATCAGTAACACCCAAACTGGCTTGAATCTCATTTGAATCTCAGCTTTTAGGGAAGTCCAAGAAAGAAATGAATGATGGTGAATGTGCATCTGCTCCTGGAGATGTTGTTGGGGCCGGGGCTCGGAGGTAGGATTTCCTAGTGTGCTGGAAGGAAAATTTTGTCGAGTGTTAAGGTGCCTGCATATTGTGCAGTCCTAAGCAAATCTCTCTGAGTGTTCTGTCTCTGTAGTAGGTACCTCTGTTGTACCTGTGCCTGGTTGTTGTGAATATCTGTTTCTTCCTTTCAGTGTTAAAAAGACCCAGTGTTTTCTTTGTGTTTTGTATGAACCGAGTACCCCTTTGACTTCCGGTTACTTCAAGTAATAGCATTCAACACAGCAAGTTAGCTTCTGTGAAATGTTTAATCAAACTGATGGTTAAATGCAACCCCCTTCAATATATTCCTTATTTCTTTGAGACATGCCGACATTTGAAGTGTGCTGTGGTTAGTAATTTTAGTGGACAGCACAAGTTACAGAATTTCAATCCTGCCTGCCTATGTTGTCATTTCCCAAAGCCCTGTTTAGGGCTCTGTAGCTTCAACCCTGCAGCCACAGCCACTGATCCCTAGTTTCAGGTTCAGAGGCGGGTTTCAAATGGGCATCTTTAACAGCAAGCTCTCACAGGAAATATAAGTTTAAACATTTTTGAGGGCAAATATTACTGACTTGGCTTCGAACTCAATAATAGCAGGCTGAACAGGGGCTGCTCCTGAGGAGATAAATAGAGCAGTGAGCATCTGTGTACAAAGCAGGGTATTTGTTTCTTGTGCAACAGTCTCCCCTATGATTGTCTGGTCAGAGCCAAATTACATTAATCTTGCTCGCTCTGGAAGATATTGTCTTTCCATCATAGAAAAAACAAATGAAATTATTTAGTGTATTTACTACAGAAGCAATTTCAATTAAGGCAAAGAACCAGAGGGACCTCTGGGTTCTCAGTGTGAAAAATGACTCACTGCTGGTCTAAAATGAGATTGGGAGGTGTAAATTGTTGGAAATTTATAACAGTTGCTGTCTCCCACTGGGAATGTTGGAGTAGTCCTGGTGGTCCTTGAAAAGCTAGATACCAGATACCATAGTTTTTGCTTTAGAGGTCTTCCTGTATTACCTCCAAATGTTTGGAATAATTAGCAGAAACTACAGTGACTGCTGCTCGACCAAAGGAAAAGCAACAAGGTACTGGAGTCGTGTCACTGTTGTGCTGTCTCGAGGGCAAAAGCAAAGATTTCAGGTAGATTTTTGTTAGGACCAAAACTGTGTAAAATTACTTGCTATGTTTTGGTAAAGCATGTAGCATGCTTTACAGGACAGAAAATTGTTGTTTTAAATTCTGGTTTAAATTTTACGCAGTTTAGCTAAATATGCATGAGCATCATCATGAGCTGGAGAAGATCTATAGACTGACACTGTGGTCTAGCAACTGTCAGAAAGTAAGAAAGAAAAAAATGTTCTTCCTCGAGAGCACTTCTTTCTTCTTCTTTAACTATGTGGAAAAATGAACAGGTAAAGAGAAAGTCTTTGGTTGGAGCAAATTCTGTGTTCATTTGATTCATTGCGGCCAATTATTGGTCCCAACTTGGAGTGGTACAAAAAGAAGGCAGAAGCTCCTCAGCCAAGGCAGTGGCAGCACAGTGTGACAGCTGCCACTCAAGGAGTTCGTGTCTCTGCGATGCTCTGTTAGATCAAAACAACTGTGTGAAACTGTGTGCTTGGTGTGGGATCTGAGGACTGATCTGCCTCCTGGAGAATCCTGATAGAGGGGTAGAAAGAAGTGTTGTGTTGCCTGGTTTGAGTAAGTGGGATCAGCTCCCATGTGCAATCATTCAGTGCCCTCTAAAGAAACAGAAAGCTGTGATCAGAAACAGGAATAACATTTGAGAGCCAAGTCCTTAAGCCTGTGACACAAAGCTGGTGGACTATCCAACACCTGCTGAAGGCTCATTGGGGTCCTGTGGTTAGACCATCATAGAATGTTTTGAGCTGGGAGGGACCTTTAAAGGTCACCTAGTCCACCCTCCCTGCAGTGAGCAGGGACATCTCAACATCAGGTTGCTCAGAGCCTCATCCAACCTGACCTTCAGTGTTCCCAGGGGTGGGACATCTACTGCTTCTCTGTGCAGTCTGGTTTCACCACCTTCATTATAAAAAAAAAATCCTTCCTTACATCTAAGTCTAAATCGACCCTGTTTTAGTTATAAACCATTCTTCCTTGTCCTATTGCAACAGGCCCTGATAAAAAAATCTGCCCTTGTCTTTAATATAAGCACGCTAAGTATTAAAAGGCCACTGTAAGGTCTCCACAGGGCCTTCTCTTCTCCAGGCTGAGTAATCCCAACTATCTCAGCCTTTCTTCATAGGAATAATGGCTATTGATTATATCTTTGACACACAGCAAAATTCAAAGAGTTCAAACTCAGTGAATTTATCGCTAACATGAGAACCCAAACCATGCGCCAGCTGAGGAGAGTCCAGCATCCAGTCTTCCTGCAGAGTCCTTGCTAGGATCTAGGCTTCAAACAGACCTCGCTCCTTAAGGAGGACAGCAGAGTGGTTTTCAGCATCCCTTTCCAACAGCTACATATTCAGAGGGATTGCAGCATTTTTCTTTTTTTACGTTTGATTGCAATGTGTGGCGTAGCAAACATAGAAGGTGATGTGAGAAAAACAGAGGGGAAGTCCTGACTGCCATGTCTGACTTGGCACAGTCCCCTTCAGTTCAGTCAGCGCTGCCAACTGCCAGACTTCTGCAGCTGAAGTGTGTTCTGTGTTCCGCATGTTTTCTTGATTCAGTAGGTTTCCCATCGTGATGTGTCACTGACAAATGTGTGCTTGCACTCAGCCAGGATCTCCAGCGCTGGGTAGGGATATGTTTTCACACTGAGGGAGGATGGGGAATATATTGGCTGCTTTGAAACCGTCCTGGAAAGTTGGAATAGTCAGATATTAATTATATACATTGCCCCTTGAAAGGAAACTGTTTATTCTGCAGGTGCCATTTAGTCTACAAAGGTGAAAAAAAAGTCTGCAAAGGATCATTGGTCTGTTGTATGTATTTGCATAGGTGATGTTTTCATCTGCCTTTCATCTTTCTGTCCAAAGCGCTTTGCTTGCTGCGAGGTCAATAACGCTGTAAAGGCTGCAAAGGGATCGAAGATAAGAACCTGTGCTTGAGAAAACTCATGTATGTGGAAATAGCTGTTTTCTGTAGCAGTGCTGGAATTCCTTCCTAGGGTTCCACCTCTAGAAGCGTTATTGGTTAGTGGTGACTTTTCTGAAGTCTCCCCTTCTCTGGAGGGAAAGCCCCGATTGCTGGCTGCACAGGATGGTGAAAAGTTGTAGCTCCAGTGTGGTGTGCCCAGACCAAACAGCACCTTTCCTGCACGTTAAACAGGCTCCATTCTTAGGCAGCTGTTTGTAAGTTTTTAAAGCAGTAGCCGAGCAGAGATGACAGAGTTGAAATAGTTTTATTCCTTCTACTGATGCAGCAGAAAGATACAGAGCAAAGAAGGGAGGGGTCACTGTGGGAGCAGAGGAGAAGGGCACTGCGTGCCTGGCCTTCCTGCCAAGCTGGCTATTTGCAGGGGAGTGAGTTAGTGTGGGAGAGCCTGGATCTTAGGGGAGAAATAGAAACTTTAGGTTGAAAAAACTAGATGTGTCCAGGAAACCACAATCATATGGTAATTCAAAATCCCAAGTAATGGGAACGGGATGATGAAGTTTTATGAGATCTGCAGGTAATAATGTAGTTCTCATTATTCCACGTGCAAGTTAATAAGCAAGTAATACCCCCATAACTAAAATTACTAGCTAAATTAATTTTTTTCCTACATCTCCTTCAATCCCAGTATGTCAGCCTATCTTAACAAACTAAATGGCTTTAAACGAATTGTATTAGTTCTGTCACTCAAAGAATATTGCTTTAATAATCCAACCAGGACGTTCTTAACTCTGTTCTTGTGTCTCCAAATACACTCACCAAGTAGATGGATAGTGTGGGGATTGTGATAGGTGGCAGAGTGTCTTCAGAAGCAGTACTCTTTGGGTTTCCTTCTTCTGAGTAATTCTTTCTGCAGTGTTTTCCACAGTGAACTCACTGCTTTGTTTTCCTTCTGTTCTTCTCCTCCCCCTCCACTGCTGTGTCCTTCAAGGCCACCATCAGGTGCCTGCTCTTAGTGAGGCTGTAGTGGAGTCCAGGTTTTAAAAGGCCATAAACACAGGGCAAGGGGCTGAAGTACCCGAGTTAAAAGGCTTGCTCAAGATGCTATCTGTGTTCTGAATGCAATTGCACGGACATGTTAAAAGGCATCAGATTTTCCTCTAGAGGTTTTTAGCAGAGCAGCCTGGCAGGCGTTGGGGCTTTGATCTTGCTGCTGGAGTCACCTGGCTGTCTTTTAACCTCTGGGACTTGACCTGTTATTTCTGTTGTCTGGATGAGCCATGTTCTTCATGCCATTTGCTGTTGGTGGAGGGGTTGGTTTAGTTTGGTTTTTTGTTTGTTTGTGGGTTTTTGTGGTTTTGTTTTGTTGGGTTTTTTGTTTGTTTTGGTTTGGTTTTTTTTTCGTTCCTTGGGGGTTTTGTTGGTTTGGTTTCTCTTTTGTTGGTTGGTTTGTTTAATGCATTGTTATTCTGTGTTTGGTTTTACGTAACTTTAAAGTATCCCGGCTATCAGGACCCAAAAGACATCATTCAAATGAAGAAATAAGACATTTACAGCAGGCTCCTCCACGCTGCAAGAATTACAGCAGTGAACAAGGATTCCTATATACAATTAATTTCTCTATGCTTACTTGTAAATTTTCATTTATTCGATATGGAGCACAACTCTTTGCTCTTTATTTACCTAAATGGAAAAGATTTTTCTCTCTTGACAAAAAAAACCTGACTTGCAAAAAGGAAGACTGAACCACCCAATTTACAGTGTGAAATAACTCTCCTCTCACCATACTTCAATCATGAAATTGCCATTATTCAGGAAAGCACTTAGGTCTGTGCTTATGTTCTGAGACATGCTTAGCCTCTTTTTGCATGTCGTGAGTGAAGATGAGTTAAGTGCATTCCTGAATCAGAACCTTAGCACTAATCCTTCAGTCATTGCAAAGAATAAATGAGGGGCAAAGACAAAGGGCCAAATTAAAATCAACGAGATTCTATTCAAATGGGCTCTGCTTCAGCAAGCACATATCTAATTATAAACACACAAGTAGGCTCGCTGACGTCAAAGTTAATTAAACTGCTTAAATTTAGGCACATGCTTAAATTCTTTGCTGAATCAGTGTTTTCGAGCCAGTGAATAATAGGACAGCGTTGCTGGTCTAAAGCAGGGGTTTGTGGATGGGAAGAAGTTTAAACCCCTCCTTTCCTCCATCAGTCCTTCAGAGGTCTGCCTGTGGGCATTTTATCTGAGTCACAGTGGTGAAGGCGTGTGTCAATATGTTCAAGTTTCTCAAAGTGCCTCAAAGGTGGCAGCTGGATCTCTGGTATTTCTAAGGCACCTGTCCTTCAGTATGTCATGCAGTGCGGTGGGACCGTGCCCAGTGCAGTAATCTTTTCACCTTTGCTGTTCCTGGTGTCAGTCTTACAAAATGAATCCATTGTCTGGTCTCTGAAAGCAGAATTACTAACTCGTTTTCATAACAAAATCAGAAATGAAGAAAGGATGTAGACAGAAGTGTTAAATTAAGAATGCCTGACATGGAGAAGAAGCTTTGATTCCTTTGTTTTCATGCGTTACTCTCATTTATGATATCATAAGTAAATAACCCATTATTTCTTGGTCTTGAATCATTAAGGGCCTAATAAGAACTTTCCCTGTAGGAATAGCAAGGACAACATGATACTTCTTACCCAGAAACACACATAGGGGAATTTCAGCCGTGTTTCATAGATGATCTGGGGCTGGTTTTGAGCTTTTAACTATGCCCCCTGCCTGGAGAACAGTGAGGTTGCCCTGGTGTACTAGCAAGGGATTAATCAGGGTGGTGCAGTGCAAAAGATCAGATTTCTTCCACTTGGTAAAACTCACGCCATGGGGACTTAGGGGCTGCAAAGGAAGTTAATAAAGCTATCAACAGCCATAAGTTCAAAAAAGAAGAGAGGTACGAGAGCTAAATAAATCTCAACTTCTGTTTTAAAAGGTACTCAACATGTTGTTCATGTGCATGTTACCTACTAATCACTAGCTCCTGGTGACTGCCTGAGTCTAAAGCTTGAATTTAATCATCTTCCTTTAGAAACCAGAAAATTACATGGATTCATTTATACATTCATAGCCTTGTTGTAAAAAAAAAAATTCAAAATTGCCTTCCTTCCTGATGACCTCTGCATCAGTTTCACCAGTAGGGCTGAAAGCTGTTGCTTTAGGAAAAAGTGCTGTGTTACCTGTGCAGGCTCCTGTGACAGAGAACGGGCAACCTTGTGGTCCCTGTTTGTCTGTACCTTGCCATTCCTTTTGTGCCTGTGAGTGGCTGTATTCACAGTCTAGAGTGGCATGGCCTCAGAGGTGGCTTGTAAGTCATCAGAGCTTCCTTCTGACTTGGTTCCCTTTGCTAGGTAAGGTGAGAGGGAGCAGCTGCTCTGAACAGTGAATGAGAGACTGCTCTCTAAGGAGAGGTGGCCTGCTGTCAGTGACAAAGCAGCAGCTTTCCTCTCTTAGGTATCTCCCACATTATCCTCCTTCCTCCTGCAGCAGCTCATCATCCTGCCACAGGTCAAGTGTGGAACCTGTAGGGAGTCTGAGCTGCTACTGCAGCTGCTGAAGTTGTGCGTGTGGAGCTAGGAGGAAGGAAGCAGCCCATCATGCAAGCACCTTTCTCATGAATATGCTATAAATTGTCTTCTGCACTGGACTTCATCTTAACCAGCAAAAGTAGAAGAAAATCTCTGGCCTGAATGGTCTCTTTTTAGACCATCTTCTTTTTGTAGAGAATTCCTTGACTGCATTCCCTATGTCTCCCTAAGATGATGATTTAACCAGGGTATTCCTTTACCAGTTTTCTTAGATTATTTTTTTCCAGTTACATCTCCATAGTTTGCATACTAAACAGGATGGAAGTGTCAGACTACATCCAAAACACTCCTCACGGAAACAGAAGGATCAAATTGGGGGCACATCCTTGTACACATGGAAGCTGTAAAATGGACAACAGGTTCCAGCAGGACCTGTAAAAAAATCACCTAAGTGGGCAGATGAAGTTATGATTAGAGCGTGCTGCTGGAGGTCTTGAATTAAAACTGGGGCATCACTAAAAGACTTCTCTGTTTCTTCACAGCTCTCTGGATTTCCATGCTCAGTTACCAGAGATGCTTCAGAGGGCTAGCAGGTGGCTGTTAGAGCCATCATGCAATCTCTTGTTTGCATGATGACTTTGAAATTGTTGTTTGGAAGCCTCTCAAAAATAAATATTTGAGATTGTATAAAAACAATCAGTTGAAGAGAGAAAACTGTAATTTGCCAACCACTAGAGAGAGTTCTTTGAGGAGCAAATCCATTTCCTACTCTTAATTCTTTTCCTTTTATCACCCTTCTTTTTCTGGGGTTGCTGTTAAGGAACAGTTAGGAACAAGCGGCACAATCTGGCTTTCACACTCCCATTGCATGAGGCATCCTGGGGACTCTAAGAAACAAGGCAAATCTTGTCTTGAGTAAGTGCTCGTGGCAAACAGCCCTCTGCACGTACTTGCAGGGGCTGTGCAGTTTGCAGTACTCCAGCCATCGGTAAGCAACTTTCTCTTTCAAAAGTCTCATCTCACATTCTTCTTAGAGAAGCTGAAGTGGAGTATCTCCAGAAAGCATTGGTTTCTGACCTTTAAAGCTGTTGACTCCAGGGCAGAGTGAAGCAGGATATGTGCCTCGCTATTGACTGTGACATTTCTGTCCTAAAAATAGAACACTACGATTCCTTTCTGGTTCAGACTGGCACCCTCTATGGGTACATAATGTTCACTTGCATCCTGATTTTTGGAGGTTTGAGTAGCATGTCAGGAAGAATGCTAAGGGCCCCAGGTTGGGCCAGTTGAGGTGAAAAAAAAGAGAAAGGAGAGAGCCTCCCTCTGGTTTTCACTTGCCAGTGGTACAGAAAATCTTTCTTTTAGTTTAATCTGAGTGTGCTGAGAAAAGAGACAATTAATCCACTTAGCAGATCCCTCAGCACTGGAGAGTGGCCACACAAGTCTCTGTAAACCAAGAGATCTTCCCTATCGCCTCCATTTGCATAGTTAAGAGTTACTGTGTTCTTAGCTACAAGCAGAGGGATTTATTCTGCACCATAACAAATGTCATAGCTTAATAGCACTTACTATCAGCATTTTAATAATGTAAAATAGAGATTTACTCATATTAATGTTCTTTGGGTGTCTTTTATAATTTAGATGAACTGTTGATTATATTTAGATGTTATTTTTGCACATTTTCTCTATAGGCAAAGACCAAGCATTGTTGTGGATACATTCTATTTCCAGCTAGCTTTGATGACTGTAAAAGGCACTAAATGTGAATTTACACTGAACTGGTTGAAAGATGCTAACAGAAAAGAAACACTTTCTAATGCCTTGCATTTATTTCTTTATTTTCCAACCTACGTCGTTAGTCATCCAAGGCCACACAAGCAAACGTACCAATCCTGTTCAGCCAAACCCATGCTGACCTTCAAGTACTTGAGGTGCTCCTTTGATATCCGTATTAAATCATAAATATGGGAGTTACTGATCATGGAATACCGAGAATTAATCTTTACAGCAGAAAAAAAAATGGGTTTGAGTGGGACATTCAGCTTGGGCAAGCTGATGCAGTTAAACACTCATCAAGTTCCTCCTCACTAAATCTGTTTGCCTACCTACATCGTAGATCTCAGGCTGAATCCTTTGAGGTCCTGCCAAGTCTTTCAGGGTTTTCAAGAAGACTGCATCAGGTCCTGGTGTTGGGGAAGACCTATTTCCCTCCGCATTTCCCTGGGAAAGAGCTGGTGCACCATTTCAGCTTGCAGGGGCTCATCTGGCTGGGTCAGATCCCCTTACAAGTGCTAGGAAGGCATGGTGAGAAGTGGAAACCATAACAGTAGGGTTCCTCAGGGAAGAGGAAAGTGGTAGAGCAGAACAGTCATTTGTATAGCTCGGGCAGGTAAACACAAGCACTTATGTTGAGCCACCAGTCACCTGCATAGAGGACACTTTTTTAGTTGAAGATCTATTTGCATTCGCTGTGAGACTGACCTTTTCTGTCTGATTGTCATCTCAGGGAACTCTCTGCCCTTCTGTTGGGCTGGAGAGAAGGGAGGAGAAATCACTGTGTTACAAAAGAGTTATGTTCATTGCTTCAAATGCACCTACTGTTTCTACCCTGCTGACCTTTTAGTACTACAAGAAGGTCATGGAAAGTCTGTAACTTTTGAGTTGAGGAAACACATTTGTCACATAAATAAACAAATTCCCCCAACAAATAGCAATAGGAACTTTGGGGTTCTCTGGAAAGAACGACACGAATGGTTTTGCCATAATGAAGTGGCTAATAGGAGCTCCTTCCCCACATCCCCCTTTTTTCAGGTCAGTGTGGCACATTCCAATTTGTGTTTGCTTCAGGGCACAGGAGGAATCCCTCATGGAGGGGGGAGGGTGGTTTTATCAGGATGGAGTGTGCAAGAAGGAAGCCTTTTGCTTTCTTCACATAGCCTGGGTTCAGAGTACTTGGGGGAATTCTGGATTTCCCCACACACACTCAAAAACTGCAGCATTCTTTGTTTTTCCACCACAAATGAACTGAAACCCATAATCTCTGTCTTGAGCAGAAGTGATTAAAATAGTGTGGAACAGATGGTTTAAAAGCTGCCAAAGACTGAATCCTTTGCTATTTTGTTTCTCGAAACAACTCCATTAGTTCCTGAGTCAGCTTTGAGCCGACCATCGTAACTCTTTGGCGATGAGAGAGCGCGCTTGTTTTTCTGTCTTTGGCTGCTCATTAATAGCAATTAATTCATTTAAGGGTTGGAAGGGGTTTTTACTTCCTTAAAAGATCCGTATGTGCTACAAATGGAAGTAACGCTCCCTTTTCGTGCAGCACTAAAATGGGAGCTTGTACACAGAGCTTTCAACAATATTTCTTTTCTTGGAAATCTTGCTACTTGTGTTTGGGTTTCTTTCCTGGAGGGAAAGACCACGTCCCAGTTCAGTGCTTAGAGACTAAAGATACCATTGTACTTTGAAATGGTCTGTGGTTTGGCAGTCGGTACGCGCGGATTTGTACGGAAAAGTTTCTAGACAATCTCCTGGTTCAGAGACCTCTCCTAAAGCTGTTGGCATCAGGTGTGCTCTCCCTGCTGCTCCAGAGGAACAGATGCCACCCGTCGAAGCCTTGAGACCGGAGGACTGGCAGACAGGATGGAGTCTGATCCTGGAACTGAATCCTGTGGCCACCTCCCCTACTGTTCACGGGAGCTGATCTGTTTGGCCACCTCATTTTCTGTTTTCCTAGCCCGCTGTGGCAGCTACCAAGTAGAAACAGCTTAGATGAATACTCTTCCTTATCTAGGCTCTTCTGCGAGGTGAAGAACTTGGCTTCTGAAAGATGTGACTAGAAGTAAATCAGGAGGCAGCCCAGGTGCTCAGGTCTGTGGGGTAGCACCAGCAGCGCTGTTGCGAGTCAGAGAGGCTCATTCTGGAGAGCGTGTCCCCTGGCTCCTCTTGGTGGAAGCCTTTTGCTGTTGTACAGGCTGCAGGTGTAGTCACTAACCTTGAGTTGCTGCAATACACCTGAGACCCCCTGGGACTCAGGAAGGTTTCATCTTCTAAATAGTTACTCTGTTTTGCTTCATTTCCCTAAGGGATTAAGGGCTCAAAACTAAATGGGGGTTTATTCCTTGTTTTTTCCCTTTTGGGGGCTGCTGTGTCTCATGTTGGTCAAACTTTGGTTAATCAGTTAATGGACTTCCTAAAGTACCTTGGGTGTTGGTTTTTATGGTTGGGGTCTTTTTTGGGGTGGTTGGTTTGTTTGTGGTTTTTGGTTTGGGTTGGTTGGTTTGTGTGCGTGTGTGAATTTTTTTGGTTGGTTGGTTTTGGGTTTTTTGGGGGGGTGGTGGTTTTTTTCTCTCCCTAAGGCAGAGGAAAGATTTTGAAGGTTCTTCTGGTTTTGCTTATTTTTTCAATTCTGCTAAATCTGCAGTCTAGGAAGTGACATAATTGCATACAACTTTAATTTCCTCAGAGCTCTGTGTGGTCTTCATCTAGCTTCTCAGATGTTGCCTACAGATGTTTAAAATTGTTTCCTCACAATTAAACATCTGCTCTGAAGTGACAAAGTGTAAGACCACATATGTCTGAAAGGCCAGTGTGTACACAAACATTTTTTGTTAGTAGATATAATGAAAAGTTTTTCTCTTGCCTTGGCTTTTAATGCACAGACAGTGAGAAATGGCTCTGCTTATTGAATTCTGTGAGGGAGACTGAGTGCCAGTTTTAAGTACTTGTCCAAAAATGTGCTGCTTCTTGTTGATCTTCTGTGTAAGTCTTTTGGATGTCATCTTCCAGGGTGTCACTTGCTCTGCTCCCAAAGGGTTATTTGCTGTCCCACTTGGGATCTTTTTACATCAAAAGTAGCGACGTTGAGCTGCCCTGGTGACTTCAGTATGTGGTTGGAGGTGCTATGAAGAAGGGGTTGATGTTGTAGAAGCGTGGTGCAGTGTGGCTGGCAGCCCAAACCAGCCTTCACTCACCAGTCTCACCCCTTCATCACTCAGTGCCTAGGGGCACTGAGGAAAAGTGATCATGAATAAATGGCAATAATGGTGCTGTGTCTGGGAGAAGAGTGGAGAACGTGGTAGACCTTGGCAGAGGCAGAATATTGAATATTGATGGCATTAGGTAGAGGTAATAAAAGATTAAAAGAAATTAGTTTCTGAAGATCAGATAAAACTTTTTCATTTCTTCCATGGGGGAGAAACCAACAAAAAGCAAACAGTGGCAAAGAGAAAGCCTTGCTGATAGACATTCGGGAATTTGAGTTAGAATTCAAACATGTCTGGCAAATTAACTTGAATTGAAACACCTATGGGGAGAGTTTGTACGTGTAGGCTGTTGATACACTGTAGTGTTAGTAACTTTCTATAGTGTGTTATTTCTTTTGCTGTATCTTAGTCTGCAGAAGTGCAAGTGAATTGTGTAAGCATGATGCGCTTTGCTGCACTGGTCCTGCTGAGTAGCTGCTTTAAGGATTTGGTTTTTCAGTGGGGGACAAATCACTAAATGAGGAACCTCCTAAATTACAGGTAAGGGATGATGTTTCAGGGATGCACTCTGCTGATGAAGAGCTTATTAAGCATTAGAGGAAACAACCCAAACAGGACTTGGATGGTGACACAGTGGCTTCTTTCCTTTTTCTCTCCTCTGTTTACCATCTTTGCAATGTAACCAGTTGTATTGGGTGTTAGGCCTACTGACTTTATTTTTTTTCATAGGTTTCTGGGCAAAAGTGCCTTCTTTTTTCAATGTCCCCCTTCTCTTCATTTACAAAGAGGATGGAAAGCATGCCAGGTTACGTGGGAGAATTTGGTCTAATTTGCAGGAATCCCCAGTGTGGCTGCCTCCCTAAAGCTCACCTCAGTCCTGAAAGCTCTTCCTTCCCCATGCTTCTGCCTTTCAGCTCTGCCCTCCTGGAAGGCAGAAGCAGCAGTGGCTGCTCCCCTTGTCTTGGTTGCTCCTTCCAAGGGCACTACTTGCTGCTCTGGCAGTTAAATGCAGGAGTTAAAAGCGTGTATGGATTTTCCTTCAGATGTGCAGTCTGTGTTTGAGCTTAATTTGCTAGCTTGCAGTACAGTTGATTGACAGAGTCTTCCTCAGTTATGCTAACCACAGTACAGAAGTGTTGTTTTCCCACACTTCTTTTTCTTACCTTTGCATTCCTCTGCCTGCAGGATGACTACACTCAAAGAGCATCTTTACTTAAATATCAGCTCTTTAATCTGATGCAATTATTTAGAGAATGTTTTCATGTTTTTGACAAAATCAGGTATCTCAGTCAATACTTTGTCTGAAAGTAACCTAAATATTTTATAAGAATCATGTCAATTATGTTCCACATTTTAGTGTGTTTAGGGTTATCACTTGCCTTCCTGTGGTGTTCTGTAGGGATTCATGCCTTCTTTTTTTTTTTCTTGCTAAATGCCCATAAATCATTCTTACTGTTATAGGAGGCAGTGTCAAAGTCTTAAGAATTGAGTTGTATTTTTAAAGCTAAAAGTTTAGGTGGTACTGATCATTTCTGGTATGGTGCTATTCTAATCCTCTTTAGATTAGATAGTGTAACTCTAGTGATTAGTCACGGGAATATTAATTACATTGGACTCCTGCATCTTCAGCCTCCCCGTGGCAGTGGTGATACAAACCAAAATGTTGATTTGATCAAAGTTTTTTGCTGTTGTTTTTTTTTCCTCACCATAAATTGATGGGATTCACACACTCCTCGAATATAGAAGATACTTGTATGGGCTTTCTTCTTTTGTTTTTAAATAACTCCAAATGTAAAGGCATTTCATTTTTTCCTGATTGATCTGTTACTCTATTCTGAAAACTGTCTTCAGTAATGCAAATTAAGTTGCAACAGAAAAACCAAGAATATGTGTGTGTGTGTGTGTGCCAAGCTTGTTCAGACTGAGGCCAGTGGAGAGAGCACATGTTAATAGAGGTGAGCTTGGTGACAAGTGTTTCCCCTGGAGGTCAATAAAAAACCTGAAGCAAGAGTCATCACCTGCTCCCATCCTTCCTAATATCTTTTCTATAGAGGAATTGCAACCGTAAATGAGATAAAACTGAAGTAAATCCTGGTTGCTTTTATGGAGAACCCAAGAAGCCATCCATTCTCCTCATGCAGAAAAAGAAAATTGTGCTGTGGACTCGAAATAGTTTCCTTACAGTGTACCAGGATATGTTTTGCAGTCAGTGGCATGTGCCTGGCATGGGACTGGGAGCACAGAAGTCATAATATTCTGAGGGTTATTGAGAAACCAGGATTCTCTCTCTCTCCTGTCCTTCCCTTTCCACCGTACATTAAAAAGAGGAAACAACTTTGTATTTCCCTACATCTTCTCTCCCCCTTACTCAGGAGCATATGAAGATTTCCAAGAGCACTAGAAGACAGAAGTCTTCTCAGCTTGCTGAAACAGTCATTTCATCGAAGCTGTTGAGGAGCAGTACTGAAGGGTACTCATTAGCTTTCCTCCTCTTGTTTTGTACATCTGGCTTCCCTTCCCCCCTCTCTGATTTTGATGTAGGAGTTTATGGCTGACCTCTCTGATTCTGAGCTGATGGAAGTGAGGAGACTTAGTTCACTGAACTTTGCTCCTTCAGCAGAGAGAAGAGCTACCATTAAATCCCCAAAAGAGATGGCAGGTTAGGGTGGAGATGGTACTAGAATATAAGCCCTAATTTAGTCTGGGCTACAAGTATTAAAATTGTAGGCCTTCACCTAGAAGAATGTCTTCAAAGAATGTTACAGTGATTCAGAGAAGAGAAAGGCACTTTGGAGAGACATCCAGTGCATAGGAAAACAGAAATGGTTTTGATGAGATCTGAGGTGCTGTAGGATCTTGGTCTTTCCTTCTTGGAAGTACCTACCTGCTGAAGGTTTGGTATCTAATCCCTCACCACAGAAACTGTCTTTAAGCATAAGGCAGATTCTTTTTTCCATTGATGTATACTTCTGTAAATACATCTACTATTCCCTTTTCCCAAATAAAAAGAAATGTAACTTTTGTAACTTTATTTCTCCTACCTTTGGGAAAAGCAAGTTGCTTTGAATCTGCTGATTTTGATTTGCAGCTATGAAAGTATATAATATATTTTTAAGAAATATATTGACGTGAGTGTTTTTTAAAGAGTGCACAGCATTTTCTGGGCAGTAGTTCTCCAGGCCAAGATAAGTGGGCTGCAGAGTAGTACTAACGTGTCTTAAACCTCATTTAAATAACCTGCCAGCACTATTTAATTTAAAATGTTGATGGTAAAGGTGCTGTAGTCAGTAAATAGTTTGGAGAGCTTACAGGGATGTCAAAAGTTAAGAGCTGTTGGTGATCCAGGCCACAATTCCCAAAGCAGACTAATGACCTGTGGTTCCTCAGTTCTTGGATGCTCCACTGGAAATGTGCTAAAGATGCTTAACTTCTAGCTGCAGGAGATTTCACACTTCTAGAAAATCAGACCCAATTATGCTTTCTCAAGTTGAAGTGTCCAAAATATTAATTTCTTCTCCAGATTGTACTTTCTCATCTAAGTCAGTCTCTCTACACCTGAACTTTCACTTCAGCTTTTGTAGTTAAAGGGGAGAGGCTTCAGTGAGATTCTCTAAGTACTTTAGGACATTAAAAGAAATTAAGTGATTAAAAATACAGTTGTCTGGTTAAGCTTTCAAAGGATGTGTTCAGCTCTAATGTTTACTTACCAGTGGATTTAAATATGAAGCAAAAAGCAAAACCACATTTAAGGGAACATGTAGTACATTAAAAATAACATCACCACCAAACATCCCATCCCTAAAGGTTTTGTCTTGAGCTGTTCAATTCTCAAAGTTCAGTCTTCTGGCTGCTGACAATTAGCCCACCAAGGTAATGTGCTGTATGTAGTGAGCTGAAGGCCTAATTTGATGCATATCGATTAACAGGAGGGCAATTCCTGTCACTCACAGTGGAAGTGGAAGATTCTTGACTTGGTCAAGCTATTTCCAAGTGTCTCCTCTGGGCAGGATTCCTTTCTGGTGCTTGCACAACGTTAAAGCACCACTGTGTGAAACTCTCCGTGCAGCATTGCAGGAGAGAAGTAAGAAATGGTGTTAAATACTGATGGATAGTTTCCAGGGTATGGAAATGTATATTTTCATAGCCATGCTATTGCTGTATATTCTAACAGAATGTAAATTATTTAACAGATGGTTGAAGTTATTAAAAAATCTTGAAGTGTGAACTTAGTATTTCTCTGTATTCAGATCTAGGGAAAAGTGTGTTTTGGGAGTGAGGATGGAGGTTAAAGCCCCTAATAAGTGTCTCTGTTGTTTCATGAATGCAGAAATTCACTGTGTTAAAGAATTGAAGTTTCTTAGGTCTTTTGTCAAGTTCCCCACGTAGGATTGTTCCTTATGTTACATTTCCTACGTCTGTCCGTGGCACATTTTTCATCCCATTAGGGAGGGGGGTAATTTTCAGTAGTCCTAAGAAGCACGGTTTCATTTCAGAGGAAGCACTGATAATACATTACCTTCTAATTTTGCCTCCTGCATTTTCTGTTTATTGGAAAGTCTGCAATAGCTGTGGTTGTTGGAAATCCACCATTCTTTTCTTTGGTCACTGCACTCAGAATTAAGGGCTATTTTAGATCGTGGTCTGTTTCCTGGAAAGATGTTGTCCATAGTGAAGTTCTGAAAAGCCTCTTTCATTCTGTGTTTATATGAAGAGTGAGTGACATCCCGAGTGACAACTGGTGATTCTTCTCAATCAAACAGAAACTTCCACTGAGAGAATTTTCTGAAGAGAAGGGAAGTGGTTCGGGAGAGGGACAGCAGCACATCGCAGTAGACCCTGGGACTGTGGCAACAAACTTAGCTTTGGATTCAGAAAGAGGATACTCAACACTGAGGTGCCCAACCTTATTATCCCTGTCCAGAAGAAGGGTTTACAGTCCCTGGGTATGGCAATAGTCCCGTGTGGCTTCGGGCACTGAAGTCAGTGTCGTGGTTGATTTCAGTGGCAAGCCAGCAGTCAGTGCAAGTTGTAGCCTCTTGCCAGTATGAGCTGTGTTCAAAATCAGTAGGAACAGCCATTATGGAGTTGTACACCTAAATATTTCTGAGCATAGGAGGTCTAAAAGACTTTCATCCTCTTTTAAAGCAATACATACACTACTTTAAACTGAAATATGCAGAATTTAGGTGGTAAAGAGAAAAATCCCAAATGTCGAGTGTAGCTTTTTTGGTAGGAATGTGCTGGATGTTTATTGATGATCTCAAAATTGAGGGAAACTTTTGTGTTGTGTGGCAACAATATGTTTCAGTAACTTCGTGTTCTACTGTTCTCAGCTTCTTTAACTCGCAAGCTCTGATGCTCTAAAGTGAATCCCGGTGTAAGAAGAATTCACAGCTCTTTGTGAGTCCCTCAGTATCTATGTATAGATATATGGTTATCTACAGTGCCTGCCCCTGTATTTTGTTCTGAACTATTGTATTATCATTATTTTAGTGGAGAGGGTGGGATTGTGCTATCTGTATAAGGAAGGTGCTTCTTAAATCTAAGTAATAGGTGGTGAAGAGTTAAATATCTGAGGTCCTATTAATGTAGGGAAATGCTGACACAAGTTCTTCAGTCCTTTTTCCTGACAGAACACCCATCTTTAATTTGCTCGTCTCTTTACCCATATAACATTGTACATCTGTCCTTGAAAACAGCTCTTGCAGCATGAGCGTAGCCAGTGAAGTCAATTTAGCAAAGGTTGCTGTCTGTGTCCTAGCAATGCAGGCAGACAGCCTGGAGCTATGACTTACAATCAGCTAGCCAGGTATATGAATAATTACAAACGATAGAAGCTTGTGTTAATTGCTGTTCTTAATCTTGTTCTCCAATTGTTATGGAATTATTTCTGACCCCTCCCCCAGCAATATGTCCAAAGAAGTGGTTTTTTCAGATTCTAAGTTAATCTAGTGGGTTTTGGAACACTTGTAACAAGTGCTTGCTAGTATTTAAGAGTACACATACTCTGTGTGAGTCCTGTACAGCCACTCTAAAGATTTCTTCACTGCCAGCATGGTAGCAGGAAACATGGCACTGCAAAAGCGTGAGGCCTGAAGGAGCTGGAGTTGACTGAGACCAGAGCTGGCCAGTTTCCGAAAGCCAACACTGGTATGGAGCTGCTGTTTCTCTGAAAATGATTGTCCACCAGCATGTTTCCCTGACAAATCTGAGCAAACCCTCTTTCTTCTCAGACCATTCCCTTTCTGCTGCAATCACTGCCTGTTGGATTATCAGAACAGACCAGAAGGTAAAGGTCCCCCTAGTTCTCTCCTGTTGTCTCTGGGTCAGTGATCCTGCACATTAAGTGGGAAAAATTAAAGGATGCTCTTAGAGATTGATTAGTGTATTAGGGGAAGAGTGACAGTGACTGCATTTGGTCTTCACCAAGCACATTTTGCCTTATTAGGCTACTTTGCAAGCTAAACTGTACTTTATCTCACGGTCCTCTAAAAATAACTCTGTATGGCTTTCTGGCAGATTGATAGAAAAAGTGTATGATGGTGGTACATGAATTTATTTAAATACAAAGCAACAAGCATGAGCTGGCCTCCAAGTGATGAATGTCTTTGTATTCAAGAGTGGAAGCTTTCCAAGACAGTGATGCATTGCCACCAGTTTGTAACTTGTCTTCTAATTTGTAACTTGGGGCTCTTATCTATTTGTTTATTTATATAACCTCTCATATGTTAGATATGGCATCATTAAACATCTGTATGCACTTCTGATGGCTTTCTAGACTCTGCAGTTGTCTTGGAGAAAAGGTCATTCGGTGTTGCTTTCAAAGATTATTCTCTTTTTTAATTAAAAGAAAGGTACTGCATCTCAACTTCATCATTTGAGTGCTTCCCCAGTTCCCTCATAGCACTGAAAAAGGGCTCTGCCATAAACTTTCCTGTCTGCAGAGTGCAAATACTGTGGCTACTGAAGGGCATATCTGCTCTTTACATGTTTTCTGATTCCATTTATGCCTCTCTCAGGATGTTTGTACCTCATATTCCTTTTCACTGCTGATACCTTCCGTATTTTACTGGATTGCTTTTTAAAAGTAAGAATAAAAAGAAGGATATAAGCAAATAGCCTAGGTTTCCTCTCATCCCCAGTCTTGGATTAGGGGCAGCTCAGTAAAATGGGGCCAGCAGGATGGTGCAAAACGGAGCACAACTCAAGCTGAGGCCCTCCCCAGAAAGCCAGAGCAGCCCTGCTCGCAGCGCTGCTGTGTCAGTTGGAGATGAATGCTTGTGTAACCTAGGAGGGGAACTGACAGGAAAACAGTCACTGGGATTCAGCATTTTCTTGGAGGGTTTGTTATTCTGAGACTTCAATGAGGAATATTCATACAATTTTTATTTCTGAAAATGAATGCTAAAAGGACACAAACTGGATTTACAATGCGGGCAAAGTCCAGGGGCCTGAGCAGGGCTGCTGCTTTCTAAGCTTCAGTTTCATTGACTCTTTTGTACCCCCTTAGTCCTGCACAGCCTGGCGAGCTGCTGTTCTGGTAGTTCTGGTAGTTCTCCACCTTCTTTCAGTGAGACCTGATTAGGCTGCTGCCTTCAGAGCTGCCTCCCTATCTCCTGGCACAGTTAAGCAGGGCGAGAGGAAGCTTGGCTGTCATTAACCCACCGCTTGCCGGAGCTGGGGCTTCACCTATGAATCGCTGGCTACACGCTCAATAAACCCGAGTCTTTTGACTGAGAAGATCATCTGGAGCATCTCAAAAAGCAGCAGAAATAGGTGTTTTATTCAAGTGCATAGCAGCCTTTCTTAGAAAGAGAGGTAGTAATTCTCACTGCCTTTGAAAGTCTTGCTTCATGTGTAACAATGCACGACACATGTTCTTCTGCAGAACATATGAATGGTAACAGATTAGGTGGAAATCTTAAGAGTTGATTGGTTATCCCACCCAGACTGGTAGTAAGCTAAAAATACCTTACTATCTGAGGAAAAGGGGGCAGTTTGCAAGATGCAGTATGAAAAAGAATCAAAAGTTAGTGAAAAATAGGAATGTTTTAGAAATCCATGTGATCATGCTGGAAAAAAAAAAAGATTCAGTATGCAAAGGGCTTCGAGTTAATCTCTGTTTCTGTCAGATATGCTGGAAGAGATGGCACGACCTCTAGCCCAGGTACAAGAGAGGCACTGAAAATGAAGATGAGCACTGAAGAGATTTGTGCCATGCTCCAGTTTACCAAGGAGTTTGAATGGAAGTATCTAAAAGTTAAGACAGCTCTAAAGTTTGGAAAAACACTGAAGCTCCCATGTCACAAAAACCAGCTTTTCAAATGTTACGTTAGTATTTGAAGTAAAATAGGGTAAAAGCAGGGCAGGGTATCACAGATGGGCTATGTTCTGTCTGCTTTTAGAATTGCTGGATGGAGAAGAGGGAGGAGCTGCAGGAGCTGTGTGGCGGGCAAAATAGCACTGGACACAACTCTGAACTGATGCATTCTTGTAGTGAAGTTCTTATTTTATTTTATTTCGCATTGCCTGCCAGTGTGGTTTTCCCTTAGTGTACCTAATTCTTTATTTCTGCATGGTTTAGTTACGTTTGCTTCTCACTTTTCCGTAAAAGTAAAGCTGTGAAGAGAGCCAAGGTATGAACGTGATCAATGGGGCTTCACTCTGTAGTTCTGGGGTTTTTTTGTCCCCATATTTAATTGTAATTTTATAGATCTTTTGGTTTTCCTGCGCATGGTAAAGACATTGGAGGGAAGGAAAGGAAGGAAATGGAGATTAGAAAATTGCAACACCGTATCTAATAAAGATGAATTTAAGGTAGACCCCCTTTTCCAAAGGGTATGGCATTTGTCAGAGTTGTTTTTCACTGCATTGCCTACAGGTCTGTCCAGAGCCTCTGCACAGGTCTGAAGGAACCATTTCCACGCCCTTGAAAGTTCAATAGGGTGTAAGCATCCTTCAGAAGGTTTGGAGTGTTTCAGTCCAATTGTTTCATACATCCGCAAGAGCATTCGGTGTCTCCAGGGGCATAGTCGAGGATTAGAGGGTACATCAAAATATTTAGCTACCAAGGACACATGCAAACAGTGGTCAGGGGCAGCAGGAGGAAAGAAAATGCTGTGTTGCTACATTTTGTAACTTTCCTACCTTTGTTTTGTAAAGCGTGACAGAGAAAGAGACTGCGGGGTAACTATTTTAGTCATAGTAATCTCTGCCACATAGTAATCTTTGATTTAAACAAAACAGGACTAAAACACATAAAAGAGTCTTTTTTACTTTGCTTCTTAAGCTGTGTTTTCCTCTCACACTCTCTGGATGGAGTTGGTTTGGTTCTGGAAAATGGGTTATGCGTGAAAGACACTTGGTGCAGAGTGAAAGGATTTTTTAATACTTTTTTCCCCCCCAAGTACATGGTTGGTTTTTGACTGGGAGGCAGCCCCGTGATTTATAACAGCTTCAACTGACTCAGCCTACTGTGAAACATCAGGAAAAATCTGCAAGGCTACTGATCCATGCGTTCCGTGTATTCCAACTATGCAATTGTAAACCTTCTAAAGAGTTCTGTGAATCCTTTGAATCAATAGTAAAATATATACATATTCAGGGAACTAATTCTTGGGCAAATAACCTACTCTAGACAAATGTTGTAAGGAACTATCCTGCTGTGTTCAGCAGTGCAGCAAAACTGATGAATGAAGATCGTTCCCCAGATAAACCTTTAAATCTTTGGTCATAGAAAGCTTGCATTGGCACAGGGCTGTATTATGACTCAGTGGGCAATAACTGGTGTTACAGCTTCTTGAAGAGAATTTCCTTAGCCCTGTCTTCTTTTGCTAAACTCTTTTCCTGCTCTTTCCTCTGTGCACCTCTCATAGTTGAACCTGGTGATGTCCTACCTGGTACAGTCTACTCGATACTGAAGCATCCAAATGGGGGATTTGATCTTTCCCCCTCTGCTGCCTTACCTTCTTTTCTTCTTGGCAGTCTGTGTCTTTACTACCAGTGTTCACGTGTTTGGTTCATTTTTTGCAATATCACCAAAGAGAGGCGAGGAGGGAGAGAAGCAAGGATTACACCCAACAGCGACTGCACGTGAAGCAGTTGAAGAGAAGTGCCATGCAGTTTATGTTGAGCAGTCAAAGGCACCTGAACATACAAATCTGTCTCATCACCTTGTCCACCATAAGAGTTGGTGTTCCTTGGGCATGCAGGTCTGTTGCACCATCGTGACTTAAGGGTGGACTTCTGACTTTTTAAGAACACACTCCTTGAGAGAGAAACACCTTGGCATGGAGACCAAAGAGCGGTACCATATGGACGTGCTGGTGGAGACTTGTTTCTGTGCCAAGCAGTGACTGGTAGGACTGAGGTTTGGGAGGACTGTGATCAGTAATACTGCTTGGCATTGACAACTTACATGAAATGCTGCCTTCTGGTTCGAGGTAAGTGGGGCTTCTTTGAAAATCTTTCAACTGCTAATCAGCTAGAGGTGGCTCAAGTGTCTCCTCTTTTCCACCTGTAGGGCTGAATGATGCCCCAAGCCCCTGTCTTCCCTCCCTTGTGGGGCTGAGGGTCTCGCTGCTCAGGACGAGAGCAGCCAGGCACACCACCAGACAGCGGCATCGCTGGGGCCTCCCCAGAGCCACACAAAGCATGGCCAAAGAGTCTGCTCCCCCACTCCTGCATTTAAAAGGGGCTTCTCAGTGCGGACCTTCTCCCAGTAGTAGATGTCTTCAGTGAGTCTTGTTAATAGTTATCAGTGCCTGAGATAACCCTCCCTGTGATGTAATTTGACATACTGCTGTCAGTGGGATTAAACCTAGTAATCTTTAGACATGATTGGGAATTTGCCCCAGAGAAAAAACTGTTATGATTAATTTCTACAAATGATAAACCACTCCTCCTTCAAAATACTGCATGCTATCAAGTGTGATTTAATCCATTTAACTACGGAGCCTGATGCTCCTGACAACTGTGACTCAAATGTCATCCCAGAAAGTGATATTTCAAGTGGCAGGGTGGGATTAGAAACCTGCTGAAGATTTGTCAAAGGAGAAGTATGTACGTAATTTTTAGATAAGTGATTTGACTAAACCACTTCCGCTGCAAAGACATGCGGCTTAAAAGAGAAACGTACCCTGTGAGACTAGAAAGAACACTTGACTGGGGGAGGCAATCCTCTTCGTTAGGATGATAGAGAGAAAAACACAGGGTACTGGGGAACATGAGTTCTCTATACAGAAATACATTATTTTTTTTTTCCCCTTGGAAAACAAGATCTCATTTGGGCCAGTCTCGATATTCGGGACTGTCTTGGTTTTGCTTTGTGTGTTCTTTTGCAATGCAGAGTACCTCTGTGATATCTTGGGAACGCTGTGAACATTTTGTAAATGCAGAAAACCTGAAATGAGCACCCAAATGAACATCCCGTGTCCATCTAGACTTCGTGTAGCTCTGTAGTGAGATAGAAATTTTGTTCACATCCACCAAGTCTGAAGTCGGAGCGGTTACTGCGTTAGCAGGGAATTGGGCCTTGTTTGGGATTCTTGACATACTTCTCTTACTGCTCTGCCAGTCCTCTAAAGCTCTGATTGCTGTTACCTATTCTGCCAGCCTAGCGCTGTGATTTATAGCTCCTGAAAGCATCCGTCCTCTCTGAAAGGCCGTAAACACTTGCCTGAGGTTCTCTACTTTTAGGTGACCGAATCTCAGATTTGATCAGCTGCAGTGGAAACTACATTTTGTGCAAGGGTTTGTTCCCACAGCTGCGTGGGGCCACCTTGAGCTCTGAGGACCTAGCTGGAGGTCCCCTGCCCGTGCTGTATGGACTAGCCCAGCACTGCAGGTTTACCACCTGTAGGAGCCCTGTTGTTGAGAGCTCTTCCTTCAGCCAGCCTTGCACAGCTCTCAGACTGCAGAAGTATTATGGAGGGTTTGGTTTGCCCGGGGGCTGAGGGAAAGCAATAACCCTGCCTGAGAGACTGACCTTGAGCTCCTACCTCAGGAGTGGAAGTTGGGTGAAAAGCACATGTACCTCTTACTTGTTTGAAGTGGATTCCCTGGGAAAAAAATGAACATGAAATCTGACAGTGCTTTTTTGTGGAATCATTTTTCAGAGAAGAGCAGCTCTTTGATATCTGTGATAGTTTGCTGCTCTGATCTGTCATGCTGCAGACTTTCTCCGCTAAGGTGTTTACGAAGCACAGATAAGTGACTGACTGTGAGCCTGCCAAGGAAAGACGAGGCCATTTTTTTTCACTGAAAGGAATTTTGCTGGCGACACAGTATTTTTTTTAAGTCGTTGCCATTCTGTTCGGTTTTTCGGTGGAACCTGCAGGCTGGCTTGACTGCAGAGGGGCCGGGTGCGCCTTTAAGAGGTGGAGGTGTCTTTGTGCAGGTTGTGCCGGGGAGGAAGTGGCTCCGCACCGCAGGAGCCTGGCAGGAAAAGGCTGGTGCTCGGGTGGCCGCAACTTAAACTGCCACTTTTCACTCTGAAAGAGAGCAAAATAATTGTCACGTTAACTTCCCATTTGTTGGTTGGATGGGTGGGTTTTTTTCCCTTTTTTTTTTTT